>WHSA01000129.1:0-183687 GCA_012931725.1 Litsea cubeba
TACTCACTTGTGTCCACATCGAACCCAAGACTGTGACTGAACCAGTCTCGATGAAAGTTGGTTGAAAGCTATGCATGAGGAGTTGGAACAAATTGAGAAGAACTCCACATGGGAACTTGTTCCTAGAACCTACTGATAAGCATGTTATTGGTACTAATGGGTCTTTCGAATAAGCTGAATGAGATGGTCAAGTCATTAGAAACAAAGCAAGGTTGGTTTGTAAAGGCTATGCTCAAGTGAAGGCATAGATTTTGAAGAGACCTTTGCACCGGTGGCTCGTCTGGAAGCTATTCGTATGTTTCTTGCATTGGTAGATACAAAACCTTCAAGGTATTTCAGATCGACGTAAAGTCAGCTTTCTTGAATGGTTTACTTGAAGAAGAGGTCTACATTGAGCAACCTGATGGTTTTCTCATCAGCAAAAATTCAGATCTAGTGCAAGTTGAAAAAGGCTCTTTATGGACTGAAACAAGTGCCAAGGGCATGGTATGCAAGGCTGGATCTCTCTATCTCCGCAAGATCGGTTTTGGAAAGGAATGGTTGATAGCAATCTGTATGTCAAAACTGAGTTAAGCAACAGCTGGTTGTCATTGTTTTGTTGATGACATAACTTTGGTGGCAATGATGAGGAGATGTGCAGGAAATTTTGCTGAAGAGATGAAGAAAGAATTTGAAATGTCGATGCTTGGAGAACTAAAGTTCTTTCTGGTTTACAAGTGCAGCAGCTAAAACATGGCATCTTCATATCACAAATGAAGTACATTAAGGAAATGCTGAAACGGTTCAATATGGAAGACAGCAAGCCAGTGACCACACAATGTCAACGACACGAAGCTTAGCAAAGATGATAGGCCTCGTCCGTTGATCATTACCACCTATCGCTCTAGATAGGAAGCTTGCTCTACTTGACTGCTACAAGGACCAGATCTTCTACAAGCAGTATGTATGTTGCACGTTTTCAAGCAAGCACCAACTGAAATGCACTTACAGCAGTGAAAAGAATTTTCGATATCTGAAAGGTACTATGGAGCTGGTATCTGGTATCCCAAGGCAACTCCTTCACTCTTGTTGCATATTCTGATGCCGATTGGGCTGGATGCGTAGATATCGCAAGAGTACAAGCGGCGGCCGCATTTTATCTTGGAGAAAAGATTAGTTGCTTGGCATAGTAAGAAGTAAGACTCAGTATCCCTTTCGACAGCGGAAGCAAGAATATATTGCAGCGGCAACATGTTTGTACGCAATGTTTATGGATGCGGCAACATGGCTCTCTGATCTAGGAGTTCCTACAACGGATCCTACGCCGATCCTATGTGACAACACGAGTGCAATCATATATCTCAGAATCCTGTTCAGCACTCTCGAACAAAGCATGTAGCAATTCGTTATCATTTTCTTAAAGATAAGTTGCTGATGGAGAGGTCAAGTTGGAATATGTTCCAACAACTGAGCAAGTGGCTGATATTTTCACGAAACCTCTGCCAAAGAAGTCTTCGAGTATATCCGGAAAAAGTTAGGAGTTACTCACCTCCTAAACCGTAGGAGTTGTGCTTGAAAGGGGGAGCAATGCATTCATTGAATATCCTATTCGCTCCTCGGTTGGTCCCTTGGACTTGTTGTCAAAGGGGGAGAGATGTTATGCTATGATAGCAAGGAGAGATGTTATGCTATGAAAGCAAGGGGGAGATAGTTGACAGTGCATGGTTGTTATTTCAGAAATTTAGTGAGTGTTGAAGTTCCAATAGTGTTGCCAACAATTCCAAAGGGGGAGATTGTTGGAATTTGAGATGACATGAGTAGTCTTTGAAGAATTGAAGGAATTAATATCTCAAAGTATTGTTTTGAGTTGGAATTCTTGTCAACACATTGTCACACAAACGTGATGTTAAAAGGCCTGGTGTGATAGAGCAGCTGAAAAGAAGAATCAGAGTTCACAAAAAAGTCAGGAATTCAGAGTTCCTGAAGTCATAGTCTTTCGGTCGACCGAGCACCCCATGCGGTCGAGCCGAGCAAAGATAAACCTGCAGAGAAGAACAGATTCAGGCACATCTCAGTTATTTTCGTGACACAGTGTGTCTTCGGTCGACCGGGACCCCAGGATGTCGACCGAGCGCGGATATGTTGTCTGTTTCCAGACAGTGTCTTCGGTCGACCGAGCAAGCAAGGATGTCGACCGAGCACGGGAACCCTAGAGTGCGCAGAAACAGAAGTCTTGCACGAAAATTCAGCACTCTTATCTAATTGTTTGGGACTCTTTTCTAAACGAATTGTAGCCTGTTTGAATACAATTAAGGGTTAACATGACCTATAAAAGGGCATGTATGGGTCGTTCTAAAGAGACACCAGAAGAGAAGAGAAAAGAGAGAAGAGAGGAGAGAAGAGATGGCTGTGTTGCTGTTTTGCTGCATTATCAGACGTTTTCTACAGCAATTGTGGACGAGATTCTGCTCTTGAAGATGGTGATTCGTCCATGAGTTAAGTGTCTCTCTTTATGCTTTAGATTTCAATTTGTAAGGGATTGAGAGAGAGAGAGAATTGTAGAGGGGAAGGGCTGTAGACAGAGTTTATCTTCTATTCTGTTTTTACATCAAGTTGGTGCTTGGTGTAGGGGTTTGGTGATCCTATCTGTGGGTGCAGATAAATTGTAAGGGGAGTCGGTGCTTCCTAGATAGTTGGTGCTATCTGAAACTAAGGGTTGGTGCTCTTTGTCGTTGGTGCGACTAAATATATTCAGACCTGTACCGGATCGGTGTTCGGGCGGTTTTGATCCGTGGACGTAGCCTTTTGGTGAACCACGTTAAATCTGGTGTCATTGTGTGGTTTGACTTGTTTTGTTGTTGAATTGGACCTGTTTTTAGAAATCACTGATTCAGCCCCCCCTCTCAGTGATCACGATATCCAACACGGGTCCCCCACAATCTCCTGAGAAGTTAGATCCTCCTTTTCTTGCTTTTCATTGTAGTTTGTATTTTTTCAAAAGAGACAAAAAATCACAACTCTTGTCTTTCATTATTGATAGGATTGTAAATCGGCTATAAATGCCAAAATCGGCTATAAAACGCCAAAAATCGGCTATAAACGCCAAAATTCGGCTATAAATGCCAAAAAAATCGCCTTTCACGGCAAATCAAGAAATGTCTCTTTTCTTAAATATATGTGCAATGGAAAACTTGAAAGAAGTTGATTTCCTTTTTACTTGCGAAGGTTGATCTCCGGATCACCACTTGCAATTCCAAGTAAAAATAGAAAATCTGGCACACCCACACAAAAAAAAGAAATGTTGATGCACGCCCCTGCCCCCTGGTTGCGAAAGGGTCGGAAACCCAAACGGACTCCCACGTCCGCCGACCTCGGTAGGAACCGAGCATTGGAGCGCGGTCCATCAAACTGGCACACCCGGTGGGACCCGTTATTGGGAACACGATGCTAAAAATGAAATATTTGCATATCATATATTTTGCTCTATGCTTATATTTCTTTTCTCGATTCCTTGGCTACTTTATAATTGGTGGCCTATGTTGAATTCCGCATCTAAAAAAACATGAGAATGAGATTTTTTGTTTGGAAATTTCTAATTCTTTGAATTTATTTCACTCTTTTCTCTTTTCAAAAAAAAAAAAAAACAAAAAAAATCAGATTTTTTCAGTTTGGATTCAAAATTGAGAAACTTTGATCCTCTCCCTTCTGGGGCACTGGCGCTCACGGAAATCGCTGTGAGACCGTGTTCGGATCGGGGGTTGGGCCATTGTTTCTCTTCGATGAGTTCATTAAAGATCTAAAATAATATATATATATATATATAAAATATATAAAAAATAATAATTTTTTTTAGGTTTCTCAATTTGGATTCAAAATTGAGAAACCTTGATCCGTTCCTATCGTTCATCGCGCTTGCAGAAATTGTGAGCCCGTTCGACTAAGGTTTTGGGCCATCGTTTCTCTTCGATGAGTTCATTAAAAAAAATAATAAAATAAAAAAATAAATAAAAAAAAAAGACATAGACCACTAAGGTTAAACCAACTGTGTTCTTTGATCATGGTTGATTCAAAGAAAAGCCTTGTCCAGAGTGTGGAGACAGCTTGACTGTTCTAGGCAAGGGTCCTCCAAACGGGTTCATTAAGTAATCCTACCCTTACCTGGGGGCAATTCTATCAATCAAGATTTCATAAGACCGGGTTAGGAGGCCTATGTGTACTCTCTCGTCTTTTAAATGAATTTAAAAAAAATAAATTTTTTTTTAAAAAAAATAAAAATTTTAAAATAAAAATAAAAAATAAAAAAAATTTTCAAAAAAAAAATCTTAAAAATAAAAAAAAAAATAAAAAAAAAAAAGATTTTAAAAAAAAAATCTTCAAAATCTTCAAAAAAAAAAACTTCCGTCATTTTGGGTTTAGATTGGAGAAATCTTGGTCTCCTCCTTTCTGAGCACTGGAGCTCGCGGAAATCACTGAGCCCGTGTTCAGATTGGAGTGCCTTTTGCTCTCTTTGATGAACCCGATATTGACTTTTCAAAAAAAAAACTCGTCATCTTTAGATTCAGATCCGAGAAATTATGGTTCATTTCTTTCTGAGCACTGGCGCTCGCGGAAATCGCTGAGCCCGTGTTTAGATCGGAATACCATCTGCTCTCTTTGATGAATCCAATCTTGACCTTTCAAAACAGAGAATCTCATCTCATGGATGCGGTCTCAAAACATTTGTGTCTAGCGGTACTAGTACGCCCTTTCAGGGTCTACTGTGTTGCGACCGGCACATCTGTAACTCCAACTTTATATTCTTCTTACCTCGAGCAAGCTCTGCTTCTCGATAAGTCGAATTTAAGTTCACAATTGCTTCTAGCAGTCACTGGGACGCTCATTCTGGGCTTACCATACCTGCGATCAGAACAATTGTACCTTCTATGGCATTTTGCCTTCCTCATATTGCTTGGGTCATCTACCTCGAGCAATTTGAAAAGACGAAACCATAGAACTTCCCATTTATGATCATTATATTCTTGTGATTACTAATGGATGTGGTCTTGTTTCAGAAATTTTCGAAAACTAACAATGGCAGCTTCACTAACCATTACTTTCGATGAAAACAAGCACCAACTCATGCTTCAACAGAAGCAAACCACGCGCACCTACAAGCGCCCAATCAGCTGCCGAAGCGTCAACTCCCTCGGCAACTCTCTGAACTCCGGGTCGACCTCGACTCCCCGGACTATCGTCTTTGGGACGCTGGGACCATTCCCACTTCCTGAGGAACAAACTGCTCCCTCCAAGAAGCAGAAACTCGCCTCTCAACGTGTCACTACCGTGACACCAAAGGCGAGCACCAGAAGGCCTGAAGCCCGTGGCAGCCCCACGAAGCCTCGACCTGCAAACAACCAGGTCTACCCCAAGACTTGGTCCCCAAGACCTTCACCAAAACAGAGAAGGTCCCAAACATCCACTAAGCCAGCATTCCTGGCCCCACTCAAGGAGAACCAGTTCTATCCTCTTGCCTACATGAAAGAGGAGAGACCCATCTCCGACTTGACTTCCAAGTCATCCCAGCATGAGCCGGCTTGTTCCTACAAGCCCAAAATCAAGTCATGCATCACAAGGCCTCTACAAGCACCTGCTAAGGCCTACAAACCTGCAGTTCGACCCTTCATCTCTACAGAGGCCGAACTTCAAAATTCAAAGCTTCGCTGCAACAGGCGAAGGACAGGGTTCGCATCCTGTCCTTGCCCAGCTACAAAGAAGACAGGCTCGGCTAGCTGCGCCCGAGGGAGCACATCCTTCATCGTCAAAGCCCAGTCAGAGCTGACCGAAGCTCAAATTGCTCGTCGTATACGCCGCCGCGCGTCATACCGACAAAAGAGACTAGAGAAGCAAAGGACCCAGCCTCCCACACTTCAAGTCTCTCCCAAATGGGTCGAAAAAGAAAGACCCAACCAAGTTGCTGCCGTCCATATGGTTGGAAAAACCAGAAGGCGCCAAAAATCAGCAACAAAAATCCATGTCCGACGTCCGATGACCCGCAGCGTCTCCAGGACAAGAAGACATTCAGAAGAATCCCCTGCTCCTTCAAGCAAAGGACAGCAGAGTGATCCTTCCTCAAGCTCTTCTTCAAAAAGAATGAGCCCCAGCTCAGTCACCAGGACAGTTTCTTCATTCGAATCACGAAGGATGAATGTCTTGGCTACAAATTCTGAGCCACCACCCCGCAATCCACCTCCAGAAGATGCGATCACCCGCATCCAGCAGTTGGAACAGGGCCAGCAGAGGATTGAAACTCTGATGGAAAACCTTCTCCTCGCCTTCCAAAATCAGGCGAACAATGAACCTCCTCCGAATCATCAAAACGACGAGGTAAATGGAGAAGAAAATGAGTCACGCGCCCCTACCAAAAAGGACGTAGACGGTATCCTCGCCAAAGCAAAAGAAGAGGATATACTCAAGGAGCATGGGATCAAGCCACCATATCCCTTATGGATGGACTCGGTCCCGTTCCCCACCAAATTCAAGCATCCTACTCTCCAAACATATACGGGGAAAGGATCAGCCAGACAGCACGTCATCCACTTCAAGATCCTGACGGGAGCTATCGCGGATCAAGATGCACTCAAGATCCGCCTCTTTGCAAGTACCCTAAAAGGTACGGCCTTCGATTGGTACTCCACTCTGCCGGAGGACTCAATCCAAAACTGGGCCATGCTAGAGACACGCTTCCTGACTCACTTCAAAGGTGAAGATCATCCCGCTACTATGGCTCAGCTGTGCAGCCTAAAACAGGGGGAGAATGAATCAACATATGACTTCATTCACAAGTGGAAAGCAATGGCATACAAATGCTCTGATGTATTGCCACAAGCGTCGCTAGTCGACATCTGCCGAAACAACATGAGAGCCAGAATCCGCTCCATGATCATCGGCAACAAATCAAAAAACCTGGGGAGAACTCCTAGAAGCTTCCATGGAAGCTGAAACGGTGATTAAGGACCTCAACAGTCAGAAATCATCAAGAAAAGAGCCAACCGCCATTACTGACCTCAAAACCAAAGAAGAAAGAGGTCCTCAATGTGCAGACCAAGTCAGCTCCTCAGCCACCAAAGAAAGCTGAAAACAAAGCTGTTGGTAAGAGACCTGAACTCTCTGATGCCTTCAAAGAACGAGTAGAGAAGAAATACCCGTTTGATGAAGATGTTGATGAAATCTTCGGGGCTTCTTGTGGCAAACGGCAAGCTCACCTTGCCTGAACCAAAAAGACCGGGTGATGTTGGCAAAACCAACGATCCTCGGTACTGTCCATACCACCAGATGATCTCGCATCCTCTCAATCAATGCTTCGTTGTGAGAGAGAAAATAAATGAGATGTGGAAAAACGGAGTCATCACCTTTGACAAAAACTATGAGTCTGCCTCCGTCAATATGGTGACATGTGGACAAACATCAAAATCACCGAAGAAGAAGATCACTACTTCCTTCAAGGTGATAAACTCAATCCAAGCGTCCGAGGGGACTGGTTTCCTTACCCGACACCAGACGGACAACCAATATGGGTACATCCCGATCTCCTGGAAGATGAAAATTGGGAGGTCGTGAAAACAAAGCCTACAGCTCAACAGCGAAGGCAGGCTAGGAAACATCTCCTCAAGCTCAAACGGCAAGAGAAGACCCAGCCAAACTAGAGGTCAAAGAAAAGGCGGAGGCTTCCTCTACCGCTTCACTGGAGGTAACAAAAACATCCCTTCCAGAGACTTCAAAGGGGGTAAGGGAAATTCACTCTCAGTGATTTCATGCCACCTCAATTCAAAGAAGCCATGCAGGAGGCATCATACTCTTGCAATTCGGTAGTTGGATTCTCCATTGATGGATACGAATCCAAGCGACACCGATGATGGATTCGAATCCAACTACACAGATGAGTGGGAGGAGTCCCTTGAAACAGGAGAATATCTCTCCGATGAAGAATGGGTTCCTAAGTCTCATCTTATGCCGGTAATCTGGTATAACCCCCTACAGCCACAAGGATCCTGGTCTGATGATGAAGAAGACCAAGAAGCTGTACAAGAAAATGCTGCTGACCCAGCACGTCTCATTTCTCCAGTGGGAATCAACCATGTTGAGCCACAAAGAGTTGATGAGAAGAAGATCCGGCTCCCATGCCTGATCTTGAAGAATATGCAAGGATCTTGCAGCGACTCGCTCTAGAACAAGAGCAAGAACGCGGTCAACGAGCCTCCTCGCAATCCAGAGCCTGAAGTCCCTGAAGACCACCAGGTACATCCTCCCTTAACTCCTGAAAATGGAGAAAATTGCTGGATAGATGATCCTCTCACATCCGAGGATGAGTCTGACTACGATCAGGCAACGTCTCCCGTCAGAGCTTCCTGTAATGTGATAATTCGGGATTATAGCTCTTCCAAAGCATCGTCTGATGAGAGCACTTACACTCCGGCGACGCCTAGCAATATATTTTCTGGAGCCACCTCATCTCACGTGACTTTCACTGAGATGACACCCTCTCAGGTTTCTTCTCCTGAGACTGTGACTTCAAAGTTCACACCCTTTCTGACTGAAGAATTCCCAGCCATTGATGCTTGGGACGATGAATTAGTCAACGAAGAAGAAAGATTGCTGGATGCTGTTCAGGACTTGTTCCCGGAAAATGCTCCATACAACACAATCACTGAGGATGGTAACTCTGCTGCTGATACATCCTCAGCAAATGAAAAACGTCAGCCTCTTGATCCTGAAGAAAATCTTCCAAACGAAGACCCTTCTCAAGAAGCTCTCGAAGTTGGTAGAGGCACCCGCTCTGGCCGGGACTACCACAAAAATTACAACCAATCTTCCTTTACATATGTAAATCCTTCAGGAAAAGATGTTGTAAGCGCCCCTAGTGGCAACAATGATGAACATGCAGGCCCTAAGGAGGCTTTCAAGTATGACTTGATTGAACACTTCAAGCACATACCTGCACGTCTGCACATCCTAGATTTGTTGCGAATGTCTCCGCACTCTCGTGATAATCTCATTTCGGAATTACAAAAGCTGAATGAGGATGTCGACAAACATGCCCCGCAAGTCCTCCAAATTGAAATGGATTACCGGGTCAAAAACTCAGAAGCCTCCTCAAAGGGAGAAAAGAAGAAAACTGAGGGATCATGCATTAAATGCCTCTCGGTTAAAAAAGCAGCCAGTGCAACCATCGCCTTCACAAAAGATGACCTCCTGCTTGGAGAAACCAGGCATAACCGACCCCTGTACTTCACAGGGCATATCAAGGAAATGCCTATGCATAGAGTTCAGATCGACCCAGGTTCTGCACTCAACCTCATCTCCACATCGGCTCTTGAAGAGTTGGGCATCCCACCCAGCAAACTGTGCCACACATCTGTATCTATCTTTGGATACGATGGGAGTACTTAAAGGCCTATCGGTAAAATCAGGTTCAAGTTGCAGATCGGTGATCTTATCTCTGAGGTCACAGTGTATGCAATAAAGACCCCTTGATGCTACAACATCCTTCTCGGACGCCCTTGGATCCATGAGAATGGTGTTGTCCCTTCAACTCTACATCAATGCATCAAGTTTATTGGCGACGACGGCATGATACATCGAGTCTTTACGGACAGAAAACCCTTCAAAGGTAAAGAAGTCCACTTCGCAGACTCACAGATGTATGAAGGTGAAAAAGAAGAAGAGGAAAAGCACACAGCATCCTTTGCCGAAAATCTCCAGAAAGATAAAGGCAAAGCTCCTCAACAATCACCGGAAGAAAACAAACCATCCGGTAAATCTGAAGAGAGCATTCAAACTCCCTTCATCATCTCCCTCAAATCTTCAAAGCCTTTGGTCATCATAACTAAAGTGAAGAAGGCAAAACAAAAGCCTGGGGGCAAATTTGTTGTCTCTTTCGTGTCTATCATGCAAGACACGGACTCGGATTCAGAGCAAGAAGACGACACATCGTCAAGCCAAGCTGACACTCAGCAAGTTCAGCCTGCTCTTACTCCAATGGAGACAACTTCTGACATAGAAGATCCTACGTCAGCTTCCTTCGTTGTTCCAGCAACTTCAACAAAGGAAAAGCCGATCTTCTTCCATAGATCGGATGCTTAGATCGGATGCTTCTTCATCAAACTCCATGCTTGAACCTTTCCAAAATAAAGGTACGCCTCAACTATCCTTATACAGTTCTGTGGCAACAAGCTATTATGAAGAAAATGGGCTATGACGCTCAAAACCCAGTCGGTTTGGGAGAAGGACGCGGTATTCTCACGCCATTGGGGCCCGTCTTGACCAAAAGCCAGCTGGAAGATTGGAGACTCTACGGCTATGTAGAAAAGTCTTCACACGGGTTAGGGTATGATCCTGACACTCCCTTGAGACAGTTGACACAAAGGCTTAAAAGTCAATATACTGACCAAGCCTCAACATCTCAAGTCCATGAAGACATCGATCTCCCTGGATATCTCTTTGATGAGTCACCTGACAAAGATCCAGGAAGCTCATCCAATTGGCACGATTTTCTCCGAAAATGAAGAGGAGTTGTCCGATGGCACAGACGTGTGGACTTCTGACCCAGAAGAATCCTCATCTCCAAAAGAAGTAGCCTACTTCGACTCGGTTTCAACAGGCGATTGGGATCATCTCATAGCAAGCCTTGGGAAAATTACCGATCAAGAAGACCCGTGGAAAGGAACAAAACCTTGGTCTGGAAATGCCCTTGAAACCCCAGAAGGTTTCGTTGAGCTGGAAGCCTCCGAAAATATTGTGGAGGAACCACCTTCGAACCTTCCAACAGAAGATCCTGTTCAAAAGATAGACTTGGGAACACCAGATAACCCACGTCCTGTATTCATAAGCAAGAATATAAAGGATGATGAGTTACCCGAGTATATCGCCTTTCTTCGTGAGTTCGTTGATTGCTTTGCATGGTCTTACGCTGAAATGCCAGGCTTAGACCCCAAAATAGCAGTTCACAAACTCAATCTTCAAGAAGACATCAAGCCTGTCAAGCAAGGCCAAAGAAGATTCCGTCCAGATGTGATGGATAAAATTGAACAAGAAGTTCAAAAACTCAAAAGCGTCGGCTTCATCCGTGAGGAACAACATCCTGAATGGTTGGCCAACATTGTCCCCGTGACAAAGAAAAATGGGCAGATCAGGGTCTGTATTGATTATAAAGACCTGAATGGCACATGCCCAAAGATGAATTTCCGCTCCCCATACCAGAGGTAATGATTGATAATACCTGTGGATTCGAGTGAATGACATTCATGGATGGTTTCTCTGGCTACAATCAGATAAAGATGCATCCTGAGGATGAAAAACATACATCCTTTCGAACCCCATTTGGCGTGTATTGTTACACTGTCATGCCATTTGGTCTAAAGAATGCTGGTGCCACATATCAGAGGGCTATGATGAAAATATTCCAAGATATGCAGCACAAGACGGTTGAATGTTACGTTGATGACCTCGCCGTCAAAAGCAAAAGAAAAGAAGATCATCTCGAAAACCTTCGAGAAGTCTTCCTCCGGCTTCGCAAACACAAACTGCGAATGAATCCATTGAAATGCTTTTTCGGCGTCTCGTCGGGTAAGTTCCTCGGATTCTTAGTTCGGAAAGCTGGAATAGAGCTTGACCCCATAAAAGTCAAAGCCATTCTAGAAATGCCCTCTCTAAGAACCTTGAGAGAACTCAAAGGGCTTCAAGGGAGATTAGCCTACATCAGACGGTTCATCTCCAATCTTTCGGGGAAATGCCGTCCATTCTCCCGGTTGATGAAAAAAGGTGTAAACTTTGTCTGGGATGCTGACTTGTGAAGCTGCTTTCCAAGACATCAAGTCATACCTGACAAAACCTCTAGTGTTAGCTGCTCCTACCACTGGAAAACCATTCATCTTGTACACAAGAGCCATTGATCACTCTCTGGGAGCTCTGCTTGTGCAAGAAAATGATCAAAGAAAAGAAGCTGCTCTATATTACCTCAGCCGCATGCTAGTAGGTGCAGAGCATCACTACTCTCCAGTCGAAAAAGAATGTCTTGCAGTGATGTTCGCCGTACAAAAGCTGCGTCACTACTTGCTTTCCAACACAGTCTACATGGTCTCGAGGGTCAACCTCTTGAAGGTCCTTGTCACAAAGGCAGGTTCTCTCAATGCTCGACTGGCAAAATGGTCCATCCTTCTGTCACAATTTGATATTAGGTATGTACCACAAAAAGCAATCAAAGGGCAAGCTCTAGCGGACTTCCTCGCAGAGCATCCATTGCCTAAAGATTCTCCACTCAGAGATGATCTCCCAGACGAACCAGTCTACAATGTGGAGACTTTCTCACAAAGTGCCTCCTGGGATATGTACTTTGACGGTGCAACCAGGACAAATGAAAAAAGACAGCTGATCTCGGGAGTTGGCATCCTCTTTGTTAGCCCCGACAAATACATGATTCCACACGCTTTCTCGCTACTGGAACCATGCACAAACAATGCAGCTGAATATCAAGCTCTGATCTTAGGATTGGAACTCGCCATCGAATCCGGTATCACCATGCTGGAAGTCTTTGGAGACTCTCAACTGATCGTCAACCAGATGAATCAGAAATTTGAAGTCAGGAAGCCAGATTTGTTGCCCTACTACAACAAGGCACAATCACTTCTGCAAAAGTTTGATATCTGTCACATCACCCACATTCGTAGAGGTGAAAACATACGTGCAGATGCCCTAGCCGGACTTGCCGCATCCATGGCAATCCAGGAAGGGGAAAACATGCAAATCACAGTGTGCGAAAGGAGAATCCTTCCTCCTCTTAACACACACCAAGCAGTTGCTGAATGCCACCAAGTGGTCGGAAGTCGGATTTCAATCCTTCAAACTTCAATCAGCGACTGGAGGGATCCGTTCATTGATTACATTATGTTCGGAATCCTACCTGAAGATCCAAAAGAACGGGTAAGCATCCAAAGGCAAACCCAAGCTTTCATTTGGATATTCCTTCAAAAATCCTTTACAGGAAATCCTTCAACGGAGTACTTCTACGCTGCTTGTCACAACAAGAGGCCTGAAGAAACACTCAAAGAAGTTCATGCTGGTCTTTGTGGAGCTCATCAGGCTGGACCTAAGCTCTATGATCAGATAAAAGGTTAGGATATTACTGGCCTACCATGGTAGCTGACGCAATGCAATTTGCTAAGCACTGCCAACAATGCCAAGTTCATGGAGATTACATTCACATGCCTCCAGAATGGCTGCATCCTACAGCGATCTCATGGCCTTTCGAAGCCTGGGGTATGGACATCATAGGTCCTATTTCTCCCCCTTCAAGCAAAGGTCATCGCTTCATCTTCGCCGCTACGGATTACTTCTCCAAGTGGTCAGAAGCATTTGCGTTTAACGAAATGAAGACCTCATCAGTCCTTCAGTTCCTACGCACCAACATCATTTGTCGTTTCGGCATACCTAAAAGATTCGTCCATGATAACGGACCACAGTTCCGGGATCATCGATTCTACAGGTTCTGCGACAAATACAAAATCCAAAGCTGTCCTTCGACTCCATACAATCCGGCAGCAAACGGGTTAGCAGAAGCTTTCAACAAGACACTCTGCAAAATCCTCAAAAAAATGGTCTCTAGTCACAAAAGAGACTGGAGCGACAAAATGTCTGAAGCTTTGTGGGCCTATCGAACCACCGTTCGAGGACCAACCCATAGCACAACCATTCTCCTTGGTCTATGGATGCGAAGCTGTCGTGCCCTTGGAAGTACAAATTCCTTCCTTGAGGGTATCCTTGCAAAATGACATGACTCAAGAAAGCAATGTCAAATTGCGACTCCATGAGCTGGACAATCTCGATGAGAGACGGCTCGAAGCTCAACAAAGCATTGAACTTTACCAAGCACGTATGGCAGGATCTTTCGATAAAAAGGTCAGGCAACGCGCCTACAAAAAGAATGACTTGGTTCTTGCGGTAAAAAGACCAATGGCTTCGCTCACAAGTCCAAAGGCAAATTTGAGCCAAAATGGGAGGGACCCTACGTCATCGACAAGGTTTTCTCTAATGGCGCATACGCACTCCTAAACATGGAAGGTGACAGATGTATGCTTGCCCATCAACGGCAAGTTCTTAAAGTGGTACTACCCTTAAAGACTTACCCAACTGGGTAAGAGCAATGCCTGCACGGCCAAAGCCGGTTTCCAGGTGCACGCTCGCTAAACCCACCCTTTTTTAGAATTTTCATATCAAATGTTGAAATTTCTAGAAATCTAAAACAATGCTTACTTTCATCGTTTCATTGTTCAAAAAAAAAAATATATCCAAGTTTAGGAACCTTTCCCTAACTTGACCAAAATTTTCAACCCTTGAACCCAAAATTCATGGTTTGAAACAAAATCCGGATTCAGGGATTTCCACCCTAGTCCACCCTGCCTTTTACCGCCAAAATGGTTTTAGGTCAAAACTTATGACCCTCGTGTCTTTAAACAAAAAAAAATGGTTTTTCAAAAAACCGCGAGGAAGCGACGCTTAGTCGATACTCGCACAAATCGGAAGCAAGCGAACCACGTTCGACACTTCCAAAATCGCAGGGAAGCGACATTTCGTCGGTACTTGCAAAATCCAAAAACTGTGGAGATGCAACATTCAGTTGATATCCACAACCCAAATTTCAAAGGTTCGAAAAAACCTAAAAAACTGTGGAGACGCAACATTTCAGTTGATATCCATAACCCAAAGGTTCGAGAAACCACAAATTTCAAAAATCGTGGGGAAACGACATCAAGTCAGTACCCGCAAAACCAAAATTTTTGAAAAGCAAGGATGCGACATTCCATCGATACTTGCACCCAAATCCGCGAGGATGCGACATTCCATCGATACTCGCAACCGAACTGAGCAAGGATGCGACATTCCATCGATACTTGCAAGAACATTCAGCAGGGAGGCGACTTTTAGTCGATACTTGCATTTTTTGAAAACCAAACCGGCTATAAATGCCATCAAAACAGGCTATAAATGCCACAAACCGGCTATAAATGCCATCAAAACAGGCTATAAATGCCACAAACCGGCTATCAATGCCACAAACAAAAAAAAACTTGGATTTCAAAAAAAAAACGGCTATCAATGCCACCAAAACAAACCGGCTATCAATGCCACCAAAACTGGCTATAGATGCCACAAAAAAAAAAAAAAAAAAAAAAAAAAAAAAAAAAAACTCGGCTATCAATGCCACAAGAAAAGCTGGCTCTCATGCCAAAATTGGCTTCCATGCCACAAACAAAAACCTGGCTTTCATGCCAAAAACAATCACTTGACAAAAGATTTTCACAAAATGACAACCTTTGATCAAATCCCATTTAGCAATTACTTTTATCACAAAAAGATTCAAGTGAGCGTAGGGATAACAAAAAAGAGCATCCCATTTAGCAATTACTTTTATCATAAAAAGATTTAAGTGAGCGTAGGGATAACAAAAAAAGAAAGTGTTCACAAGCACTACAAAAAAAAGTACCTAAAAAATACAAGTGGTACAAAAAAAAGAGAGAAGGATGGTTTCTGTAAAAAAAAAAATATACAGGAGCTCAATCAAAAATGGTCTCCAGCCAAGAGTTCAGCTCCTCTAGCAAGCTTTTGGCCTCATCCGTCAAGGATTCCAAGGCACGCTTCATCAGGAACCTGCCATGAGATGTTGGGGTGGGCTGTAACCCTTCTTTCGCACTGGGAAGCTTCCCTCGAGCGGTTTTCCATTGTTTGTTCTCATCAGACTTCCTTTTGAGAACTCGATTGGCATCCGCAACTCAGTGAATCAGAGCAGTCTCCCTTTCACGAGCCTCTGTTATTTCAGTCCACTTGGCAGCGACTTGTGCCTGCAGATGCTCAAGACGTTTCCTGGCCTCATCGACCTCCCTATCAAGGATGTTAAGGTCATGTGTCAGCCCAATGATGGTTAGCTCTTCTAAGTCCTCTCTCGGACTGCCTGCTTCTTGCTTTCTGTATAGATTGAGCCTTATCCGCAGGGTCCAAGAACATCTCCTTGAAGAACTGATCGTCAGGAAAACCCATGGTCTCAAACCACTTGTCACCCAGCTCAATGATCCTATTAACGATCGCTCCTGGCATCTGTGACATCCAGACCAGCCTCTTCAGCATCACCGAGAATCTCACGCACATGCTGGATCATGCTAAATCCGGCTTCCAAGTGCCCAAAAAAGAAAGTCTCAATCCAAGAGCTCAGAACTCGCACCACCACCTTCTTCACAAAAAGAAGAGATGGCCCAGCTGAAGATTCGTCCAACTCCGTTGGTCGGGCCGCTCATGTCATCATCTGTTGAAAGAGTAACAAAAGAACTCTTTCCAGTTGAAGCTGCTCCTGCTCGGGAAGGAATCTCAGCGCGAGGAATCTCCTCAACATTGTCAAAGCTGGTCCCAGGAGTCTCTACCTCTGGATTAACCTCTGGCATCCCTTGCTCTGGAAGCGACGGACCCTCCTCTGTCACTTCAAAACCTGCCAAAAGAAACACAAAAAGGTATGAATATAATCCTGTTTGAAAATCATTATCAGGGTTATGACTACAAAATACCTTCTTCGACGACTGGCGGAACACTTTCTTCCTCCATGAACTCATCGGAAGCATCATCAACATTTGCATCCATCGATGGTTCAAAGTCATCAGAACCCTGTGGCAAGTCAGCTGACAAAAAAAAATGTTAGCAAACCGAGTCACAGACACAAAAAAAAAGAGCAAAAGAAATCGTACCAATTGGAGATTCTGGATTCACTCCAGAGTCCCTCGGTTCTTCTTCAGGTGCCTCGACAGGATCCGTCACCACCTCATCGGTTGGGACCTCATGCATCACCAAGTCTTCCTCTGCTAAAAAAAAAGAAAAGCAGAAACAAGAAGCAAATCAGAACATGGAAAAATCCCATGAAAAGAAATGGAAAGAAAAAAAGGAAGAATCATACCTTCACCGACGGTCTCTTCTTCTCGACTTCTCTTTTCTGGAGGCTCGTCAGCATCCACTGGCACATCCTCATTGATAGTAAGAGGAACTTCCAAGTCAGGAGAGTCCTCATGCTGCCCCTTACTGCGATGATGACTCCTCCCCCTCTTACCCCCGGCGGGCTCGCTTCTTAGAGGAACCTGCCCCACTGTCAGAGTCAGGTTTCCCACTTGACTCCTCACTGGATGGTCTACTCTTGCCAGTAGACTCCACGGAAGCTTGCCTCTGTGCGCTTGCATCCAAGCGCCAAGTTCGGCTTCCTCCTGTTCTAGCTGCTCTAAAGCCTCATCAGGTATTTCTCGAACAGCTTCTGAACCAATGACGCCCTGGTCACCGAGAAAAGCCTATCTTATGCTTCTCTCCAGAAAGGAAGGCCCAAACTTCCTCTCGCCGGACGCCATCCGACTTTCCAAGGCCCTTTCCAGATGCCAGCTTCACATCAGCTCCTTCTTGGAAAGCCCCCGATATGCCGAAAAGCTCTCCGTGAACCACTTCGCAAAGCCGGCAGTCCGGGAAGTCAGCAACACAGGATAAGAAATCATGGCTGTAGTGTCTTCAGCACTATAGAAAGCCCATGCATTTCTCCCGTCCTGTAAGCCTCCAAAGCGCTTCACCATGCTTGAAGGCGCTCCAACAACGCCTTGAGAAAAGCCCAGCTGCAAAGCAAAGCGAGAGGGTACATACGGCTGGATGTCGATGAAAAGATGTCTACGGTACACCATCGTGCCGACACGTATGTTGAAAAGCCACTCTCTCTCTGCATTTGTCAAGGAATAATGCCTTCCCGACCCCGCCCTGGTAGAGTCTCGGGAGGCACCAAAATCAAAAGCTTCTTCCGCAACTCCGGAGAAAGCTTCACTGAAGACTGCCCCATCTCGACGTCCCTGAACCGTCGGATCCTCATGCGGTCAAACAAAAGTGATTCGGACACGGCTTTGCCCTTAGCCAGTCGAATCATCAGAGGATCATCATCCTGTGCAGCACCCAGCCGATGGAAGCCAGGACAGTGGTATACATACCACGAATAAAGATATGGGCTGAAAATACCCTATTCATGGGAAGCCCAAGCCGAACCAAAAAAAGCAGCAGCCTACAGTTCGGTACACAGGTAGGAGTAAAGAGCTGGCACCAAAGCAAGCTGCTCTCCAAATGCCATCTGACAAGCCGGAAAAATACAATGCGGCCTGATGTGCGTTCCATCTCCTCCAGCAAAATACAGCCTCACCAAGCCAATAAGTGAGGTAAACAGCGAGATCTCTCCGCAGTGCAATGTCAGGACATATGGCGTTTGTACTTGCACAGAAATCTCTCAACTCTTCTTGCATGGCCAAGATCTTCTTGAACTTGGATCCTGAGCTCCGGCTTCTTGGGTCACGCTATCAGAAGACTCCCTGCTATCAGAAAAAGTTGGGGAATGAAGAGCTAAAACTCTTCCAACTGCTGGATCTAACTTTCAAACCCCCTTCTCCTTCAAAAAATCATAGAAGGCGACGAGCTGAAAGTATAGAAGCCTGAACTCCTCAGACTGCCCCTCGAGGACGCTGTCAATCGGCATAAACTCCTCATAGAGTTTGCCGAGGATGGGCAATCCAGTAATGGCGCTCAGCTCCTTCAAAGAAAAACCAATCTCGCCATTCGTCACAACGAAGGTATTGGTTTGTGGGAGGAATGACTCCAGCATAGCCATGAAGGCCTCATCGGAAAAGATCACGGTCTCCCTAAAGGCGCGGACCGCATCAAAAAATCCGGCTTCCTTCAAAACGGCGCCACCAATCAGCAGGACGCGATCAGTCCACGACTTCCACTTGGAGTCAGCATTGAAAACGGCCTCGAAGTCGAAAAGGCTTGATCCAATTGCTGCCGTCACCGCTGAAAATACCAAGGCCCACCGGTCTCAAATCGACCGACGGATAATCAGAGCCCTGGTAGCCGCTGGATGGCATCAATCAGGCGACCTCTCCGTATATCCAGGAGACACCGCCAACAAAAACCCGGTCTTGATTACATTTGTCCTTCTCACCTAGCTTGGAGGATCTTCCCTCTTAGGGCACGTGGGGGCAAGGCTCAGAATCGAGACGGTGCGATCAAACGTCGACCGGGTAGCAACAGTCTTCTTCTCACCATCTGCTGTGAAAGAAAACTGAAAACATCTCCTCTGGTATGTCATGTCATCAGGGACTGCATCACCAAAGAAGAAGGTAGGCTTGGGCAAAACGCTCTGATCTTCCATCACCCATGGATGACTGCTTACCATGATCTTATAGAATTCCTCTCCCTTGAGAGCGATCAGTCGCTGCCTCATCTCATCTCTATTGAGGGAGTCGCACTCTTCCAGATTTCTCTCAACATACTGGACCTTCTCAAAAGCCTGCTGAACGGCCGGATTAGAAGATCTAGAAGATCGACGAGGTACGCTTGTAGCAGGCTCTTTACCCTTGTTCGCTCTGGAGGAACCACCTGAAAAGGATGGAAAAGAAAAAGATCAAACATCAAACTGACAGAATCTCGCTAAAAAAAATCTGGCGAAATTTTGACATGATGACGGGGCAATTCCGAAGAAAAGGAACTATCCCGAAAGAAATAGAAAGCTTGAAGATGGGCTCAACATCGCTACGAGCTCCGAAAATCCAAACTTTCGAAACCTCAAAGTCTCCGTAAAATTAGGAAGGGCTCAACATCACTGCGAGCTCCAAATTCCCAAATTTGCGAAAACTTTCAGGTATGCTATCACATCATGCTACAAATTTAATTTACAATTGAATGCATGCATGAACGTCTAGGTTTGCCAAAAAAGAGGGGCATTATCATGATGAGCAAAACAAAAAAAAAAAGAAAAGAAACTTTCTCAAAAAAAAAAGGGGAAAGAAAACAAAAAAAAAAGGAAAAGAAACTTTCTCAAAAAAAAAAGGTGAAAGAAAAAAAATAAAAAAAAGAAAAGAAACTTTCTCAAAAAAAAAAGGGGAAAGAAAACAAAAAAGAAAAGAAAAGAAACTTTCTCAAAAAAAAAGGAGGGAAAGAAAACAAAAAAAAAAGGAAGAAAAAAAAAGGGAGATGGCCCACAGGCCGTGGCCCACAGGCCACGTGGCCGTATGGCCAGATCCTACGGATCTGTCCGTACGGCCCACAAACAAAAAAAAAGAAAAAGAAAAGAAAGCAAAAAAAAAGAAAACGTGTGAAAAAAAAAGAAGCAAACACGTGAAAAAAAAAAGAAGAAAAGAAAAGAAAGAAACAAAAAAAAAGAAAGAACTTTTTTTTCCTACAATGGGGTTTCCTTGAAAAAAGGGAACTTACTTGATGCCATTGATGGAGAAGAAGAAGAAAAGTCTTGAAGATCTTGAAGAAGAAGAACTCTGGTCTTGAAGCCCTCTTGAGATTATTGCAAAAGAAAGTAATAAGAGCAAGAGATCCAACCTTCTCCTTGCTTTTATAGAGAAGAGGAAACCAAAGAAGGAAAGAAGAAAGAGGTAAGTGTTACTAATTAGTAACCTTACCAAAAGAAAGAGATTAGAAAGATTCTTTCCCAAAAGAAAGATATCTTGAAGGATTTTCTCCCAAAAAGAAATCGATGATGGATTCTTTCCCAAAAGAAAGATATCTTGAGATATCCTATCCCAAAATAAAGGGATCATGAGAGATTTTCTCCAAGTAAAGATATTCTTAGATATTCTCTATCCAAATGAGATATTTTTGGATATTCTTTACAAAAATGACACCATATGAGATCTAAGCCATTTCAAAAGCTTAAGGTCCCATGGGTTAGCCCATATGAGCCCAGGTTTGACCACCTAGGCACAAAAAAAAAAAAAAAAAATTATTTTGGGCTTTTAGTCAAAGAGAAATCCCTCTTACCAAGAGCATACAAAATGGTTCCATGCCTCTTTTGAGTTGATTGGACCATACAAAAGAAAATTCCAAGCCCCATGAGCTTCCAAAAATCAAACTATCCAGCCTCATCTACCAAATTGAGCCAAAATCTTGAAATTGACATTCCACGAAAATCAAACCAAATCCTGGTCCCCTCACTTGCCACATACAGCCTGTTAGGTCACAAGACCAAAACCAAAAACCAAAACCTGATCCCTAACTTGCCACATACAGCCTGTTAGGTCACAAGATCAAAACCAAAATTGATCCCCCAACATTCCACATACAGCTTGTTGGGTCACGCGATCAAACCAAACCCGACCCCCTAACCTGCCACATATAGCCTGTTAGGTCACAAGGTCAAAACCCAAATCCACATCCCTGATGTCATCTTCAAAACTTTGCCTCGAGATGGTACGTAATCCCTTTCACTACCATAAAATTCCCCTGGAAGCTCAAAAGGCTACAAATACCAAAAAGAAAGACTGCTCAAAGACTCTTGGTCAAGTCACTGGCTCTCCTTCAAAAATCTCTTCAAGGCACATCGACTACAAAAGTTAAGCAACTCGTCGCTGTACCTCGAGGGGCATTTGTTGACACCAAAAATGTCACTTTGCCTCTTCAAGATCCAAAGAGCTACATGAAGTCGCAACCTGCCATAAATAGGCAATGCTGCTTCCAAAAATCAAATCTTGTCAGAATCAAACAAAAACTGCAAGATTCTTCCAGACAGCCAAAAGAGGAGTACACAAGAAGTTTCGGGCCATTTCAAAATCATTTGGCCTAACTTCGCTTCTCCGACAGCCGAAAAGGAGCTCTCGGCGGCAAAAGCATCGGAGACACCAAATCTTCGATCAGGGCCGATGGATGTCTCAAAATACTTCCAAAAGGCTCCACATCAAGTTCCGAGTCAAACCGACAACGTTTGACCCTACATCAACCCTCGAACAGCTAAATCAAGCCTCTCGGCGGTGAGAACCACCGAGGCCATTACTCATCAGATAGAGCACATGGACGGCTTCAAAATGCTTATAAAGGGCTACACGTCAAATTTCAGGTCATTTCCACAACATTTGACCATAGTTTGACGCTCGGAAGCCAAATCAGGCCTCTCGGCGGTAAAGCTCTTCGGGACCATGGTTCCAAGACAGAGCCTATGGATCATCTTAAAATGACTCCAATAGGTTCCCTGTCAAATTTCAAGTCAATCGGACATCGGTTGACCGCACATCAAACCGCGACATCTTCATCGCGACAAAAGCAAGTCTACTGGTGATAGGACCCCAAACGGCTTCAAAACTCAAACAAAATCCTATGGTTGGTCTTATTTATTGCTCAGAAGGCTTCACACCAAATTTCAGGTCATTCCGACATCGTTGACCCAGTTTCAGCTTCTGACGGAAAATCGGCAGCTCTGCGCGACAAAGTCTTCGGCTTTCTCAGGAAATGGAAACTTTGCAAAATAAAATGAAAGGATTCTCATCAGGTTTCCTACAAAGAAATCAGGCCAATAAATGGTCAAAATGTCAAGGAAAAATACAGAAGGAAAAAGAATCGAAAAACAGCAAAACCGGACATAAAACGGAACACAAAGGGGGGAAAACCCCCCCAGGGTCGCAGACCCCTGCGACCCTGGGCCAGGGTCGCCGGTGACCTTGGAGCCCGGGGTCGCCAGGAAGGCCCCGGAAACCCCGGTTTTCGTCGTTTTTTTCGCGATTCGAAGAGCCCAGCCACTGGTACTTTTCCAAAATTCATGCTTTTGAGACACCAAGTCCTCTGACATCCGTCCAAAACACGGGTCAATCATCAAGAGTATCGAAAACAATATTGATCGCCACCCGGTCAACCAAAAAAAGTGTGCTTTCTACCCGACCGATCGAGAAATCGATGTTGACACCAAAAATGTCACTTTGCCTCATCAAGATCCAAAGAGCTACATGAAGTCGCAACCTGCCATAAATAGGCAATGCTGCTTCCAAAATCAAATCTTGTCAGAATCAAACAAAAACTGCAAGATTCTTCCAGACAGCCAAAAGAGGAGTACACAAGAAGTTTCGGGCCATTTCAAAAATCATTTGGCCTAACTTCGCTTCTCCGACAGCCAAAAAGGAGCTCTCGGCGACAAAAGCTCTCCGGGACCATGGTTTCCAAGACAGAACCTCTGGATCATCTTAAAATGACTCCAATAGGTTCCCTGTCAAATTTCAAGTCAATCGGACATCGGTTGACCACACATCAAACCGCGACATCTTCATCGCGACAAAAAGCAAGTCTGCAGGTGATAGGACCCCAAACGGCTTCGAAACTCAAACAAAAGCCTATGGTTGGTCTTATTTATTGCTCAGGAGGCTTCACACCAAATTTCAGTCATTCCGACATCGTTTGGCCCAGTTTCAGCTTCTGACGGAAAATCGGCAGCTCTGCGCGACAAAGTCTTCGGCTTTCTCAGGAAATTGGAAACTTTGCAAAATAAAATGCAAGGATTCTCATCAGGTTTCCTACAAAGAAATCAGGCCAATAAATGGTCAAAATGTCAAGGAAAAGTACAGAAGAAAAAAGAATCAGAAAAAAGCAAAAACGGACGCAAAACGGGACACGAAAGGGGGAAAACCCCCCCAGGGTCGCAGACCCCTGCGACCCTGGGCCAGGGTCGCCGGCGACCTTGGACCCCGGGGTCGCCGGGAAAGCCCCGGAAACCCCGGTTTTCGCCGTTTTTTCGCGATTCGAGGAGCCCAGCCCCTGGTACTTTCCAAAATTCATGCTTTTGAGACACCAAGTCCTCTGACATCCGTCCAAAACACGGGTAAATCATCAAGAGTATCGAAGACAGTATTGATCGCCACCCGGTCAACCAAAAAAGTGTGCTTTCTACCCGACCGATCGAGAAATCGACAGGACAGATGGCACCGACCCGCTGTTGGCAACAAACACCTGAAATTACATGGTCATCTGATGTCGATCTACATGAAGATCCATCGATGATCATCGACAGAAGAATTCCAAAAGACGTGGCATGGCCCGCGACTCTTCAGCTGCTCGGCGACCACTTAATGCGATTAATTGACTAGCTTTATTACAGTCATTAATCCATTTCTTTGGACGGCCCAATCAGAAGCAAGCATTCGGGAGTTACAAGTCAAGAGATTCATGGCATTTAACCCATGAAACTCCTCCCATCATGGCGATTAAAGGCGATTAAATGCCCTCAATCTCCTCCGGCCAATCAGAAGCCAAGAAAAATGAGTTACAAAATAAACAATTCAATTTTGTAACTCCTCCCATTATGCGGCTTAATGACAATAAAAGCCCATAAACCCACCTAAAAGGCTACCTAAAAGCCTATAAATAGGAGGGCTCTCCAAGAAGAAAGAAAACAACACAGACAACGAACATCAACAGACAGCAGTCAGAAATCCAGAGAAAAGAAAAAGAGAGAAAAATCGAGGAAGTTCTACATCGGCCACCGCAACAAGGTGACAAAAGTCCCTTGGGGGTACCCCCCCCCCCCAAGGTCCTTGCCTTCTCCTCCTGCCTCCAATGGCTTAGATATGGCTTTTCAGCCCGTCTACTCGGCTTTTTATTGGATATAGGACCTCCTTTTGGTCTTTGTCTTCTAAAAACCCGAGGTTATAGCCAAGCCAAGCGAATCAATAGCATCCTCTGTTCTCATCTGCATGGATGATGGCGAAGCCCACATATGGCTTGCGACCGTCAATCTAAACGAGTCCCCCACAATCTCCTGAGAAGTTAGATCCTCCTTTTCTTGCTTTTCATTGTAGTTTGTATTTTTTCAAAAGAGACAAAAATCACAATTCTTGTCTTTCATTATTGATGAGGATTGTAAATCGGCTATAAACGCCAAAATCGGCTATAAACGCCAAAAATCGGCTATAAACGCCAAAATCGGCTATAAATGCCAAAAAAATCGCCTTTCACGGCAAATCAAGAAAAATGTCTCTTTTCTTAAATATATGTGCAATGGAAAACTTGAAAGAAGTTGATTTCCTTTTTACTTGCGAAGGTTGATCTCCGGATCACCACTTGCAATTCCAAGTAAAAATAGAAAATCTGGCACACCCACAAAAAAAGAAATGTTGATGCACGCCCTTGCCCCCCGGTTACGAAAGGGTCGGAACCAAACGGACTCCCACGTCCGCCGACCTCGGTAGAACCGAGCAGGAGCGCGGTCCATCAAGCTGGCATCACCCGGTGGGACTCGTTTATTTGAGAACACGATGCTAGAAATGAAATATTTGTATATCATATATTTTGCTCTATGCTTATATTTCTTTTCTTGATTCCTTGGCTACTTTATAATTGGTGGCCTATGTTGAATTCCGCATAATAAAAAATGAGATGAGATTTTTTGTTTGGAAATTTCTAATTCTTTGAATTTATTTCCACTCTTTCTCTTTTCAAAAAAAAAAAAAAACAACAACAAAAAAATCAGATTTGTCAATTTGGATTCAAAATTGAGAAACCTTGATCCGTTCCTATCGTTCATCGCGCTTGCAGAAATGTTGAGCCTGTTCGACTAAGGTTTTGGGCCATGGTTTCTCTTCGATGAGTTCATTAAAAATAAAATAAAAAAAATAAATATATATATATATATAAAAAATTTAGATTTCTCAATTTGGATTCAAAATTGAGAAACCTTGATCCATTCCTATCGTTCATCGCGCTTGCAGAAATGTTGAGCCTGTTCGACTAAGGTTTTGGGCCATGGTTTCTCTTCGATGAGTTCATTAAAATAAAAAAAAATATATATATATATATAAAAAAAGTAAAAAAAAATTTAGATTTCTCAATTTGGATTCAAAATTGAGAAACCTTGATCCTGTTCCTATCGTTCATCGCGCTTGCAGAAATGTTGAGCCTGTTCGACTAAGGTTTTGGGCCATTGTTTCTCTTCGATGAGTTCATTAAAATCTAAAAAAAAAGAAAAAAATATATATATATATAAAAAAGTAAAACAACAAAAAATTTTAGATTTCTCAATTTGGATTCAAAATTGAGAAACCTTGATCCGTTCCTATCGTTCATCGCGCTTGCAGAAATGTTGAGCCTGTTCGACTAAGGTTTTGGGCCATTGTTTCTCTTCGATGAATTCATAAAAATAAAAATAAAATAAAAAATATATAAAAAAAAAGACATAGACCCTAAGGTTAAACCAACTGTGTTCTTTGATCATGGTTGATTCAAAGAAAAGCCTTGTCCAGAGTGTGGAGACAGCTTGACTGTTCTAGGAAGGGTCCTCCAAACGGGTTCATTAAGTAATCCTACCCTACCTGGGGGCAATTCTATCAATCAAGATTCATAAGACCGGGTTAGGAGGCCTATGTGGCTCTCTCGTCTTTTAAATAATTTTTCAAAAATAAATTTTTAAAATAAAAATTTAAAATAAAAAATAAAAAATAAAAAAATTTAAAAAAAAATCTTAAAAAAAAAAAAATAATAAAAAAAAAATAAAAAAAGATTTTTTTTTAAAAAAAAAATCTTCAAAAATCTTCAAAAAAATAAAAAAATTTCGTCATTTTAGATTCAGATTCGAGAATCATGGTTCATTTCTTTCTGAGCACTGGCGCTCGCGGAAATCGCTGAGCCCGTGTTCAGATTGGAATACCATCTGCTCTCTTTGATGAATCCAATCTTGACCTTTCAAAACAGAGAATCTCATCTCATAGATGCGGTCTCAAAACATTGTGTCTAGCGGTACTAGTACGCCCTTTCAGGGTCTATGTATTGCGACCGGCACATCTGTAACTCCAACTTTATATTCTTCTTACCTCGAGCAAGCTCTGCTTCTCGATAAGTCGAATTTAAGTTCACAATTGCTTCTAGCAGTCACTGGGATGCCCATTCCGGGCTTACCATACATGCGATCAGAACAATTGTACCTTCTATGGCATTTTGCCTTCCTCATATTGCTTGTGTCATCTACCTCGAGCAATTTGAAAAGACGAAATCATAGAACTTCCCATTTATGATCATTATATTATTGTGATTACTAATGGATGTGGTCTTGTTTCAGAAATTTTCGAAAAACTAACAATGGCAGCTTCACTAACCATTACTTTCGACGAAAACAAGCACCAACTTATGCTTCAACAGAAGCAAACCACGCGCACCTATCAGCTGCCGAAGTGTCAACTCCCTCGGCAACTCTGTGAACTCCAGGTCGACCTCGACTCCCCGGACTATCGTCTTCGGGACGCTGGGACCATTCCCACTTCCTGAGGAACAACTGCTCCCTCCAAGAAGCAGAAACTCGCCTCTCAACGTGTCACTACCTTGACACCAAAGGCGAGCACTAGAAGGCCTGAAGCCCGTGGCAGCCCCACGAAGCCTCAACCTGCAAACAACCAGGTCTACCCCAAGACTTGGTCCCCAAGACCTTCACCAAAACAGAGAAGGTCCCAGGCATCCACTAAGCCAGCATTCCTGGCCCCACTCAAGGAGAACCAGTTCTATCCTCTTGCTTACATGAAAGAGGAGAGACCCATCTCCAACCTGACTCTCAAGTCAACCCAGCATGAGCCGGCTTGTTCCTACAAGCCCAAAATCAAGTCATGCATCACAAGGCCTCCACAAGCACCTGCTAAGGCCTACAAATCTGCAGTTCGACCCTTCATCTCTACAGGGGCCGAACTTAAAAAATTCAAAGCTTCGCTGCAACTGGCGAAGGATAGGGTTCGCATCCTGTCCTTGCCCAGCTACAAAGAAGACAGGCTCGGCTGCTGCGCCCGAGGGAGCACATCCTTCATTGTCAAAGCCCAGTCAGAGCTGACCGAAGCTCAAATTGCTCGTCGTATACGCCGCCGCGCGTCGTACCGACAAAAGAGACTACAGAAGCAAAGGACCCAGCCTCCCACACTTCAAGTCTCTCCTAAATGGGTCGAAAAAGAAAGGCCCAACCAAGTTGCTGCCGTCCATATGGTTGGAAAAACCAGAAGGCGCCAAAAATCAGCAACAAAAAATCTATGTCCGACGTCCGATGACCCGCAGCGTCTCCAGGACAAGAAGACATTCAGAAGAATCCCCTGCTCCTTCAAGCAAAGGACAGCAGAGTGATCCTTCCTCAAGCTCTTCTTCAAAAAGAATGAGCCCCAGCTCAGTCACCAGGACAGTTTCTTCGTTCGAATCACAAAGGATGAATGTCTTGGCTACAAATTCTGAGCCACCACCCCGCAATCCACCTCCAGAAGATGCGATCACCCGCATCCAGCAGTTGGAACAGGGCCAGCAGAGGATTGAAACTCTGATGGAAAACCTTCTCCTCGCCTTCCAAAATCAGGCAAATAATGAACCTCCTCCGAATCATCAAGACGACGAGGTAAATAGAGAAGAAAATGAGTCACGCGCCCTTACCAAAAAGGACGTAGACGGTATCCTCGCCAAAGCAAAAGAAGAGGATATACTCAAGGAGCATGGGATCAAGCCACCATATCCCTTATGGATGGACTCGGTCCCGTTCCCCACCAAATTCAAGCATCCTACTCTCCAAACATATACGGGGAAAGGATCAGCCAGACAGCACGTCATCCACTTCAAGATCCTGACGGGAGCTATCGCGGATCAAGATGCACTCAAGATCCGCCTCTTTGCAAGTACCCTAAAAGGTACGGCCTTCGATTGGTACTCCACTCTGCCGGAGGACTCAATCCAAAACTGGGCCATGCTAGAGACACGCTTCCTGACTCACTTCAAAGGTGAGGATCACCCCGCTACTATGGCTCAGCTGTGCAGCCTAAAACAGGGGGAGAATGAATCAACATATGACTTCATTCACAAGTGGAAAGCAATGGCATACAAATGCTCTGATGTATTGCCACAAGCGTCGCTAGTCGACATCTGCCGAAACAACATGAGAGCCAGAATCCGCTCCATGATCATCGGCAACAAATCAAAAAACCGGGGAGAACTCCTAGAAGCTTCCATGGAAGCTGAAACGGTGATTAAAGACCTCAACAGTCAGAAATCATCAAGAAAAGAGCCAACCGCCATTGCAACCTCTAAACCAAAGAAGAAAGAGGTCCTCAATGTGCAGACCAAGTCAGCTCCTCAGCCACCAAAGAAAGCTGAAAACAAAGCTGTTGGTAAGAGACCTGAACTCTCTGACGCCTTCAAAGAACGAGTAGAGAAGAAATACCCGTTTGATGAAGATGTTGATGAAATTTTCGGGGCTCTTGTGGCAAACGGCAAGCTCACCTTGCCTGAACCAAAAAGACCGGGTGATGTTGGCAAAACCAACGATCGTCGGTACTGTCCATACCACCAGATGATCTCGCATCCTCTCAATCAATGCTTCGTTGTGAGAGAGAAAATAAATGAGATGTGGAAAAAACGGAGTCATCACCTTTGACAAAAACTATGGGTCTGCCTCCGTCAACGTGGTGACATGTGGACAAACATCAAGATCACCGAAGAAGAAGATCACTACTTCCTTCAAGGTGATAAACTCAATCGAAGCGTCCGAGGAACTGGTTCCTTACCCGACACCAGACGGACAACCGATATGGGTACATCCCGATCTCCTGGAAGATGAAAATTGGGAGGTCGTGAAAATAAAGCCTACAGCTCAACAGCGAAGGCAGGCTAGGAAACATCTCCTCAAGCTCAAACGGCAAGAGAAGACCCAGCCAAAACCAGAGGTCAAAGAAAAGGCAGAGTCTTCCTCTACCGCTTCACTGGAGGTAACAAAAACATCCCTTCCAGAGACTTCAAAGGCGGTAAGGAAATTCACTCTCAGTGATTTCATGCCACCTCAATTTAAAGAAGCCATGCAGGAGGCATCATACTCTCGCAATTCAGTAGTTGGATTCTCCATTGATGGATACGAATCCAGCGACACCGATGATGGATTCGAATCCAACTACACAGATGAGTGGGAGGAGTCCCTTGAAACAGGAGAATATCTCTCCGATGAAGAATGGGTTCCTGAGTCTCATCTTATGCCAGTAATCTGGTATAACCCCCTACAGCCACAAGGATCCTGGTCTGATGATGAAGAAGACCAAGAGGCTGTACAAGAAAATGCTGCTGACCCAGTACCTCTCATTACTCCAGTGGAAATCAACAATGTTGAGCCACAAAGAGATGATGAAGAAGAAGATCCGGCTCCCATGCCTGATCTTGAAGAATATGCAAGGATCTTGCAGCGACTCGCTCTAGAACAAGAGCAAGAACGGGTCAACGAACCTCCTCGCAATCCAGAGCCTGAAGTCCCTGAAGACCATCAGGTACATCCTCCCTTAACTCCTGAAAATGGAGAAAATTGCTGGATAGACGATCCTCTCACATCCGAGGATGAGTCTGACTCCGATCAGGCAACGTCTCCCGTCAGAGCTTCCTGTAATGTGATAATTCGGGATTATAGTTCTTCCGAAGCATCATCTGATGAGAGCACTTACACTCCGGCGACGCCTAGCAATATATCTTCTGGAGCCACCTCGTCTCACGTGACTTTCACTGAGATGACACCCTCTCAGGTTTCTTCTCCTGAGACTGTGACTTCAAAGTTCACACCCTTCCTGACTGAAGAATTCCCAGCCATTGATGCTTGGGACGATGAATTAGTCAACGAAGAAGAAAGATTGCTGGATGCTGTTCAGGACTTGTTCCCGGAAAATGCTCCATGCAACATAATCACTGAAGATGGTAACTCTGCTGCTGATGCATCCTCAGCAAATGAAAAGCGACAGCCTCTTGGTCCTGAAGACAATCTTCCAAACGAAGACCCTTCTCAAGAAGCTCTCGAAGTTGGTAGAGGCACCCGCTCTGGCCGGGACTACCACAAAAATTACAACCAATCTTCCTTTACATATGTAAATCCTTCGGGAAAAGATGTTGTAAGCGCCCCTAGTGGCAACAATGATGAACATGCAGGCCCTAAGGAGGCTTTCAAGTATGACTTGATTGAACACTTCAAGCACATACCTGCACGTCTACACATCCTAGATTTGTTGCGAATGTCTCCGCACACTCGTGATAATCTCATTTCGGAATTACAAAAGCTGAATGAGGATGTCGACAAACATGCCCCACAAGTCCTCCAAATTGAAATGGATTACTGGGTCAAAAACTCAGAAGCCTCCTCAAAGGGAGAAAAGAAGAAAACTGAGGGATCATGCATTGAATGCCTCTCGGTTAAAAAAGCAGCCAGTGCAACCATCGCCTTCACAAAGGACGACCTCCTACTTGGCGAAACCAGGCATAACCGACCCCTGTACTTCACAGGGTATATCAAGGAAATGCCTATGCATAGAGTTCAGATCGACCCAGGTTCTGCACTCAACCTCATCTCCACATCGGCTCTCGAAGAGTTGGGCATCCCACCCAGCAAACTGAGCCACACATCTGTATCTATCTTTGGATACGATGGGAGTACTCAAAGGCCTATCGGCAAAATCAGGTTCAAATTGCAGATAGGTGATCTTATCTCTGAGGTCACAGTGTATGCAATAAAGACCCCTTCATGCTACAACATCCTTCTCGGATGCCCTTGGATCCATGAGAATGGTGTTGTCCCTTCAACTCTACATCAATGCATCAAGTTTGTTGGCGACGACGGCATGATACATCGAGTCTTTGCGGACAGAAAACCCTTCAAAGGTAAAGAAATCCACTTCGCAGACTCACAGATGTATGAAGGTGAAAAAGAAGAAGAGGAGAAGCATACAGCACCCTTTGCCGAAAATCTCCAGAAAGATAAAGGCAAAGCTCCTCAACAATCACCGGAAGAAAACAAACCATCCGGTAAATCTGAAGAGAGCATGCAAACTCCCTTCATCATCTCCCTTAAATCTTCAAAGCCTTTGGTCATCACAACTAAAGTGAAGAAGGCAAAACAAAAGCCTGGGGGCAAATTTGTTGTCTCTTTCGTGTCTATTATGCAAGACACGGACTCGGATTCAGAGCCAGAAGACGACACATCGTCAAGCCAAGCTGACACTCAGCAAGTTCAGCCTGCTCTTACTCCAATGGAGACAACTTCTGACATAGAAGATCCTACGTCAGCTTCCTTCGTTGTTCCAGCAACTTCAACAAAGGAAAAGCCGATCTTCTTCCATAGATCGGATGCTTCTTCATCAAACTCCATGCTTGAACCTTTCCAAAATAAAGGTACGCCTCAACTATCCTTATACAGTTCTGTGGCACAAGCTATTATGAAGAAAATGGGCTATGACGCTCAAAACCCAGTCGGTTTGGGAGAAGGACACGGTATTCTCACGCCATTGGGGCCCGTCTTGACCAAAAGCCAGCTGGAAGATTGGAGACTCTACGGCTATGTAGAAAAGTCTTCACACGGGTTAGGGTATGATCCTGATACTCCCCTGAGACAGTTGACACAAAGGCTTAAAAGTCAATATACTGACCAAGCCTCAACATCTCAAATCCATGAAGACATCGATCTCCCTGGATATCTCTTTGATGAGTCACCTGACAAAGATCCAGGAAGCTCATCCAATTGGCACGATTTCTCCGAAAATGAAGAGGAGTTGTCCGATGGAACAGACGTGTGGACTTCTGACCCAGAAGAACCCTCATCTCCAAAAGAAGTAGCCTACTTCGACTCGGTTTCAACAGGCGATTGGGATCATCTCATAGCAAGCCTTGGGAAAATTACCGATCAAGAAGACCCGTGGAAAGGGAACAAAATGTTAGGAGTTTTGTGTATTGCAATTTGATGGATGCATTATCATTTTAGCATCTCATGAACTTTCACACATGCATTGACTTAAAAACCTTGAAATCTGATTTTCTACATGCATTGTTTTAAATATTGTAAATCTTAGTTTGTGCATGTTTTGGATTTAAATCTTGGATGCATTTGTTTTTGAAAAGATCTTAAATCAAGCTAGCCTATGCTTTAAAGTTTCATATTATATTTGGCTTTTAATGTTTCGTGATTTTAAAAGCACTTAGATGATTCAAAATCAAGTTTCCAAGCTTGGTTTAATGGCCCAAAAATCCCCACAAGAAAATACTTTGAAATATGTAAAGTTGGGATTTTTGTCTAAGGCTGTCGGTCAACCGACGTTAAGCAGTCGGTCAACCGCTGGTGGAACCGAGGCCAACCGAGAGGCTCTATCGGTTCCATATCCAGAGAGCAACAAATTTCAGACCTTCTCTTCGGTCAGCTCATCGGCTCTTATCGGTCAACCGACAGTGCATAAAATTTCAGTCCGAGGACTCGTCGGTTCCAAAACCAGACAGCTACATTTTCAACATTTTTGTGCTGTCGGTTCAGCCGTCGGTTCCTTGTCGGTCAACCGACAAATGAGGGTCAACCGATAGATGTATAACAGTCAGAAAACTTTCGAAAACATGACCGTTGTCTAGTGACCGTTGAGGTGTCGGTCGACCGACACCTACCTGTCGGTCGACCGACAGGTATCCGTTGGCAGCTTTTTTCTATAAAAGCAAGCTCATTCCTTTGGCCAAAGCTGATGATTTTTAAGCCATTCTTGAAGAGCTTTGAGGCCAAAGAAAGGGGAAGAGCTTAGAAAGGCTAATGGGTCATTAGGAAAAGCTAAAGCTTGGATTAATGAAGTTAAATCACCAAGTAAGCTTTGCCTTTTGTTGATCATATGTTTTATGCTTTGTCTAAATTATTGGTAAATGATTTTAAGCATATTAACTATGATGTGTTGAATCCTCTACTTACTTTAGTCCTTGGTTTTATATCATAGGATTCTTCACTTAGATTCAAACAAAGTTTTGTTTTAAAACTTTACAAATCATGTTTTATGAAAATCTTTGATTTCCTCTTTAGCATGATTCTATTTCTTGTTTGAATCTTCTTTGTTGTTTTCATACATTTAAACCTTAGTTAAATTAGTTTTTGAAAACAACATTGCACATGCATCACTTGATTAGACTTAATCATTTTCATACAACTTGTGATCTTTAGATTTTCATATCATTCACAAGTTTGTAATTGTTCAAGTGATTTGCATTTGACTTCAATCATATCTTTTATGTGCTTTAAACTTTGAAATGCTTTAAGCATAAAATTCATTGGACTTAATTTTATCTTGATTGAAGTTCCACACACACACACCTCATGAGCATTCATCTTTGCATTTCTTAGTGTGTTGTGTGAGTTTGTTTTACAATTTCATATTCGCCTATTTAGAGGCAATTTCATTTGACCTTAATTGTAATCTCTTAGAGTGTTCTTTGGAAGACACTTTCTTTGAGAAATCATTTCTTTGTAAGGCTATTGCTTAGCCATATAAAAGCATAGTGTAAGGGTTGTTGTTTAGCCTAGAAAAACATCATTGTAAGGTTATTGCTTATCCTTGGAAAGCATATTGTAGAGGTTATTGCTTAGCCTATTGGAAAAGCATATTAGTGGAAATCCGGTGGGGTGTGAGAGCACAAGCCGGTAGTGGATGTAGGCACGTTGGCCGAACCACTATAAATATTGTGTTGTGGTGCATGCTCTTGTGATGATTGTATGTATTTAGCTTCCGCATGGTGTTTGTTATCATCACTAGTGACTAGTTAGTTTATAGAAAATTAAAATTGGTCATAGTTAGTCACTATTAGTAGCTCACCCTATTCACCCCCCCCCCCCCCTCTAGGGTTAGGATCTTGGACTCCCACAAGGACTTTCAATTGGTATCAGAGCCTCGTGCTCTAATATTAGGATCAAGTGTTTGGAACTCTTGATTAGGTGTAAAAACCTAGAGTCAAAACCCTAGTGTTTGTGCTTACATGAAAATCATAAAAATGGATTCCACTAGTTTAGACTTTGTAGATTCTTCTAGATCCCTTCTTCCATCTATTGGAGATTCAAACATTGAATTTAAAGTATCTCAACTTGAATCTAAACTTAAATTAAAAGAAGAAGATATTAATGAAAATGAAGATGACATTCAACAAGCCTATGATGAATTATGTACATTTGCCTTAGAGCTTGTTAAAAAGAATAAAAGATTAGAAGAAAAATCTAGAAGTCTAAACAAACAATTAGTTTCTTCAAAAGATGAACTTAGAGAGAAAGAAGAATTAATAAATTGTGTAGACTCTAAGTTTATGATCTCTTTGCATAACCTACAAAATGCTCAAGATGAATTAGTTGAATTAAAGTTAGGTTGTGATAATCTTAAAAATGAAAATTTGAAACTAAGAGATCAATTACAAAGGCAAGATGAAAACATTAACAATCTTGAATCTAAGTTGACTATCTCTAAAGAAAATTTATCTAATGCTCAAAATAAGATAAATTCTCTAGAACTTGGATCCAATGTTTTTAATGAAATTAAACTTGAATTAAAACTTGCCCATGAAGAGCTAAACAATTTTAAGGGAATTGAACTTGAACTAACAAAAGTTAAAAATGAAAATTCAACCCTTAAAACCAAGTCACTCAACTTGAAACATACAAACAAAAGTATGAGTGCAAATTTACCCAAAGTGAAGAAAGATTGGAAAAGTTATTTAAATTGGGTAAATCAAAAGGAGATAGGACGGGTCTTGGATTTGATAGGAATACCTCATATGACCCTAAATTCACCAACACTTTTGTGAAAGGTGAGTCCTCATTCTCTAGCACTCACACTTCTTTGCCCATGTCTAAATGTAATTATTGTGGCATTGAAGGACATTTTAGGTTTGAGTGCAAACAAAGAAGAAGCAATGTGTCTAAATCCATATTTGAACCAAAGAAAGGTAAATCAAATTCTATGATGGATAAGACACCAAAAACCAAGGAGAACTCCATAAAGCTTAAACAAGTAAAATCAATTAAGAAGGAGTCTCCTAAAATAGATTCTAAAAAGATTAAACAAGTTAAATCAAGTTTAAAAGAATCTATAAATAAAAAGGTTCTCAACCTACCTCCCTTAACTCAACAAATGAAAGAACTTTTGAAGAAAGTTGCAAAGATAAATTTGAAATTCAAAAGTCAATTAAAGGGAGGAGATAAGAAGAAAAGAAAAATGGTTCAAACCCCAAAGAAGCAAACTCACCAAAAGACTAATCACCAATCTAAGCTAAACTTAGTTAAATCTATATCTCATGGTGATAAGTCTAAGTTAATAATTTATCAAGTTAAATCTCCTAGAGTTGGTGAGAAGTTTAAGTTAGACCTCAAAGTTCATCCATCCCAAGACCTTAGGTGGATTCCCAAAGTTAGACAAATAGACAAACCTTAGGGCCTTGGACCTCATTGACCAACCTAACCTTAATAGTTAAATCTTTTTGTTGGTCATGATTGCATTTGCATTTTATGTTCTTTCTTAGTTACATTTTTTAAAAATGCAGTTGTTTCTTTATGATCATTTGATTTTGTCTTCATGTACTTCCCTAAGTCACATATCATGGTTTTCAAAATCATTTGATTGTATTTCTCACATGTTAGATTTGCTTTTTATAGTCACATCTTGTTTGCATTTCTACATGTTCAATTGATTATGGGTTCAAAGCTTTCATAGCTAGATCTTTCATAATCGATTGATGTTGCAATATCATTTGTTTGTATATCTTAGTTAGATTATTTTGAAAAACAAATGACTTAAATCAATTTAATTTTTCCATGAATTTTTAAGTTATACTTTCACATGGAAAATTACTTTGAAAAGATCAACTTGTATGTTTTCCAATTAAGTTATATCTTTTAAAATGCAAGTTGAATGGTTTTTAAATCAAATTGTATGATTCTTGGTAGTGATATTGCTTAGAATACAATTTGATGTTTGATAAGGTGCTTTCTTTATTTTCATATACATTATGCCCATTGTTAGATTTTGTTTATGATTTGAAGATTGCATGAATGGAAATGCTTTAAAACTTTTTGTTGTATTCATCAAAGCATGTTCCATGTTTTCATTTCCTTATGCTTTTGCTTATGTCATCCTTTAATGGAAATGAATGTTGTGATAGACTATTTGCATGTTTGCTCTTTTAGTTACATTCTTTATGCAAATGTTTTATTTGTTCCATGTATGGTTGTGTTCTTTTTTTTTTTTTTTTAACCATACTAGAACCCAAATCCATCCTTTATGCTTTCTAGTCATTTTTGTGAAATGGATGGTTATGATGTTTGATTCATGTGTATTTGTCATACTTATACATGTTTCAACCTCATAGTAGTGTTTGATCATATGAACCTCTTTGAAATTCATTTCTTGAATTACATAGTTATATCTCTTGAATGATGGATTTCTTAGATGTTGTATTCATATGGTTGACACTTTGGAAATTGCATATTCTTATAAGTCATATATTTTCAAAATGCAATTTCTCATGTTCATCACTATGCTCAATAGTTATATCATTAAAGTGATGAATATTCATTTATGTTGCTTGATGGAATCTTGTGTTTGTCACATGCTTGCTCTCAAACATGTTCCATATTCAATTGGTAATCAAATGATATCATTTTCAATTAGTATAACTTCCAATTGATGTTATATATTTGTGATAAACCTTGTGCACATTGGATTAAACTTGAGAGTAATATGTCTTTGTTCCATGTCACATTCCATTAGCTTCATAAATGGTCATGTTTGCCACCTCTCTTGCTTATTTGGTTAAATCTCGTGACCACCATGTTTATGTGTTAATAATCTTGGTTGGTTAATGATTGAGGTAGGCATCATGGTTTGAATTTCATTTCACTCATCTTACACTTGATAGTCATATTTTATGATTGAGTGAAATGATTTCAAAATTTACATAGCATATGATTTTCATAGTTATATTATTTGATGCTATGTTTAGTAAACCCCTTATCATCATGGATAGCTCTAACTTGGATTAATCCTTCTAGTTACATTCCTTAAGTCCATTTTAGAGTGATTGAGCTAATAAGTCATACTCTTAAATCTCAATTGATATGGTTCTTATTTCAATTGGTATCCATGATAGATTAACCTTTTGACCTTGCTCTTCAATTTCCTTAAGCTTATAGGTCACTTGGTTTCTCTCCAATTTGGTAATTTGATCATTGAGCCTTATAGTTAATTATTATCAATTGGTATCTAATCCTTCCTTTGAAGTTATCCCTCAATTGGTTAAACCATCTTCTTCTTGCATCTAACAGTTATATTCTTGTCAAAAGTATGACAAAAGAAGATTATGGATTGAGGGGGAGTAAACCTTCTAAGGAAGCATTAGAGATGATCAAATTCACCATTGCTATTCCCTTATAACTTACTCACATGCATAATAGCCTGTTAAGTATTTCATTTTCGATTTCATTTGTTAACAGGTGCTACTAAAGGTATTTTCCTTGTTTCATGTGTGTAGGTACCTTTCTTCAATTGCTACCTTTGCAATTTAATGGCAAAGGGGGAGAAAGGATTAAGGGGGAGAAAATGCTCTAGCTACCCAAAAAGGGAGAAAGATCAAAGGGGGAGAGAGCATTCAATGGCAAAGGGAAAGAAAGACCAAGGAGAGAGAGTGCTTGGTCTAAGGGGGAGAGAAGATAAAAGAAAGAAAGCTTGGAGCTAAGGACAAGAAGAATGAAGATCAAAAGAGCTAAAGCCCAAGCTAAGTGAAGGGCATCCGAAGATTTCAAGCCGTGTCAAGCCAAGGAGCTGAAGACTTAGTGTGAGGTTTAGTGTTAAGTTAAGGTTTTCCATCAAATTGCAAAGGGGGAGATTGTTAGGAGTTTTGTGTATTGCAATTTGATGGATGCATTATCATTTTAGCATCTCATGAACTTTCACACATGCATTGACTTAAAAACCTTGAAATCTGATTTTCTACATGCATTGTTTTAAATATTGTAAATCTTAGTTTGTGCATGTTTTGGATTTAAATCTTGGATGCATTTGTTTTTGAAAAGATCTTAAATCAAGCTAGCCTATGCTTTAAAGTTTCATATTATATTTGGCTTTTAATGTTTCGTGATTTTAAAAGCACTTAGATGATTCAAAATCAAGTTTCCAAGCTTGGTTTAATGGCCCAAAAATCCCCACAAGAAAATACTTTGAAATATGTAAAGTTGGGATTTTTGTCTAAGGCTGTCGGTCAACCGACGTTAAGCAGTCGGTCAACCGCTGGTGGAACCGAGGCCAACCGAGAGGCTCTATCGGTTCCATATCCAGAGAGCAACAAATTTCAGACCTTCTCTTCGGTCAGCTCGTCGGCTCTTATCGGTCAACCGACAGTGCATAAAATTTCAGTCCGAGGACTCGTCGGTTCCAAAACCAGACAGCTACATTTTCAACATTTTTGTGCTGTCGGTTCAGCCGTCGGTTCCTTGTCGGTCAACCGACAAATGAGGGTCAACCGATAGATGTATAACGGTCAGAAAACTTTCGAAAACATGACCGTTGTCTAGTGACCGTTGAGGTGTCGGTCGACCGACACCTACCTGTCGGTCGACCGACAGGTATCCGTTGGCAGCTTTTTTCTATAAAAGCAAGCTCATTCCTTTGGCCAAAGTTGATGATTTTTAAGCCATTCTTGAAGAGCTTTGAGGCCAAAGAAAGGGGAAGAGCTTAGAAAGGCTAATGGGTCATTAGGAAAAGCTAAAGCTTGGATTAATGAAGTTAAATCACCAAGTAAGCTTTGCCTTTTGTTGATCATATGTTTTATGCTTGTCTAAATTATTGGTAAATGATTTTAAGCATATTAACTATGATGTGTTGAATCCTCTACTTACTTTAGTCCTTGGTTTTATATCATAGGATTCTTCACTTAGATTCAAACAAAGTTTTGTTTTAAAACTTTACAAATCATGTTTTATGAAAATCTTTGATTTCCTCTTTAGCATGATTCTATTTCTTGTTTGAATCTTCTTTGTTGTTTTCATACATTTAAACCTTAGTTAAATTAGTTTTTGAAAACAACATTGCACATGCATCACTTGATTAGACTTAATCATTTTCATACAACTTGTGATCTTTAGATTTTCATATCATTCACAAGTTTGTAATTGTTCAAGTGATTTGCATTTGACTTCAATCATATCTTTTATGTGCTTTAAACTTTGAAATGCTTTAAGCATAAAATTCATTGGACTTAATTTTATCTTGATTGAAGTTCCACACACACACACCTCATGAGCATTCATCTTTGCATTTCTTAGTGTGTTGTGTGAGTTTGTTTTACAATTTCATATTCGCCTATTTAGAGGCAATTTCATTTGACCTTAATTGTAATCTCTTAGAGTGTTCTTTGGAAGACACTTTCTTTGAGAAATCATTTCTTTGTAAGGTTATTGCTTAGCCATATAAAAGCATAGTGTAAGGGTTGTTGTTTAGCCTAGAAAAACATCATTGTAAGGTTATTGCTTATCCTTGGAAAGCATATTGTAGAGGTTATTGCTTAGCCTATTGGAAAAGCATATTAGTGGAAATCCGGTGGGGTGTGAGAGCACAAGCCGGTAGTGGATGTAGGCACGTTGGCCGAACCACTATAAATATTGTGTTGTGGTGCTTGCTCTTGTGATGATTGTATGTATTTAGCTTCCGCATGGTGCTTGTTATCATCACTAGTGACTAGTTAGTTTATAGAAAATTAAAATTGGTCATAGTTAGTCACTATTAGTAGCTCACCCTATTCACCCCCCCCCCCTCTAGGGTTAGGATCTTGGACTCCCACAAGGACTTTCACAAAACCTTGGTCTGGAAATGCCCTTGAAACCCCAGAAGGTTTCGTTGAGCTGGAAGCCTCCGAAAATATTGTGGAGGAACCACCTTCGAACCTTCCAACAGAAGATCCTGTTCAAAAGATAGACTTGGGAACACCAGATAACCCACGTCCTGTATTCATAAGCAAGAATATAAAGGATGATGAGTTACCCGAGTATATCGCTTTTCTTCATGAGTTCGTTGATTGCTTTGCATGGTCTTATGCTGAAATGCCAGGCTTAGACCCCAAAATAGCAGTTCACAAACTCAATCTTCAAGAAGACATCAAGCCTGTCAAGCAAGGCCAAAGAAGATTCCGTCCAGATGTGATGGATAAAATTGAACAAGAAGTTCAAAAACTCAAAAGCGTCGGCTTCATCCGTGAGGAACAACATCCTGAATGGTTGGCCAACATTGTCCCCGTGACAAAGAAAAATGGGCAGATCAGGGTCTGTATTGACTATAGAGACCTGAATGGCGCATGCCCAAAAGATGAATTTCCGCTCCCCATACCAGAGGTAATGATTGATAATACCTGTGGATTCAAGCGAATGACATTCATGGATGGTTTCTCTGGCTACAATCAGATAAAGATGCATCCTGAGGATGAAAAACATACATCCTTTCGAACCCCATTTGGCGTGTATTGTTACACTGTCATGCCATTTGGTCTGAAGAATGCTGGTGCCACATATCAGAGGGCTATGATGAAAATATTCCAAGATATGCAGCACAAGATGGTTGAATGTTACGTTGATGACCTCGCCGTCAAAAGCAAAAGAAAAGAAGATCATCTCGAAAACCTTCGAGAAGTCTTCCTCCGGCTTCGCAAACAGAAACTGCGAATGAATCCATTGAAATGGTTCTTCGGCGTCTCGTCGGGTAAGTTCCTCGGATTCTTAGTTCGGAAAGCTGGAATAGAGCTTGACCCCATAAAAGTCAAAGCCATTCTAGAAATGCCCTCTCCAAGAACCTTGAGAGAACTCAAAGGGCTTCAAGGGAGATTGGCCTACATCAGACGGTTCATCTCCAATCTTTCGGGGAAATGCCGTCCATTCTCCCGATTGATGAAAAAAGGTGTAAACTTTGTCTGGGATGCTGACTGTGAAGCTGCTTTCCAAGACATCAAGTCATACCTGACAAAACCTCCAGTGTTAGCTGCTCCTACCACTGGAAAACCATTCATCTTGTACACAAGAGCCCTTGATCACTCTCTGGGAGCTCTGCTTGCGCAAGAAAATGATCAAAGAAAAGAAGCTGCTCTATATTACCTCAGCCGCATGCTAGTAGGTGCAGAGCATCGCTACTCTCCAGTCGAAAAAGAATGTCTTGCAGTGATGTTCGCCGTACAAAAGCTGCGTCACTACTTGCTTTCCAATACAGTCTACCTGGTCTCGAGGGTCAACCTCTTGAAGGTCCTTGTCACAAAGGCAGGTTCTCTCAATGCTCGACTGGCAAAATGGTCCATCCTTCTGTCACAATTTGATATTAGGTATGTACCACAAAAAGCAATCAAAGGGCAAGCTCTAGCGGACTTCCTCGCAGAGCATCCATTGCCTAAAGATTCTCCACTCAGAGATGATCTCCCAGACGAACCAGTCTACAATGTGGAGACTTTCTCACAAAGTGCCTCCTGGGATATGTACTTTGACGGTGCAACCAGGACAAATGAAAAAAGACAGCTGATCTCGGGAGTTGGCATCCTCTTTGTTAGCCCCGACAAATACATGATTCCACACGCTTTCTCGCTACTGGAACCATGCACAAACAATGCAGCTGAATATCAAGCTCTGATCTTAGGATTGGAACTCGCCATCGAATCCGGTATCACCATGCTGGAAGTCTTTGGAGACTCTCAACTGATCGTCAACCAGATGAATCAGAAATTTGAAGTCAGGAAGCCAGATTTGTTGCCCTACTACAACAAGGCACAATCACTTCTGCAAAAGTTTGATATCTGTCACATCACCCACATTCGTAGAGGTGAAAACATACGTGCAGATGCCCTAGCCGGACTTGCCGCATCCATGGCAATCCAGGAAGGGGAAAACATGCAAATCACAGTGTGCGAAAGGAGAATCCTTCCTCCTCTTAACACACACCAAGCAGTTGCTGAATGCCACCAAGTGGTCGGAAGTCAGATTTCAATCCTTCAAACTTCAATCAGCGACTGGAGGGATCCGTTCATTGATTACATTATGTTCGGAATCCTACCTGAAGATCCAAAAGAACGGGTAAGCATCCAAAGGCGAACCCCAAGCTTCCATTTGGATATTCCTTCAAAAATCCTTTACAGGAAATCCTTCAACGGAGTACTTCTACGCTGCTTGTCACAACAAGAGGCTAAAGAAACACTCAAAGAAGTTCATGCTGGTCTTTGCGGAGCTCATCAGGCTGGACCTAAGCTCTATGATCAGATAAAAAGGTTAGGATATTACTGGCCTACCATGGTAGCTGACGCAATGCAATTTGCTAAACGCTGCCAACAATGCCAAGTTCATGGAGATTACATTCACATGCCTCCAGAATGGCTACATCCTACAGCGATCTCATGGCCTTTCGAAGCCTGGGGTATGGACATTATAGGTCCTATTTCTCCCCCTTCAAGCAAAGGTCATCGCTTCATCTTCGCCGCTACGGATTATTTCTCCAAGTGGTCAGAAGCATTTGCGTTTAACGAAATGAAGACCTCATCAGTCCTTCAGTTCCTGCGCACCAACATCATTTGTCGTTTCGGCATACCCAAAAGATTCGTCCATGATAACGGACCACAGTTCCGGGATCATCGATTCTACAGGTTCTGCGACAAATACAAAATTCAAAGCTGTCCTTCGACTCCATACAATCCGGCAGCAAACGAGTTAGCAGAAGCTTTCAACAAGACACTCTGCAAAATCCTCAAGAAAATGGTCTCTAATCACAAAAGAGACTGGAGCGACAAAATGTCTGAAGCTTTGTGGGCCTATCGAACCACCGTTCGAGGACCAACCCATAGCACACCATTCTCCTTGGTCTATGGATGCGAAGCTGTCGTGCCCTTGGAAGTACAAATTCCTTCCTTGAGGGTATCCTTGCAAAATGACATGACTCAAGAAAGCAATGTCAAATTGCGGCTCCATGAGCTGGACAATCTCGATGAGAGACGGCTCGAAGCTCAACAAAGCATTGAACTTTACCAAGCACGCATGGCAGGATCTTTCGATAAAAAGGTCAGGCAACGCGCCTACAAAAAGAATGACTTGGTTCTTGCGGTAAAAAGACCAATGGTCTTCGCTCACAAGTCCAAAGGCAAATTTGAGCCGAAATGGGAGGGACCCTACGTCATCGACAAAGTTTTCTCCAATGGCGCATACGCACTCCTAAACATGGAAGGTGACAGATGTATGCTGCCCATCAATGGCAAGTTCTTAAAGCGGTACTACCCTTGAAGACTTACCCAACTGGGTAAGAGCAATGCCTGTATGGCCAAAACTGGTTTCCAGGTACACGCTCGCTAAACCCACCCTTTTTTAGAATTTTCATATCAAATGTTGAAATTTCTAGAAATCTAAAACAATGCTTACTTTCATCGTTTCATTGTTCAAAAAAAATATATATCCAAGTTCAGGAACCTTTCCTAACTTGACCAAAATTTTCAACCCTTGAACCCAAAATTCATCGTTTGAAACAAAATCCGGATTCAGGGATTTCCACCCTAGTCCACCCTGCCTTTTACCGTCAAAATGGTTTTAGGTCAAAACTCATGACCCTCGTGTCTTTAAACAAAAAAATGGTTTTTCAAAAACCGCGAGGAAGCGACGCTTAGTCGATACTTGCACAAATCGGAAGCAAGCGAACCACGTTCGACACTTCCAAAATCGCAGGGAAGCGACATTTCGTCGATACTTGCAAAATCCAAAACTGTGGAGACGCAACATTTCAGTTGATATCCACAACCCAAATTTCAAAGGTTCGAAAAAACCTAAAAAACTGTGGAGATGCAACATTTCAATTGATATCCACAACCCAAATTTCAAAGGTTCGAAAAAACCTAAAAAACCATGGAGATGCAACATTTCAGTTGATATCCATAACCCAAAGGTTCGAGAAAACCACAAATTTCAAAAATCGTGGGGAAACGACATCAAGTCAGTACCCGCAAAACCAAAATTTTGAAAAGCAAGGATGCGACATTCCATCGATACTTGCACCCAAATCCGCGAGGATGCGACATTCCATCGATACTCGCAACCGAATGAGCAAGGATGCGACATTCCATCGATACTTGCAAGAACATTCAGCAGGGAGGCGACTTTTAGTCGATACTTGCATTTTTTTTTTGAAATCAAAACAGGCTATAAATGCCACAAACAGGCTATAAATGCCACAAACCGGCTATCAATGCCACCAAAACAAAACCGGCTATCAATGCCACAAACAAAAAAAAAACTTGGATTTCAAAAAAAAAAAAAAACGGCTATCAATGCCACCAAAACAAAATTGGCTATAGATGCCACAAAAAAAAACTCGGCTATCAATGCCACACAAAAAAAAAAAAGCTGGCTCTCATGCCAAAATTGGCTTCCATGCCACAAACAAAAACCTGGCTTTCATGCCAAAACAATCACTTGACAAAAGATTTTCACAAAATGACAACCTTTTGATCAAATCCCATTTAGCAATTACTTTTATCACAAAAAGATTCAAGTGAGCGTAGGGATAACAAAAAAAGAAAAGCATCCCATTTAGCAATTACTTTTATCACAAAAAGATTCAAGTGAGTGTAGGGATAACAAAAAAAAAAGAAAAGCATCCCATTTAGCAATTACTTTTATCACAAAAAGATTCAAGTGAGCATAGGGATAACAAAAAAAAAAAAGAAAAGAATACCAAAAAAAATACATGTGGTACCAAAAAAAAGAGAAAAAAAAGTGTTCACAAGCACTACAAAAAATAAGTACCAAAAAATACAAGTAGTACCAAAAAAAAAAGAAAGAAGGATGGTTTCTGTATACAGGAGCTCAATCAAAAATGGTCTCCAGCCAAGAGTTCAGCTCCCCAAGCAAACTTTTCGCCTCAGCCGTCAAGGATTCCAAGGCACGCTTCTTCAGGAACTTGCCATGAGATGCTGGAGTGGGCTGTACCCCTTCTCTCACACCAGGAAGCTTACCTCGTGCAGTTTGCCATTGTTCATCCTCATCAGATTTCCTTTTGAGAACCCGTTCAGCATCTGCAACCTGGTGAATCAGGGCACTCTCCCTGTCGCGAGCTTCTATTATGGCAGTCCACTTGGCAGCGACTTGTGCCTGCAATTGCTCAAGACGTTTCCTGGCCTCATCGACCTCCCTGTCAAGGATGTTGAGGTTATGTGTCAGCCTGATGATGGCTATCTCTTCTAAGTTCCTCTTTCGGACTGCCAGCTTCCTGCTTTCTGTAGCCTCATCCAGGTCAGACTTAGCCTTATCAGCAGGGTCCAGGAACATCTCCTTGAAGAACTGGTCATCAGCCAAACTCACGGTCTCAAACCACTTGTCACCCCAGTGCAATGATCCTATCAACGATCGCCCTGGCACCTGTGACATCCAGACCAGCCTCTTCAGCATCACTGAGAATCTCCTGCACATGCTGGATCATGCCAAATCCGACTTCCAAGTGCCCAGAAAAGAGAGTCTCAATCCAAGAGCTCACAACTCGCACCACCACCTTCTTCACAAAAAGAAGAGATGGCCCAGCTGAGGATTCGCCCAACTCCGTTGGTCGGCTACTCATGTCATCATCTGTTGAAAGAGTAACAAAAGAACTCTTTCCAGCTGAAGCTGCTCCTGCTCGGGAAGGAATCTCAGCGCGAGGAATCTCCTCAATATTGTCAGAGCTGGTCCCAGGAATCTCTACCTCTGGATCAACCTCTGGCATCTCTTGCTCTGGAAGCAACGGATCCTCCTCTGCCACTTCAAAACCTGCAAAGGAAACACAAAAAGGTATGAATATGACCCTGTTTGAAAATCATTATCAGAGTTATAACTACAAAATACCTTCTTCGACGACTGGCGGAACACTTTCTTCCTCCATGAACTCATTGGAAGCATCATCAACGTTTGCGTCCATCGATGGTTCAAAGTCATCAGAACCCTGTGGCAAGTCAGCTAAAAAAAATAATAATAATGTGTTAGCAAGCCAAGTCACAAACAAAAAAAAAGAGCAAAAGAAGTCGTACCAATTGGAGATTCTGGATCTACTCCAGAGTCCCTCGGTTCTTCTTCAGGTGCCTCAAAAGGATCCATCACCACCTCATCGGTTGGGACCTCAGGCATCACCAAGTCTTCCTCTGCTAAAAAAAAAAAAAGAAAAAAAAAAGAAAAGAAAAGCAGAAACGAGAAGCAAATCATAACATGGAAAAAATCCCATGAAAAGAAATGGAAAGAGAAAAAGGAAGAATCATACCTTCACCGACGGTCTCTTCTTCTCGGCTTCTCTTCTCCGGAGGCTCGTCAGCATCCACTGGCACATCCTCATTGATAGTAAGAGGAACTTCCAAGTCAGGAGAGTCCTCATGCTGCCCCTTGCTACTATGATGACTCCTCCTCCTCTTACTTCTGCGGGCTCGCTTCTTAGAGGAACCTGCCCCGCCATCAGAGTCAGGTTTCCCACTTGACTCATCACTGGATGGTCTGCTCTTGCCAGTAGACTCCACGGAAGCTTGCCTCTGTGCCGCTTGCATCCAAGCGCCAAGTTCGGCTTCCTCCTGTTCTAGCTGCTCCAAAGCCTTGTCAGGTATTTCTCGAACAGCTTCAGAACCGATGACGCCCTGGTCACCGAGAAAGCCTATCTTGTGCTTCTCTCCAGAAAGGAAGGCCCAAACTTCCTCTCGCCGGATGCCATCCGACTTTCCAAGGCCCTTTCTAGATGCCAGCTTCACATCAAGCTCCTTCCTGGAAAGTCCCCGATATGCCGAGAAGCTCTCCGCGAACCACTTCGCAAAGCCGGCAGTCTGGGAAGTCAGCAACACAGGATAAGAAATCATGGCTGTAGTGTCTTCAGCACTATAAAAAGCCCATGCATTTCTCCCGTCCTGTAAGCCTCCAAAGCGCTTCACCATACTTGAAGGCGCTCCAACAACGCCTTGAGAAAAGCCAAGCTGCAAAGCAAAGCGAGAGGGTACATACGGCTGGATGTCGACGAAAAGATGTCTGCGGTACACCATTGTGCCGACACGTATGCTAAAAAGCCACTCTCTCTCTGCATTTGTCAAGGAATAATGCCTTCCCGACCCCGCCCTGGTAGAATCTCGGGAGGCACCAAAATCAAAAGCCTTCTTCCGCAACTCCGGAGAAAGCTTTACTGAAGATTGCCCCATCTCGACGTCCCTGAACCGTCGGATCCTCATGCGGGCAAACAAAAGTGATTCGGACACGGCTTTGCCCTTAGCCAGTCGAATCATCAGAGGATCATCATCCTGTGCAGCACCCAGCCGATGGAAGCCAGGACAGTGGTATACATACCACGAATAAAAGATATGGGCTGAAAATACCCTATTCATGGGAAGCCCAAGCCGAACTAGAAAAGCAACAGCCTGCAGTTCGGTACACAGGTAGGAGTAAAGAGCTGGCACCAAAGCAAGCTGCTCTCCAAACGCCATCTGACAAGCCGGGAAAATACAATGCGGCCTGATGTGCATTCCATCTCCTCCAGCAAATACAGCCTCACCAAGCCAATAAGTGAGGTAAACAGCGAGATCTCTCCGCAGTGCAATGTCAGGACATATGGCGTTTGTACTTGCACAGAAATCTCTCAACTCTTCTTGCATGGCCAAGATCCTCTTTGAACTTGGATCCTGAGCTCCGGCTTCCTGGGTCACGCTATCAGAAGACTCCCTACTATCAAAAAAGTTGGGGAATGAAGAGCAAAAACTTTTCCAACTGCTGGATCTAACTTTCGAACCCCCCTTCTCCTTCAAAAAATCATAGAAGGCGACGAGCTGAAAGTATAAAAGCCTGAACTCCTCAGACTGCCCCTCGAGGACGCTATCAATCGGCATAAACTCCTCATAGAGTTTGCCGAGGATGGGCAATCCGGTAATAGCGCTCAGCTCCTTCAAAGAAAAACCAATCTCACCATTCGTCACAACGAAGGTATTGGTTTGTGGGAGAAATGACTCCAGCATAGCCATGAAGGCCTCGTCGGAAAAGATCACGGTCTCCCTAAAGGCGCGGACCGCATTAAGAATTCCGGCTTCCTTCAAAACGGCGCCACCAATCAGCAGGACGCGATCAGTCCACGACTTCCACTCGGAATCAGCATTGAAACGACCTCGAAGTCGAAAAGGCTTGATCCAATTGCTGCCGTCACCACTGAAAATACCAAGGCCCACCGGTCTCAAATCGACCGACGGATAATCAGAGCCCTGGTAGCCGCTGGATGGCATCAACAGGTCCATGTCAACAGGCGACCTCTCCGTATATCCAGGAGAACCGCCGACAAAAACCCTGGTCTTGATTACATTTGTCCTTCTCACCCAGCTTGGAGGATCTTCCCTCTTAGGGCACGTGGGGGCAAGGCTCAGAATCGAGACGGTGTGATCAAACATCGACCGGGTAGTAACAGTCTTCTTCTCACCATCTGCTGTGAAGGAAAACTGAAAATATCTCCTCTGGTATGTCATGTCATCAGGGACTGCATCACCAAAGAAGAAGGTAGGCTTGGGCAAAACGCTCTGATCTTCCATCACCCATGGACGACTGCTTACCATGATCTTATAGAATTCCTCTCCCTTGAGAGTGATCAGTCGCTGCCTCATCTCATCTCTGTTGAGGGAGTCGCACTCTTCCAGATTTCTCTCAACATACTGGACCTTCTCGAAAGCCTGCTGAACGGCCGGATTAGAAGATCTAGAAGATCGACGAGGTACGCTTGTAGCAGGCTCTTTACCCTTGTTCGCTCTGGAGGAACCACCTGAAAAGGATGGAAAAGAAAAAGATCAAACCTCAAAATGACAGAATCTCGCTAAAAAAAAATCTGGCGAAATTTTGACATGATGACGAGGCAATTCCGAAGAAAAGGAACTATCCCGAAAGAAATAGAAAGCTTGAAGATGGGCTCAACATCGCTGCGAGCTCCGAAACTCCAAACTTTCGAAACCTAAAAGTCTCCGCAAAATCAGGAAGGGCTCAACATCACTGCGAGCTCCAAGTTCCCAAATTTGCGAAAACTTTCAGGTATGCTATCACATCATGCTACAAATTTAATTTACAAATTAAAGGCATGCATGAACATCTTGATTTGCGAAAAAAAAATGCATTATCATGATGAGCAAAAAGAAAAAAAAAAAAAAAAGAAGAAACTTTCTCTAAAAAAAAAAGAGGGGAAAGAAAACAAAAAAAAAGAAAGAAAAGAAACTCTCTCAAAAAAAAGGGGAGGGAAAGAAAGAAAAAAAAAAAGAAAAAATGAGGGCTGGCCCACAGGCCGTGGCCCACAGGCCACGTGGCCGTATGGCCAGATCCGTACGGATCTGTCCGTACGGCCCACACAAAAAAAAAACATGAAAAAAAAAAGAAAAGAAAGCAAAAAAAAAAAACCGTGTGAAAAAAAGAGGAGGCAAACACGTGGAAAAGAAAGAAAAAAAAAGAAGAAAAGAAAGAAACAAAAAAAGAAAAGAACTTTATTTTTCCTACAATGGAGTTTTTCTTGAAAAAAAAAGGGAGAACTTACTTGAAGCCATTGATGGAGAAGAAGAAGAAAACTCTTGAAGATCTTGAAGAAGAAAAGCTCTTGGTCTTGAAGCCCTCTTGAGATTATTGCAAAAGAAAGTAATGAGAGCAAGAGATCCAACCTTCTCTTTGCTTTTATAGAGGAGAGCAAACCAAAGAAGGAAAGAAGAAAGAGGTAAGTGTTACTAATTGTAACCTTACCAAAAGAAAGAGATTAGAAAGATTCTTTCCCAAAAGAAAGATATCTTGAGGGATTCTCTCCCAAAAAGAAATCAATGAGAGATTTTCTCCTAAAGATATAATCTATGACGGATTCTTTCCCAAAAGAAAGATATCTTGAGATATTCTATCCCAAAAATAAAGGGATCATGAGAGATTCTCTCCAAGTAAAGATATTCTTAGATATTCTCTATCCAAATGAGATATTTTTGGATATTCTTTACAAAAATGACACCATATGAGATCTAAGCCATTTCAAAAGCTTAAGGTCCCATGGGTTAGCCCATATGAGCCAGGTTTGACCACCTAGGCACAAAAAAAAAAAAAAAAAAGGAAATAAATTTTGGGCTTTTAGTCAAAGAGAAATCCCTCTTACCAAGAGCATACAAAAATGGTTCCATGCCTCTTTTGAGTTGATTGGACCATACAAAAGAAAATTCCAAGCCCCATGAGCTTCCAAAAATCAAACCATCCAGCCTCATCTACCAAATTGAGCCAAATTCTTGAAATTGACATTCCATTAAACCAAATCCTGGTCCCCTAACTTGCCACATACAGCCTGTTAGGTCACAAGACCAAAACCAAAAACCAAAACCTGATCCCCTAACTTGCCACATATAGCCTGTTAGGTCACAAGATCAAAACCAAAATTGATCCCCTAACATTCCACATACAGCTTGTTGGGTCACACGATCAAAACCAAACCCGACCCCCTAACCTGCCATATATAGCCTGTTAGGTCACAAGGTCAAAACCCAAATCCACATCCCTGATGTCATCTTCAAAACTTTGCCTCGAGATGGTACGTGATCCCTTTCACTACCATAAAATTCCCCTGGAAGCTCAAAAGGCTACAAATACCAAAAAGAAAGATTGCTCAAAGACTCTTGGTCAAGTCACAGGCTCTCCTTCAAAAATCTCTTCGAGGCACATCGACTACAAAAGTTAAGCAACTCGCCGCTGTACCTCGAGGGGGCATTTGTTGACACCAAAAATGTCACTTTGCCTCATCAAGATCCAAAGAGCTACATGAAGTCGCAACCTGCCATAAATAGGCAATGCTGCTTCCAAAAATCAAATCTTGTCAGAATCAAACAAAAACTGCAAGATTCTTCCAGACAGCCAAAAGAGGAGTACACAAGAAGTTTCGGGCCATTTCAAAATCATTTGGCCTAACTTCGCTTCTCCGACAGCCAAAAAGGAGCTCTCGACGACAAAAGCTCTCCGGGACCATGGTTTCCAAGACAGAACCTATGGATCATCTTAAAATGACTCCAATAGGTTCCCTGTCAAATTTCAAGTCAATCGGACATCGGTTGACCACACATCAAACCGCGACATCTTCATCGCGACAAAAAGCAAGTCTGCAGGTGATAGGACCCCAAACGGCTTCGAAACTCAAACAAAATCCTATGGTTGGTCTTATTTATTGCTCAGGAGGCTTCACACCAAATTTCAGGTCATTCCGACATCGTTTGGCCCAGTTTCAGCTTCTGACGGAAAATCGGCAGCTCTGCGCGACAAAGTCTTCGGCTTTCTCAGGAAATTGGAAACTTTGCAAAATAAAATGCAATGATTCTCATCAGGTTTCCTACAAAGAAATCAGGCCAATAAATGGTCAAAATGTCAAGGAAAAGTACAGAAGAAAAAAAGAATCAGAAAAAAGCAAAAACGGACGCAAAACGGGACACGAAAGGGGGAAAACCCCCCCAGGGTCGCAGACCCCTGCGACCCTGGGCCAGGGTCGCCGGCGACCTTGGACCCCGGGGTCACCGGGAAAGCCCCGGAAACCCCGGTTTTCGCCGTTTTTTCGTGATTCGAGGAGCCCAGCCCCTGGTACTTTCCAAAATTCATGCTTTTGAGACACCAAGTCCTCTGACATCCGTCCAAAACACGGGTAAATCATCAAGAGTATCGAAGACAGTATTGATCGCCACCCGGTCAACCAAAAAAGTGTGCTTTCTACCCGACCGATCGAGAAATCGACAGGACAGATGGCACCGACCCGCTGTTGGCAACAAACACCTGAAATTACATGGTCATCTGATGTCGATCTACATGAAGATCCATCGATGATCATCGACAGAAGAATTCCAAAAGACGTGGCACGGCCCGCGACTCTTCAGCTGCTCGGCGACCACTTAATGCGATTAATTGACTAGCTTTATTACAGTCATTAATCCATTTCTTTGGACGGCCCAATCAGAAGCAAGCATTCGGGAGTTACAAGTCAAGAGATTCATGGCATTTAACCCATGAAACTCCTCCCATCATGGCGATTAAAGGCGATTAAATGCCCTCAATCTCCTCCGGCCAATCAGAAGCCAAGAAAATGAGTTACAAAATAAACAATTCAATTTTGTAACTCCTCCCATTATGCGGCTTAATGACAATAAAAGCCCATAAACCCACCTAAAAGGCTACCTAAAAGCCTATAAATAGAAGGGCTCTCCAAGAAGACACAACACACAACACAGACAACGAACATCAACAGACAGCAGTCAGAAATCCAGAGAAAAGAAAAAGAGAGAAAACTCTACCGAAGTTCTACACCGGCCACCGCAACAAGGTGACAAAGTCCCTTAGGGGGTACCCCCCCCCCCAAGGTCCTTGCCTTCTCCTCCTGCCTCCAATGGCTTAGATATGGCTTTTCAGCCCGTCTACTCGGCTTTTTATTGGATATAGGACCTCCTTTTGGTCTTTGTCTTCTAAAAACCCGAGGTTATAGCCAAGCCAAGCGAATCAATAGCATCCTCTGTTCTCATCTGCATGGATGATGGCGAAGCCCACATATGGCTTGCGACTGTCAATCTAAACAAGTCCCCCACAATCTCCTGAGAAGTTAGATCCTCCTTTTCTTTCTTTTCATTGTAGTTTGTATTTTTTCAAAAGAGACAAAAATCACAATTCTTGTCTTTCATTATTGATAAGGATTGTAAATCGGCTATAAATGCCAAAAAAATCGCCTTTCACGGCAAATCAAGAAAAATGTCTCTTCTCTTAAATATATGTGCAATGGAAAACTTGAAAGAAGTTGATTTCCTTTTTACTTGCGAAGGTTGATCTCCGGATCACCACTTGCAATTCCAAGTAAAAATAGAAAATTTGGCACACCCACAAAAAAAGAAATGTTGATGCACGCCCTTGCCCCCCGGTTACGAAAGGGTCGGAACCAAACGGACTCCCACGTCCACTGACCTCGGTAGAACCGAGCAGGAGCGCGGTCCATCAATCGACAGGACAGATGGCACCGACCCGCTGTTGGCAACAAACACCTGAAATTACATGGTCATCTGATGTCGATCTACATGAAGATCCATCGATGATCATCGACAGAAGAATCCCAAAAGATGTGGCACGGCCCGCGACTCTTCAACTGCTCGGCGACCACTTAATGCGAATAATTGATTAGCTTTATTACAGTCATTAATCCATTTCTTTGGACGGCCCAATCAGAAGCAAGCATTCGGGAGTTACAAGTCAAGTGATTCATGGCATATAACCCATGAAACTCCTCCCATCATGGCGATTAAAGGCGATTAAATGCCCTCAATCTCCTCCGGCCAATCAGAAGCTAAGAAAAAGGAGTTACAAAATAAAGAATTCAATTCTGTAACTCCTCCCTTTATGTAGCTTTATGACAATCAAAGCTCATAAACCCTCCTAAATGTCCACCTAAAAGCCTATAAATAGGAGAGCTCTCCAAGAAGAAAAAAGGAACAGATCATCAGAAAAAAGCACAAACACACAGACAGACAGAAGCACAGAAATCCAGAGAAAGGAAAAAGAGAGAAAACTCTACGGAAGTTCTACACCGGCCACCGCAACAAGGTGACAAAAGTCCCTTGGGGGTACACCCCCCAAGGTCCTTGCCTTCTCCTTCTGCCGCCAATGGCTTAGATGTGGCTTTTCAGCCCGTCTACTCGGCTTTTCATTGGACATAGGACCTTCTTTTGGTCTTTGTTCTCTAAAAACTTGAGGTTATAGCCAAGCCAAGCGAATCAATAGCATCCTCTGTTCTCATCTGCATGGATGATGGCGAAGCCCACATATGGCTTGCGACCGTCAATCTAAACGGGTCCCCCACAATCTCCTGAGAAGTTAGATCCTCATTTTCTTACTTTTCATTGTAGTTTGTATTTTTTCAAAAGAGACAGAAAATCACAACTCTTGTCTTTCATTATTGATAAGGATTGTAAATCGGCTATAAACGCCAAAATCGGCTATAAACGCCAAAAATCGGCTATAAACGCCAAAATCGGCTATAAATGCCAAAAAAATCGCCTTTCACGGCAAATCAAGAAAATGTCTCTTTTCTTAAATATATGTGCAATGGAAAACTTGAAAGAAGTTGATTTCCTTTTTACTTGCGAATGTTGATCTCCGGATCACCACTTGCAATTCCAAGTAAAAATAGAAAATCTGGCACACCCACACAAAAAAAAGAAATGTTGATGCACGCCCCTGCCCCCTGGTTACGAAAGGGTCGGAACCACACGGACTACCACGTCCGCCGACCTCGGTAAGAACCGAGCATTGGAGCGCGGTCCATCAGTTACTCTACCCTCAAACGAAATGCCAGTGCTAGTTTCTAATTTTTTACGTGGTCGTTTCCCATTCCAGGCCCCCGGCGGGCCATTTCGAGCCTAAGTGTTGGAAATCCCTTGTTTCGCTCGTAATTCTCTAACCGGGAGTCTTATTTGCAAACCGTCAGTTCCTACAAGTTATTCTTCCCTCGAGCGAAGTGCTCGTGCCAATTTTTGATTTTTTTACGTGGCCGTCTCCCATTCCGGGCCCCCGGTGGGACGTTTTCGAGCTTAAGTGTTGGAAAATCTCATTTTTCGGTTGTAATTCTCTAACAGAGAGTCCTATTTACGAACCGTCAGTTCCGACAAGTTACACTACCCTCGACCGAAGTGCTCGTGCAGGTTTTTGATTTTTTACGTGGCCGTTTCCCATTGCGGGCCCCCGGCGGGCCATTTTCGAGCCTAAGTGTTGGAAAATCCCATTTTTCGATCGTAATTCTCTAACAGGGAGTCCTATTTGCGAACCGTCAATTCCTACAAGTTACTCTACCCTCGAGCGAGTAGCTCGTGCCTGTTTCTGATTTTTCCCATGGCCGTTTCACATTCCGGGCCACCGGCGGGCCATTTTCGAGCCTAAGTGTTGGAAAATCTCATTTTCGATCGTAATTATCTAACAGAGAGTCCTATTTACGAACCGTCAGTTCCTACAAGTTACACTACCCTCGACCAAAGTGCTCGTGCCAGTTTTTGATTTTTTATGTGGCCATTTCCCATTGCGGACCCTGGCGGGCCGTTTTCGAGCCTAAGTGTTGTAAAATCCCATTTTTCGATCGTAATTCTCTAACAAGGAGTCCTATTTGTGAACCGTCAATTCCAACAAGTTACTCTACCCTCGAGCGAGTAGTTCGTGCTTGTTTTTTATTTTTCCCATGGCCGTTTCCGGGCACCCGGCGGCCCGTTTTTGAGGCTAAGTGTTGGAAAATCCCATGTTTCGCTCGTAATTCTCTAACCGGGAGTCCTATTTACGAACCATCAGTTCCTACAAGTTACTCTACCCTCAAGCAAGGTGCTCGAGTGGTTCTCAATTTTTCCCACGGCCGTTTCCCATTCCGGGCCTCCGGCAGGCCGTTTTCATGCCCAAGTGTTGGAAAATCCTATGTTTCGCTAGAAATTCTCTAACCGAGAGTCCGATTTGCGAACCGTCAGTTCTTACAAGTTAGTCTTCCCTCGAGAGAAGTGCTTATGCCAGTTTATGATTTTTCCACTGCCGTTTCCCATTACGGGCCTCCGGCGGGCCATTTTCGAGACTAAGTGTTGTAAAATCCCGTGTTTCGGTTGTAGTTCTCTAACCAGGAGTCTTATTTGTGAACCGTCAGTTCCTACAAGTTACTCTACCCACGACCGAAAGTACTTGTGCCCGTTTCCGAATTTTCCTGACCCAGGCCCCCGGCGGGCCGTTTTTGAGCCTAAATGTCGGAAAATCCAATTTTTCGGTCGTAATTCCCTATCCGGGAGTCCTATTTACGAACCGTCAGTACGTATAAGTTACTCTACCCTCAAACGAAATGCCAGTGCTATTTTCTGATTTTTTACGTGGTCGTTTTTTTATTCCAGGCCCCCGGCTGGCCATTTTCGAGCCTAAGTGTTGGAAAATCCCATGTTTCGCTCGTAATTCTCTAACCGGGAGTCCTATTTACGAACCGTCAGTTCCTACAAGTTACTCTACCCTCGAGCGAAGTGCAAGTGCCCGTTTTCTATTTTTCCCGCGGTCGTTTCCCATTTCGGGCCTCCGGCGGGCCGTTTTCGTGCCTAAGTGTTGGAAAATCCTATGTTTCGCTCGTAATTCTCTAACCGAGAGTCCTATTTGCGAACCATCGGTTCTTACAAGTTAGGCTTCCCTCGAGAGAAGTGCTCTTACCAGTTTCTGATTTTTTCCGCGGCCGTTTCCCATTGCGGGCCTCCGGCGGGCCATTTTCGAGCCTAAGTGTTGTAAAATCCCATGTTTCGCTCGTAATTCTTTAACCAGGAGTCCTATTTGTGAACCATCAATTCCTACAAGTTACTCTACCCACGACCAAAGTAATCGCGCTCATTTCCGAATTTTCCCGACCCGCGCCCCCGGCGGGCCGTTTTTGAGCAAAGTGTCGGAAAATCCAATTTTTCGGTCGTAATTCTCTAACCGGGAGTCCAATTTGCGAACCGTCAGTTCGTACAAGTTACTCTACCCTCGAACGAAATGGTCATGCCAGTTTTCGATTTTTTTCGTGGTCGTTTCCCATTCCGGGCCCCCAGCGGGACGTTTTCGAGCCTAAGTGTTGGAAAATCCCATGTTTCGCTCGTAATTCTCTAACCGGGAGTCCTATTTGCGAACCGTCAGTTCCTACAAGTTACTCTACCCTCAAGCGAAGTGCTCGTGCCCGTTTTCGATTTTTCCCGCGGTCGTTTCCCATTCCGGGCCTCCGGCGGGCCGTTTTCGTGCCTAAGTGTTGGAAAATCCTATGTTTCGCCCGTAATTCTCTAACCGAGAGTCATATTTGCGAACCTTCGGTTCTTATAAGTTAGGCTTCCCTCGAGAGAAGTGCTCTTACCAGTTTCTGATTTTTTCGGCGGCCGTTTCCCATTGCGGGCCTTCGGCGGGCCATTTTCGCGCCCAAGTGTTGTAAAATCCCATGTTTCGCTCGTAATTCTCTAACCAGGAGTCCTATTTGTGAACTGTCAGTTCCTACAAGTTACTCTACCCACGACCAAAGTACTCGCGCCCGTTTCCGAATTTTCCCGACCCGCGCCCCCGGCACCGTTTTTGAGCCAAGTGTCGGAAAATCTAATTTTTCCGTCATAATTCTCTAACCGGGAGTCCAATTTGCGAACCGTCAGTTCCTACAAGTTAGTCTACCCTCGAACGAAATGGTCAAGCAAGTTTCCGATTTTTTACGTGGTCGTTTCCCATTCCGGCCCCCGGCGGGACGTTTTCGAGCCTAAGTGTTGGAAAATCCCATGTTTCGCTCGTAATTCTCTAACCGGGAGTCCTATTTGCGAACCGTCAGTTCCTACAAGTTATTCTTCCCTTGAGAGCAGTGCTCGTGCCGATTTTTTATTTTTGACGTGGCCGTTTCCCATTCCGGCCCTCCGGCGGTACGTTTTCCAGCCTAAGTGTTAGAAAATCTCATTTTTCGGTCGTAAGGGAGTTCTATTTACGACCCGTCGTTCCAACAAGTTACACTACCCTCGACCGAAGTGCTCGTGCCGATTTTTTATTTTTTACGTGGCCGTTTCCCATTGCAGGCCTGCGGCGGGCCATTTTCGAGCCTAAGTGTTGGAAAATCCCATTTTTCGATCGTAATTCTCTAACAGGGAGTCCTATTTGCGAACCGTCAATTTCTACAAGTTACTCTACCCTCGAGTGAGTAGCTCATGCTTGTTTATGATTTTTCCCATGGCCGTTTCCCATTCCGGGCCCCCGGCAGGCCGTTTTTGAGCCTAAGTGTTGGAAAATCCCATGTTTCGCTCGTAATTCTCTAACCGGGAGTCCTATTTGCGAACCGTCAGTTCCTACAAGTTACTCTACCCTCGAGCAAAGTGCTCGAGCGGTTGTCAATTTTTCCCGCGGCCCTTTCCCATTCCGGGCCTCCGGCAGGCCGTTTTCATGCCCAAGTGTTAGAAAATCCTATGTTTCGCTAGAAATTCCCTAACCGAGAGTCCGATTTGCGAACCGTCGGTTCTTACAAGTTAGTCTTCCCTCGAGAGAAGTGCTCGTGCCAGTTTGTAATTTTTTCCGCGGCCGTTTCCCATTGCGGGCATCCGGCGGGCCATTTTCGAGCCTAGGTATCGGAAAATCCCATTTTTCGGTCGTAATTCTCTAACCAGGAGTCCTATTTGTGAACCGTCAGTTCCTACAAGTTACTCTACCCACGATCGAAGTACTCGTGCCCGTTTCCGAATTTTCCTGAGCCAGATCCTCGGCGGGCCGTTTTTGAGCCTAAATGTTGGAAAATCTAATTTTTCGGTCGTAATTCCCTAACCGGGAGTCCTATTTACGAACCGTCAGTACGTACAAGTTACTGTACCCTCAAACGAAATGCCAGTGCTAGTTTCTGATTTTTTACGTGGTCGTTTCCCATTCCAGGCCCCCGGCGGGCCATTTTCGAGCCTAAGTGTTGGAAAATCCCATGTTTCGCTCGTAATTCTCTAACCGGGAGTCCTATTTACGAACCGTCAGTTCGTACAAGTTATTCTACCCTCAAGCGAAGCGCTCGTGCTAGTTTTTTTTTTTTTTTCCCGCGGTCGTTTCCCATTCCGGGCCTCCGGCGGGCCGTTTTCGTGCCTAAGTGTTGGAAAATCCTAGGTTTTGCTCGTAATTATCTAACCGAGAGTCATATTCGCGAACCATCGGTTCTTACAAGTTAGGCCTCCCTCGAGGGAAGTGCTCGTGCCAGTTTCTGATTTTTTCCACGGCCGTTTCCCATTCCGGGCCTTCGGCGGGCCATTTTCGAGCCTAAGTGTTGTAAAATCCCATGTTTCGCTCGTAATTCTCTAACCAGGAGTCCTATTTGTGAACCGTCAGTTCCTACAAGTTACTCTACCCACGAGCAAAGTGCTCGTGCCGGTTTCTGAATTTTCCCGACCCGGGCCCCCGGCGGGCCGTTTTTGAGCCAAGTGTCGGAAAATCCAATTTTTCGATCGTAATTCTCTAACCGGGAGTCCAATTTGCGAACCGTCAGTTCCTACAAGGTAGTCTACCCTCGAACGAAATGGTCGTGCCAGTTTCCGATTTTTTACGTGGTCGTTTCCCATTCCGGGCCCCCGGCGGGCCGTTTTCGAGCCTAAGTGTTGGAAAATCCCATGTTTCGCTCGTAATTCTCTAACCAGGAGTCCTATTTGCGAACCGTCAGTTCCTACAAGTTACTCTTCCCTCGAGCGAAGTGCTCGTGCCGATTTCTGATTTTTTACGTGGCCGTTTCCCATTCCGGCCCCCCGGCGGTACGTTTTCCAGCCTAAGTGTTGGAAAATCTCATTTTTCGGTCATAATTCTCTAATAGGGAGTCCTATTTGCGAACCATCAGTTCCTACAAGTTACACTACCCTCGACCGAAGTTTTCGTGCCGATTTTTTATTTTTTATGTGGCCGTTTCCCATTGCAGGCCTGCGGCGGGCCGTTTTCAAGCCTAAGTGTTGGAAAATCCCATTTTTCGGTCATAATTCTCTAACAGGGAGTCCTATTTGCGAACCGTCAATTTCTACAAGTTACTCTACCCTCGAGCGAGTAGTTCATTCCTGTTTATGATTTTTCCCATGGCCGTTTCCCATTCCGGGCCCCCGGCAGGCCGTTTTTGAGCCTAAGTGTTGGAAAATCCCATGTTTCGCTCGTAATTCTCTAACCGGGAGTCCTATTTGCGAACCGTCAGTTCCTACAAGTTACTCTACCCTCAAGCAAAGTGCTCGAGCGGTTGTCAATTTTTCCCGCGGCCCTTTCCCATTCCGGGCCTCCGGCAGGCCGCTTTCATGCCTATGTGTTAGAAAATCCTATGTTTCGCTCGTAATTCTCTAACCGAGAGTCCAATTTGCGAACCGCCGGTTTACAAGTTAGTCTACCCTCGAGAGAAGTGCTCGTGCCAGTTTCTAATTTTTTCCGCGGCCGTTTCCCATTGCGGGCCTCCGGCGGGCCATTTTCGAGCCTAAGTGTTGTAAAATCTCGTGTTTCGGTCGTAGTTCTCTAACCAGGAGTCCTATTTGTGAACCGTCAGTTCCTACAAGTTACTCTACCCACGACCGAAGTACTCGTGCCCGTTTCCGAATTTTCTTGAGCCAGGCCCCCAGCGGGCCGTTTTTTTAGCCTAAATGTCGGAAAATCCAATTTTTCGGTCGTAATTCCCTAACCGGGAGTCCTATTTACGAACCGTAAGTACGTACAAGTTACTCTACCCTCAAACGAAATGCCAGTGCTAGTTTCTGATTTTTTACGTGGTCGTTTCCCATTCTTGGCCCCCGGCGGGCCATTTTCGAGCCTAAGTGTTGGAAAATCCCATGTTTCGCTCGTAATTCCCTAACCGGGAGTCATATTTGCGAACCGTCAGTTCGTACAAGTTACTCTACCCTCAAGCGAAGTGCTCGTGCCAATTTTTGATTTTTACGTGGCCGTTTCACATTTCGGGCCCCCGGCGGGACGTTTTCGAGCCTAATTGTTGGAAAATCTCATTTTTCGGTCGTAATTCTCTAACAGAGACTCCTATTTACGAACCGTCAGTTCCTACAAGTTACACTACCCTCGACCGAAGTGCTTGTGCCAGTTTTGGATTTTTGAGCGTGGTCGTTTCCCATTCCGGGCCCCCAGCGGGCCATTTTCGAGCCTAAGTGTTGGAAAATCCCATTTTTCGATCGTAATTCTCTAACAGGGAGTCCTATTTGTAAACCGTCAATTCCTACAAGTTACTCTACCCTCGAGTGAGTAGCTCGTACCGGTTTTCGATTTTTCCCACGGCCGTTTCCCATTCCGGGCCCCCGGCGGCCCGTTTTTGAGGCTAAGTGTTGGAAAATCCCATGTTTCGCTCGTAATTCTCTAACCGGGAGTCCTATTTACGAACCATCAGTTCCTACAAGTTACTCTACCCTCGAGCAAAGTGCTCGTGCCGGTTTTCGATTTTTCCCACGTCCGTTTCCCATTTCGAGCCTTCGGCGGGCCGTTTTCATGCCTACGTGTTGGAAAATCCTATGTTTCACTCGTAATTCTCTAACCGAGAGTCCTATTTGCGAACCGTCGGTTCTTACAAGTTAGTCTACCCTCAAGAGAAGCGCTCGTGCCAGTTTCTGATTTTTTCCGCGGCCGTTTCCCATTCCGGGCCTCCGGCGGGCCATTTTCGAGCCTAAGTGTTGTAAAATCCCATGTTTTGCAAGTAATTCTCTAACAAGGAGTCCTATTTGTGAACCGTCAGTTCCTACAAGTTACTCTACCCACGACCGAAGTACTCATGCCCATTTCCGAATTTTCTTGAGCCAGGCCCCCGGCGGGCCTTTTTTAGCCTAAATGTCGGAAAATCCAATTTTTCGGTCATAATTCCCTAACCGGGAGTCCTATTTACGAACCGTCAGTACGTACAAGTTACTCTACCCTCAAACGAAATGCCAGTGCTAGTTTCTGATTTTTTACGTGGTCGTTTCCCATTCCAGGCCCCCGGCGGGCCATTTTCGTGCCTAAGTGTTGGAAATCCCATGCTTCGCTCGTAATTCTCTAACCGAGAGTCCTATTTGCGAACCGTCAGTTCGTATAAGTTACTCTACCCTCAAGCGAAGTGCTCGTGCCAATTTTTGTTTTTTTACGTGGCCGTTTCATATTCCGGGCCCCCGGCGGGACGTTTTCGAGCCTAAGTGTTGGAAAATCTCATTTTTTAGTCGTAATTCTCTAACAGAGAGTCCTATTTACGAACCATCAGTTCCTACAAGTTACACTACCCTCGACCGAAGTGCTCGTGCCGGTTTTGGATTTTTTACGTGGCCGTTTCCCATTGCATGCCCCCAGCGGGACATTTTCGAGCCGAAGTGTTGGAAAATCCCATTTTTCGATCGTAATTTTCTAACAGGGAGTCCTATTTGCGAACCGTCAATTCCTACAAGTTATTCTACCCTCGAGCGAGTAGTTCGTGCCTGTTTCTGATTTTTCCCATGGCCGTTTCCCATTCCGGGCCCCCGGCGGGCCGTTTTTGAGGCTAAGTGTTGGAAAATCCCATGTTTCGCTCGTAATTCTCTAACCGGGAGTCCTATTTACGAACCATCAGTTCCTACAAGTTACTCTACCCTCAAGCAAAGTGCTCGAGCGGTTCTCTATTTTCCCGCGGTCGTTTCCCATTCCGGGCCTCCGGCAGGCCGTTTTCATGCCTAAGTGTTGGAAAATCCTATGTTTCGCTAGAAATTCTCTAACCGAGAGTCCGATTTGCGAACCGTCGGTTCTTACAAGTTAGTCTTCCCTCGAGAGAAGTGCTCGTGCCAGTTTCTGATTTTTTTCCGCTGCCGTTTCCCATTGTGGGCCTCCGGCTGGCCATTTTCGAGCCTAAGTGTTGTAAAATCCCGTGTTTCGGTCGTAGTTCTCTAACCAGGAGTCCTATTTGTGAACCGTCAATTCCTACAAGTTACTCTACCCACGACCGAAGTACTCGTGCCCGTTTCCGAATTTTTCTTGAGCCAGGCCCCCGGCGGGCCGTTTTTTAGCCTAAATGTCGGAAAATCCAATTTTTCGGTCGTAATTCCCTAACCGGGAGTCCTATTTACGAACCGTCAGTACGTACAAGTTACTCTACCCACAAACGAAATGCCAGTGCTAGTTTCTGATTTTTTACGTGGTCGTTTCCCATTCCAGGCCCCCGGCGGGCCATTTTCGAGCCTAAGTGTTGGAAAATCTCATGTTTCGCGCGTTAATTCTCTAACCGGGAGTCCTATTTGCGAACCGTCAGTTCATACAAGTTACTCTACCCTCAAGCGAAGCGCTCGTGCAGTTTTTTATTTTTCCCGCGGTCGTTTCCCATTCCGGCCCTCCGGCGGGCCGTTTTCGTGCCTAAGTGTTGGAAAATCCGCTGTTTCGCTCGTAATTCTCTAACCGAGAGTCATATTTGTGAACCATCGGTTCTTACAAGTTAGGCTTCCCTCGAGAGAAGTGCTCGTACCAGTTTCTGATTTTTTCCGCGGCCGTTTCCCATTACGGGCCTCCGGCGGGCCATTTTCGAGCCTAAGTGTTGTAAAATCCCAAGTTTCGCTCGTAATTCTCTAACCAGGAGTCCTATTTGTGAACCGTCAGTTCCTACAAGTTACTCTACCCACGACCAAAGTGCTCGTGCAGGTTTCCGAATTTTCCCGACCCGGGCCCCCGGCGGGCCGTTTTTGAGCCAAGTGTCGAAAAATCCAATTTTTCGGTCGTAATTATCTAACCGGGAGTCCAATTTGCGAACCGTCAATTCCTACAAGTTAGTCTACCCTCGAACGAAATGCTCGTGCCGGTTTCCGATTTTTTACGTGGTCGTTTCCCATTCCGGGCCCCCGGCGGGCCGTTTTCGAGCCTAAGTGTTGGAAAATCCCATGTTTCGCTCGTAATTCTCTAACCGGGAGTCCTATTTGCGAACCGTCAGTTCCTACAAGTTACTCTTCCCTCGAGCGAAGTGCTCGTGCCGATTTCTGAATTTTTACGTGGCCGTTTCCCATTCCGGGCCCCCGGCGGCCCGTTTTCGAGCCTAAGTGTTGGAAAATCTCATTTTTCGATCGTAATTCTCTAACAGGGAGTCCCATTTACGAACCGTCAGTTCCTACGAGTTACACTACCCTCGACCGAAGTGCTCGTGCCGGTTTTTGATTTTTTACGTGGCCGTTTCCCATTGCGGGCCCCCGGCGGGCCATTTTCAAGCCTAAGTGTTGGAAAATCCCATTTTTCGATCGTAATTCTCTAACAGGGAGTCCTATTTGCGAACCGTCAATTTCTACAAGTTGCTCTACCCTCGAGCGAGTAGTTCGTTCCTGTTTATGATTTTTCCCATGGCCATTTCCCATTCCTGGCCCCCGGCAGGCCATTTTTGAGGCTGTGTGGGAAAATCCCATTTTTCGGACGTAATTCTCTAATCGGGAGTCCTATTTGCGAACCGTCAGTTCCTACAAGTTACTCTACCCTCAAGCAAAGTGCTCGAGCAGTTCTCAATTTTTTCCCGCGGCCCTTTCCCATTCCGGGCCTCCGGCAGGCTGTTTTCATGCCGAAGTGTTGGAAAATCCAATGTTTCGCTCGTAATTCTCTAACCGAGAGTCCTCTTTGCGAACCGTCGCTTCTTCCAAGTTAGTCTACCCTCGAGAGAAGTTCTCATGCCAGTTTCTGATTTTTTCCGCAGCCGTTTCCCATTCTGGGCCTTCGGCGGGCCATTTTCGAGCCTAAGTGTTGCAAAATCCCATGTTTCGGTCGTAGTTCTCTAACCAGGAGTCCTAATTGTGAACCGTCAGTTCCTCCAAGTTACTCTACCCACGACCGAAGTACGCACGCCTGTTTCCGAATTTTCCCGACCCGGGCCATCGGCGGGCGGTTCTTGAGCCTAAGTGTCGGAGAATCCAATTTTTCGGTCGTAATTCTCTAACTGGGAATCCAATTTGCGAACCATCAGCTCTTACAAGTTGCTCTACCCTCGAACGAAATGGTCATGCCAGTTTCCGATTTTTATGTGGTCGTTTCCCATTCCGGGCCCCCGGCGGGACGTTTTCAAGCCTAAGTGTTGGAAAATCCCATGTTTCGCTCGTAATTCTCTAACCGGGAGTCCTATTTGCGAACCGTCAGTTCCTACAAGTTATTCTACCCTCGAGCGAAGTGCTCGTGCCGATTTCTGATTTTTTACGTGGCCGTGTCCCATTCCGGGCCCCGGCGGTACGTTTTCGAGCCTAAGTGTTGGAAAATCTCATTTTTCGGTCATAATTCTCTAATAGGGAGTCCTATTTGCGAACCATCAGTTCCTACAAGTTACACTACCCTCGACCGAAGTTTTCGTGCCGATTTTTTATTTTTTATGTGGCCGTTTCCCATTGCAGGCCCCCGACGGGCCGTTTTCAAGCCTAAGTGTTGGAAGATCCCATTTTTCGATCGTAATTCTCTAACAGGGAGTCCTATTTGCGAACCGTCAATTTCTACAAGTTACTCTACCCTCGAGCGAGTAGTTCGTTCCTGTTTATGATTTTTCCCATGGCCGTTTCCCATTCTGGGCCCCCGACAGGCCGTTTTTGAGGCTAAGTGTTGGAAAATCCCATGTTTCGCTCGTAATTCTCTAACCGGGAGTCCTATTTGCGAACCGTCAGTTCCTACAAGTTACTCTACCCTCAAGCAAAGTGCTCGAGCGGTTGTCAATTTTTTCCGCGGCCCTTTCCCATTCCGGGCCTCCGGCAGGCCGTTTTCATGCCTAAGTGTTAGAAAATCCTATGTTTCGCTAGAAATTCCCTAACCGAGAGTCCGATTGCGAACCGTCGGTTCTTACAAGTTAGTCTTCCCTCGAGAGAAGTGCTCGTGCCAGTTTCTGATTTTTCCGCTGCCGTTTCCCATTGCGGGCCTCCGGCGGGCCATTTTCGAGCCTAAGTGTTGTAAAAGCCCGTGTTTCTGTCGTAGTTCTCTAACCAGGAGTCCTATTTGTGAACCGTCAGTTCCTACAAGTTACTCTACCCACGACCGAAGTACTCGTGCCCGTTTCCGAATTTTCTTGAGCCAGGCCCCCAGCGGGCCGTTTTTTTAGCCTAAATGTCGGAAAATTCCAATTTTTCGGTCGTAATTCCCTAACCGGGAGTCCTATTTACGAACCGTCAGTACGTACAAGTTACTCTACCCTCAAACGAAATGCCAGTGCTAGTTTCCGATTTTTTACGTGGTCGTTTCCCATTCCAGGCCCCGGCGGCCAATTTTCGAGCCTTAAGTATTGGAAAATCATATGTTCGCTCGTAATTCTCTAACCGGGAGTCCTATTTACGAACCGTCGGTTCTTACAAGTTACTCTACCCTCGAGCGAAGTGCTCGTGCCAATTTTTGAGTTTTTACGTGGCCTTTTCACATTCCGGGCCCCCGGCGGGACGTTTTCGAGCGTAAGTGTTGGAAAATCTCATTTTTCGGTTGTAATTCTCTAACACAGAGTCCTATTTACGAACCGTCAGTTCCTACAAGTTACACTACCCTCGACCGAAGTGCTCGTGCCGGTTTTCGATTTTTTACATGGCCGTTTCCCATTGCGGGCCCCCAGCGGGCCGTTTTCGAGCCAAAGTGTTGGAAAATCCCATTTTTCGGTCGTAATTCTCTAACAGGGAGTCCTATTTGCGAACCGTCAGTTCCTACAAGTTACTCTACCCTCGATGCGAGTAGTTCGTGCCTGTTTCTGATTTTTCCCGCGGTAGTTTCCCATTCCGGGCCTCCGGCAGGCCATTTTCATGCCTAAGTGTTGGAAAATCCTATGTTTCGCTAGAAATTCTCTAACCGAGAGTCCGATTTGCGAACCGTCGGTTCTTACAAGTTAGTCTTCCCTCGAGAGAAGTGCTCGTGCCAGTTTATGATTTTTCCGCTGCCGTTTCCCATTGCGGACCTCCGGCGGGCCATTGTCGAGCCTAGGTGTTGTAAAATCCCGTGTTTTGGTCGTAGTTCTCTAACCAGGAGTCTATTTGTGAACCGTCAGTTCCTACAAGTTACTCTACCCACGACCGAAGTACTCGCGCCCGTTTCCGAATTTTCCTGAGCCAGGCCCCCGGCGGGCCATTTTTGAGCCTAAATGTCGAAAAATTCAATTTTCGGTCGTAATTCCCTAACCGGGAGTCCTATTTACGAACCGTCAGTACGTACAAGTTACTCTACCCTCAAACGAAATGCCAGTGCTAGTTTCTGATTTTCTACATGGTCGTTTCCCATTCCAGGCCCCCGGCGGGCCATTTTCGAGCCTAAGTGTTGGAAAATCCCATGCTTCGCTCGTAATTCTCTAACCGGGAGTCCTATTTGCGAACCGTTAGTTCGTACAAGTTACTCTACCCTCAAGCGAAGCGCTCGTGCCAGTTTTTTATTTTCCCCGCGGTCGTTTCCCATTTCGGGCCTCCGGCGGGCCGTTTTCGTGCCTAAGTGTTGGAAAATCCGCTGTTTCGCTCGTAATTCTCTAACCGAGAGTCATATTTGCGAACCATCGGTTCTTACAAGTTAGGCTTCCCTCGAGAGAAGTGCTTGTACCAGTTTCTGATTTTTTCCACGGCCGTTTCCCATTGCGGAGCTCCGGCGGGCCATTTTCGAGCCTAAGTGTTGTAAAATCCCATGTTTCGCTCGTAATTCTTTAACCAGGAGTCCTATTTGTGAACCGTCAGTTCCTACAAGTTACTCTACCCACGACCAAAGTACTCGCGCCCGTTTCCGAATTTTCACGACCCGCGCCCCCGGCGGGCCGTTTTGAGCCAAGTGTCGGAAAATCCAATTTTTCGGTCGTAATTCTCTAACCGGGAGTCCAATTTGCGAACCGTCAGTTCCTACAAGTTAGTCTACCCTCGAACGAAATGGTCATGCCAGTTTCCGATTTTTTACGTGGTCGTTTCCCATTCCGGGCCCCCGGCGGGACGTTTTTGAGCCTAAGTGTTGGGAAAATCCCATGTTTCGCTCGTAATTCTCTAACCGGGAGTCCTATTTGCGAACCGTCAATTCCTACAAGTTATTCTTCCCTCGAGCGAAGTGCTCGTGCCGATTTTGATTTTTTACGTGGCCGTTTCCCATTCCGGCCCCCCGGCGGTACGTTTTCGAACCTAGTTGTTGGAAAATGTCATTTTTTGGTCATAATTCTCTAACAGGGAGTTCTATTTACGAACCGTCAGTTCCTACAAGTGACACTACCCTCGACCGAAGTTTTCGTGCCGGTTTTCGATTTTTGAGCGTGGTCGTTTCCCATTCCGGGCCCCCAGCGGGCCGTTTTCGAGCCGAAGTGTTGGAAAATTCCATTTTTCGATCGTAATTCTCTAACAGGGAGTTCTATTTGCGAACCGTCAATTCCTACAAGTTACTCTACCCTCGAGCGAGTAGTTCGCGCCTGTTTCTGATTTTTCCCATGGCCGTTTCCCATTCTGGGCCCCCGACAGGCCGTTTTTTGAGGCTAAGTGTTGGAAAATCCCATGTTTCGCTCGTAATTCTCTAACCGGGAGTCCTATTTACGAACTGTCAGTTCCTACAAGTTACTCTACCCTCAAGCAAAGTGCTCGAGCGGTTCTCGATTTTTCTTGCGGCCGTTTCCCATTCCGGGCCTCCGGCAGGCCGTTTTCATGCCTAAGTGTTGGAAAATCCTATGTTTCGCTCGTAATTCTCTAACTGAGAGTCCAATTTGAGAACCGCCGGTTTACAAGTTAGTCTACCCTCGAGAGAAGTGCTCATGCCAGTTTGTAATTTTTTCCACGGCCGTTTCCCATTGCGTGCCTCCGGCGGGCCATTTTCGAGCCTAAGTGTCGGAAAATCCCATTTTTCGGTCGTAATTCTCTAACCAGGAGTCCTATTTGTGAACCGTCAGTTCCTACAAGTTACTCTACCCACGACCGAAGTACTCGTGCCCATTTTCGAATTTTCCTAACACAGGCCCCCGGCGCACCGTTTTTGAGCCTAAGCGAAAAATCCCATTTTTCGGTCGTAATTCCCTAACCGGGAGTCCTATTTACGAACCGTCAGTACGTACAAGTTACTCTATCCTCAAACGAAATGCCAGTGCTAGTTTCTGATTTTCTACGTGGTCGTTTCCCATTCCAGGCCCCCGGCGGGCCATTTTCGAGCCTAAGTGTTGGAAAATCCCAGGCTTCGCTCATAATTCTCTAACCGGGAGTCCTATTTGCGAACCGTCAGTTCGTACAAGTTACTCTACCCTCAAGCGAAGCGCTCGTGCCAGTTTTTTATTTTTCCCGCGGTCGTTTCCCATTCCGGGCCTCCGGCGGGCCGTTTTCATGCCTATGTGTTGGAAAATCCTCTGTTTCGCTCGTAATTCTCTAACCGAGAGTCATATTTGCGAACCATCGGCTCTTACAAGTTAGGCTTCCCTCGAGAGAAGTGCTCGTACCAGTTTCTGATTTTTTCCGCGGCCGTTTCCCATTGCGGGCCTCCGGCGGGCCATTTTCGAGCCTGTGTTGTAAAATCCCACGTTTCGCTCGTAATTCTTTAACCAGGAGTCCTATTTGTGAACCGTCAGTTCCTACAAGTTACTCTACCCACGACCAAAGTACTCGCACCCGTTTCCGAATTTTCCCGACCCGCGCCCCCGGCGGGCCGTTTTTGAGCAAAGTGTCGGAAAATCCAATTTTTCGGTCGTAATTCTCTAACCGGGAGTCCAATTTGCGAACCGTCAGTTCCTACAAGTTAGTCTACCCTCGAACGAATGGTCATGCCAGTTTCCGATTTTTTACGTGGTCGTTTCCCATTCAGGGCCCCCGGCGGGCCGTTTTCGAGCCTAAGTGTTGGAAAGTCCCATGTTTCGGTCGTAATTCTCTAACCGGGAGTCCTATTTGCGAACCGTCAGTTCCTACAAGTTATTCTTCCCTCGAGCGAAGTGCTCGTGCCGATTTTTGATTTTTTACGTGGCCGTTTCCCATTCCGGCCCCCCGGCGGTACGTTTTCGAGCCTAAGTGCTGGAAAATCTCGTTTTTCGGTCGTAATTCTCTAACAGGGAGTTCTATTTACGAACCGTCAATTCCTACAAGTTACACTACCCTCGACCGAAGTGGTCGTGCCGATTTTTGATTTTTTACGTGGCCGTTTCCCATTGCAGGCCCGCGGCGGGCCATTTTCGAGCCTAAGTGTTCGAAAATCCCATTTTTCGATCGTAATTCTCTAATAGGGAGTCCTATTTGCGAACCGTAAATTTCTACAAGTTACTCTACCCTCGAGCGAGTAGTTCGTTCCTGTTTATGATTCTTCCCATGGCCGTTTCCCATTCCGGGCCCCCCGCAGGCCGTTTTTGAGGCTAAGTGTTGGAAAATCCTATGTTTCGCTCGTAATTCTCTAACCGGGAGTCCTATTTGCGCACCGTCAGTTCCTACAAGTTACTCTACCCTCAAGCAAAGTGCTCGAGCGGTTCTCAATTTTTCCCGCGGCCCTTTCCCATTCCGGGCCTCCGGCAGGCCGTTTTCATGCCTAAGTGTTGGAAAATCCTATGTTTCGCTAGAAATTCCCTAACCGAGAGTCCGATTTGCGAACCATCGGTTCTTACAAGTTAGTCTTCCCTCGAGAGAAGTGCTCGAGCCAGTTTCTGATTATTTCCACTGCCGTTTCCCATTGCGGGCCTCCGGCGGGCCATTTTCGAGCTTAAGTGTTGTAAAATCCCGTGTTTCGGTCGTAGTTCTCTAACCAGGAGTCCTATTTGTGAACCGTCAGTTCCTACAAGTTACTCTACCCACGACCGAAGTACTCATGCCCATTTCCGAATTTTCTTGAGCCAGGCCCCCGGCGGGCCGTTTTTTAGCCTAAATGTCGGAAAATCCAATTTTTCGGTCGTAATTCCCTAACCGGGAGTCCTATTTACGAACCGTCAGTACGTACAAGTTACTCTACCCTCAAACGAAATGTCAGTGCTAGTTTCTGATTTTTTACGTGGTTGTTTCCCATTCCAGGCCCCGGCGGGCCATTTTCGAGCCCATTTTCGAGCCTAAGTGTTGGAAAATCCCATGTTTCGCTCGTAATTCTCTAACCGGGAGTCCTATTTGCGAACCATTAGTTCCTACAAGTTACTCTTCCCTCGAGCGAAGTGCTCGTGCCAATTTCTAATTTTTTACATGGCCATTTCCACTTCGGGCCCCCGACGGACCGTTTTCGATCCTATGTGTGGGAAAATCTCATTTTTCGGTCGTAATTCTCTAACAGGGAGTCCTATTTACGAACCGTCTATTCCTACAAGTTACACTACCCTCAACCGAAGTGCCCATGCCGGTTTTCAATTTTTTACTTGGCCGTTTCCCATTGCGGGCCCCCGGCAGGCCGTTTTCGAGCCTAAGTGTTGGAAAATCAAATTTTTTCGGTCATAATTCTCTAACAGGGAGTCCTATTTGCGAACCATCAGTTCCGACAAATTACTCTACCCTCGACCGAAATGCTCGTGCTGGTTTCCGATTCTTGCCGCTGCCGTTTCCCAATTCGGGCCCCCGGCGGGCCGTTTTTGAGCCTAAGTGTTGGAAAATCCCATGTTTCTCTCGTAATTCTCTAACCGGGAGTCCTATTTTTGAACCGTCAGTTCCTACAAGTTTACTTACCCTCGAGTAAGGTGCTTGTGTTGGGTTTTGATTTATTCTACGGCCATTCCCCATTCCGGACCTCCGGTGGCCCGTTTGCGAGCCTAAGTGTTGGAAAATCCCATGTTTCGCTCGTAATTCTCTAACCGGGAGTCCTATTTGCGAACCGTCAGTTCCTACAAGTTATTCTTCCCTCGAGCGAAGTGCTCGTGCCGATTTTTTACTTTTTGCGTGGCCGTTTCCCATTCCGGGCCCCGGCGGTACGTTTTCGAGCCTAAGTGTTGGAAAATCTCATTTTTCGGTCGTAATTCTCTAACAGGGAGTCCTATTTACGAACCGTCAGTTCCTACAAGTTACACTACCCTCGTCCGAAGTGCTCGTGCCGATTTTTGATTTTTTACGTGGCCGTTTCCCATTGCAGGCCGCGGCGGGCCATTTTCGAGCCTAAGTATTGGAAAATCCCATTTTTTCGATCGTAATTCTCTAACAGGGAGTCCTATTTGCGAACCGTCAATTTCTACAAGTTACTCTACCCTCGAGCGAGTAGTTCGTTCCTGTTTATGATTTTTCCATGGCCGTTTCCCATTCCGGGCCCCCGGCAGGCCGTTTTTGAGGCTAAGTGTTGGAAAATCCCATGTTCGCTCGTAATTCTCTAACCGGGAGTCCTATTTGCGAACCGTTAGTTCCTACAAGTTACTCTACCCTCAAGCAAAGTGCTCGAGCGGTTGTCAATTTTTCCCGCGGCCCTTTCCCATTCCGGGCCTCCGGCAGGCCGTTTCATGCCTAAGTGTTGGAAAATCCTATGTTTCGCTAGAAATTCCCTAACCGAGAGTCCGATTTGCGAACCGTCGGTTCTTACAAGTTAGTCTTCCCTCGAGAGAAGTGCTCGTGCCAGTTTCTGATTTTTTCCGCTGCCGTTTTCCCATTGCGGGCCTCCGGCGGGCCGTTTTCGAGCCTAAGTGTTGTAAAATCCCGTCTTTCGGTCGTAGTTCTCTAACCAGGAGTCTATTTGTGAACCGTCAGTTCCTACAAGTTACTCTACCCACGACCGAAGTACTCGTGCCCGTTTTCTGAATTTTCTTGAGCTAGGCCCCCGGCGGGCCCTTTTTTAGCCTAAATGTCGGAAAATCCAATTTTTCGGTCGTAATTCCCAAACCGGGAGTCCTATTTACGAACCGTCAGTACATACAAGTTACTCTACCCTCAAACGAAATGCCAGTGCTAGTTTCCGATTTTTTTACGTGGTCGTTTCCCATTCCAGGCCCCCGGCGGGCCGTTTTCGAGCCTAAGTGTTGGATAATCCCATGTTTCGCTCGTAATTCTCTAACCGGGAGTCCTATTTGCGAACCGTCAGTTCGTACAAGTTAATCTACCCTCGAGCGAAGTACTCGTGCCAATTTTTGAGTTTTTACGTGGCCTTTTCACAATCCGGGCCCCCGGCGGGACGTTTTCGAGCCTAAGTGTTGGAAAATCTCATTTTTCGGTCGTAATTCTCTAACAGAGAGTCCTATTGACGAACCGTCTGTTCCTACAAGTTACACTACCCTCGACCGAAGTGCTCGTGCCGGTTTTTGATTTTTTACGTGGCCGTTTCCCATTGCAGGTTCCCAGCGGGCCATTTTCGAGCCGAAGTGTTGGAAAATCCCATTTTTCGATCGTAATTCTCTAATAGGGAGTCCTATTTGCGAACCGTCAATTCCTACAAGTTACGCTACCCTAGAGCGAGTAGTTCGTGCCTGTTTCTGATTTTTCCCGCGGCAGTTTCCCATTCGGGGCCTCCGGCAGGCCGTTTTCATGCCTAAGTGTTGGAAAATCCTATGTTTCGCTAGAAATTCTCTAACCGAGAGTCCGATTTGCGAACCGTCGGTTCTTACAAGTTAGTCTTCCCTCGAGAGAAGTGCTCATGCCAGTTTATGATTTTTCCGCTGCCGTTTCCCATTGCGGGCCTCCGGCGGGCCATTGTCGAGCCTAGGTGTTGTAAAATCCCGTGTTTCGGTCGTAGTTCTCTAACCAGGAGTTCTATTTGTGAACCGTCAGTTCCAACAAGTTACTCTACCCACGACCGAAGTACTCGTGCCCGTTTCCCGAATTTTTCTGAGCCAGGCCCCCGGCGGGCCATTTTTGAGCCTAAATGTTGGAAAATCCAATTTTTTGGTCGTAATTCCCTAACCGGGAGTCCTATTTACGAACCGTCAGTACGTACATGTTACTCTACCCTCAAACGAAATGCCAGTGCTAGTTTCTGATTTTCTACATGGTCGTTTCCCATTCCAGGCCCCCGGCGGGCCATTTTCGAGCCTAAGTGTTGGAAAATCCCATGCTTCGCTCGTAATTCTCTAACCGGGAGTCCTATTTGCGAACCGTCAGTTCGTACAAGTTACTCTACCCTCAAGCGAAGCGCTCGTGCAAGTTTTTTATTTTCCCCGCGGTCGTTTCCCATTCCGGGCCTCCGGCGGGCCGTTTTCGTGCCTAAGTGTTAGAAAATCCGATGTTTCGCTCGTAATTCTCTAATCGAGAGTCATATTTGCGAACCATCGGTTTCTTACAAGTTAGGCTTCCCTCGAGAGAAGTGCTTGTACCAGTTTCTGATTTTTTCCGCGGCCGTTTCCCATTGCGGACCTCCGACGGGCCCATTTTCGAGCCTAAGTGTTGTAAAATCCCATGTTTCGCTCGTAATTCTTTAACCAGGAGTCCTATTTGTGAACCGTCAGTTCCTACAAGTTACTCTAACCCACGACCAAAGTACTCGCGCCCGTTTCCGAATTTTCCCGACCCGCGCCCCCGGCGGGCCGTTTTGAGCCAAGTGTCGGAAATCCAATTTTTTCGGTCGTAATTCTCTAACCGGGAGTCCAATTGCGAACCGTCAGTTCCTACAAGTTAGTCTACCCTCGAACGAAATGGTCATGCGAGTTTCCGATTTTTTACGTGGTCGTTTCCTATTCTGGGCCCCCGGCGGGACGTTTTTCCAGCCTAAGTGTTGGAAAAATCCCATGTTTCGCTTGTAATTCTCTAACCGGGAGTCCTATTTGCGAACCGTCCGTTCCTACAAGTTATTCTTCCCTCGAGGGATGTGCTCGTGCCGATTTTTGATTTTTACGTGGCCGCTTCCCATTCCGGCCCCCCGGCGGTACGTTTTCGAGCCTAAGTGTTGGAAAATCTCATTTTTCGGTCGTAATTCTCTAACAGGGAGTTCTATTTACGAACCATCAGTTCCTACAAGTTATACTACCCTCGACCGAAGTGCTCGTGCCGATTTTTGATTTTTTACGTGGCCATTTCCCATTGCAGGCCCGCGGCGGGCCATTTCGAGCCTAAGTGTTGGAAAATCCCATTTTTCGATCGTAATTCTCTAACAGGGAGTCCTATTTGCGAACCGTCAATTTCTACAAGTTACTCTACCGTCGAGCGAGTAGTTCGTTCCTGTTTATGATTTTTCCCATGGCCGTTTCCCATTCCGGGCCCCCGGCAGGCCCTTTTTGAGGCTAAGTGTTGGAAAATCCCATGTTTCGCTCGTAATTCTCTAACCGGGAGTCCTATTTGCGAACCGTTAGTTCCTACAAGTTACTCTACCCTCAAGCAAAGTGCTCGAGCGGTTCTCAATTTTTTCCCGCGGCCCTTTCCCATTCCGGGCCTCCGGCAGGCCGTTTTCATGCCTAAGTTTTGGAAAATCCTATGTTTCGCTAGAAATTCCCTAACCGAGAGTCCGATTTGCGAACTGTCGGTTCTTACAAGTTAGTCTTCCCTCGAGTGAAGTGCTCGTGCCAGTTTCTGATTTTTTCCGCTGCCGTTTCCCATTGCGGGCCTCCGGCGGGCCATTTTCGAGCCTAAGTGTTGTAAAATTCCCGTGTTTCGGTCGTAGTTCTCTAACCAGGAGTCCTATTTGTGAACCGTCAGTTCCTACAAGTTACTCTCCCCACGACCGAAGTACTCGTGCCCGTTTCCGAATTTTCTTGAGCCAGGCCCCCGGCGGGCCCTTTTTTAGCCTAAATGTCGGAAAATCCAATTTTTCGGTCGTAATTCCCTAACCGGGAGTCCTATTTACGAACCGTCAGTACGTACAAGTTACTCTACCCTCAAACGAAATGCCAGTGCTAGTTTCTGATTTTTTACGTGGTCGTTTCCCATTCCAGGCCCCGGCGGGCCATTTTCGAGCCCATTTTCGAGCCTAAGTGTTGGAAAATCCCATGTTTCGCTCGTAATTCTCTAACCGGGAGTCCTATTTGCGAACCATTAGTTCCTACAAGTTACTCTTCCCTCGAGCGAAGTGCTCGTGCCAATTTCTAATTTTTTACATCTCCATTTCCCATTTCGGGCCCCCGGCGGACCGTTTTCGATCCTGTGTGTGGGAAAATCACATTTTTCGGTCGTAATTCTCTAACAGGGAGTCCTATTTACGAACCGTCTATTCCTACAAGTTACACTACCCTCAATCGAAGTGCCCATGCCGGTTTTTCGATTTTTTACTTGGCCGTTTCCCATTACGGGCCCCCGGCAGGCCGTTTTTGAGCCTAAGCGTTGGAAAATCAAATTTTTTCGGTCATAATTCTATAATAGGGAGTCCTATTTGCGAACCATCAGTTCCGACAAGTTACTCTACCCTCGAGCCTAAGTGTTCGAAAATCCCATGTTTCGTTCGTAATTCTCTAACCGGGAGTCCTATTTTTGAACCGTCAGTTCCTGCAAGTTTACTTACCCTCGAGCAAGGTGCTTGTGTTGGGTTTTTGATTTTTTTCCACGGCCATTCCCCATTCCGGGCCTCTGGTGGCCCGTTTGCGAGCCTAAGTGTTGTAAAATCCCATGTTTCGCTCTAACTAGGAGTCCTATCTGTGAACCGTCAATTCCTACAAGTTACTCTACCCTCGAGCGAAGTGCTCGTGCCGATTTCTGATTTTTTACATGGCCGATTCCCATTCCGGGAACCCGGTGAGCCGTTTTCGAGCTTAAGTGTTGGAAAATCTCATTTTTCGGTCGTAATTCTCTAACAGGGAGTCCTATTTGCGAACCGTCAGTTCTTACAAGTTACACTACCCTCGACCGAAATGGTTGTGCCCGTTTCCAACTTTTTATGTGGCCGTTTCCCATTGCGGGCCCCGGCGGGCCATTTTTTTAGCCTAAGTGTTGGAAAATCCCATTTTTCGGTCATAATTCTCTAACATGGAGTCCTATTTGTGAACCATCAGTTCCAACAAGTTACTCTACCCTCGAGCGAAATGCTCACGCCGGTTTTCGATTTTGCCAGCGGCCGTTTCCCATTATGGGCCCCCGGCGGGCCGTTTTTTAGCCTAAGTGTTGGAAAATCCCATGTTTCGCTCGTAATTCTCTAACCTGGAGTCCTATTTGCGAACCGTCAGATCCTACAAGTTTAGTTACCGGGAGCAAGGTGCTTGTGTTGGTTTTTGATTTTTTCCATGGCCGTTCCACATTTCGGGCCTCCGGCAGGCCGTTTTCGAGACTAAGTGTTATAAAATCCCATGTTTCGCATGTAATTCTCTAACTAGGAGTCCTATCTGTGAACCGTCAGTCCCTACAAGTTACCCTACCCTCGAGCGAGTAGCTCGTGCCTTTTTCCAATTTTTCCCGCTGCCGTTTCCCATTCCGGGCCCCGGCGAGCCATTTTTGAGCCTAAGTGTTGGAAAATCCCATGTTTCGCTCGTAATTCTCTAACGGGGAAGTCCTATTTGTGAACCGTCAGTTCCTACAAGTTACTCTACCCTCGAGCGAAATGCTCATGCCGGTTTTCATTTTTTCTCACGGCCGTTTCCCATTTCGGGCCTCCGACGGGCCATTTTCGTGCCTAAGTGTTGGAAAATCCAATGTTTCGCTCGTAATTCTCTAACCGAGAGTCCTATTTGCGAACCGTCGATTCCTCCAAGTTAGTCTACCCTCAAGAGAAGATCTCGTGCCAGTTTCTGATTTTTTCCAGCAGCCATTTCCTATTGCGGGCCTCCGGCAGGCCATTTTCGAGCGTAAGTGTTGTATAATCCCATGTTTCGCTCGTAGTTCTCTAACCAGGAGTCCTATTTGCGAACCGTCGGAACCTACAAGTTACTCTACCCATGACCGAAGTACTCATGCCCATTTCTGAATTTTCCCTGACCCGGGCCCTCGGCGGACCGTTTTTGAGCCTAAGCGGAAAATCCCATTTTTCGGTCCTAATTCTCTAACCGGGAGTCCTATTTGCGAACCGTCAGTTCCTACAAGTTACTCTACCCTCGAACGAAATGGTCATGCCGGTTTCCGATTTTTTATGTGGTCGTTTCCCATTCCGGGCCCCCGGCAGGCCATTTTTGAGGCTAATTGTTGAAAAATCCCTTCTTTCGCTCGTAATTATCTAACCGGGAGTCCTAATTGCGAACCGTCAGTTCCTACAAGTTGTTCTACCCTCAAGCAAGTGCTCGAGCCGGTTCTAGATTTTTCCCGCGGCCGTTTCCCATTCCGGGCCTTCGGCGAGCCCTTTCATGCCTAAGTGTTGGAAAATCCTATGTTTCGCTCAAAATTCTCTAACCGAGAGTCGGATTTGCGAAACCGTCGGTTCTTACAAGTTAGTCTTCCCTCGAGAGAAGTGCTCGTGCCAGTTCTAATTTTTTCCGCTGCCCTTTCCCATTGCGGGCCTCCGGTGGGCCATTTTCGAGCCTAAGTGGTTGTTAAAATCCCATGTTTCGCTCGTAGTTCTCTAACCCGGAGTCCTATTTGTGAACCGTCAATTCCAACAAGTTACTCTACCCACGACCGAAGTACTCATGCCCGTTTCCGAATTTTCCCGACCCGGGCCCCCGGCGGGCTGTTTTTTTAGCCTAAGTGTCGGAAAATCCCATTTTTTGGTCGTAATTCCCTAAATGGGAGTCTTATTTACGAACCGTCAGTTCGTACAAGTTACTCTACCCTCAAACGAAATGCCAGTGCTAGTTTTTAATTTTTTACGTGGTTGTTTCCCATCCCGGGCCCCCGGCGGGCCATTTTCGAGCCCATTTTTCGAGCCTAAGTGTTGGAAAATCCCATGTTTCGCTCGTAATTCTCTAACCGGGAGTCCTATTTGCGAACCGTCAGTTCCTACAAGTTACTCTTCCCTCGAGCGAAGTGCTCGTGCCAATTTCTGATTTTTTACATGGCCATTTCCCATTTCGGGGCCCCCGGTGGCCGTTTTTCGAGCCTATCTGTGGGAAATCTCATTTTTCGGTCGTAATTCTCTAACAGGGAGTCTTATTTGTGAACCGTCTATTCCTACAAGTTACACTCCCTCAACCGAAGTGCTCATGCCGGTTTTTCGATTTTTTACTTGGCCGTTTCCCATTGTGGGCCCTCGGCAGGCCGTTTTCGAGCCTAAGTGTTGGAAAATCAAATTTTTTCGGTCATAATTCTCTAACAGGGAGTCCTATTTGCGAACCATCAGTTCCTACAAGTTACTCTACCCTCGACCGAAATGCTCGTGCTGGTTCCAATTCTTGCCGCTGCCGTTTCCCAATTCGGGCCCCCGGCGGGCCCTTTTTTAGCTAAGTGTTGGAAAATCCCATGTTTCGCTCGTAATTTTCTAACCGGGAGTCCTATTTTTGAACCGTCAGTTCCTACAAGTTTATTTACCCTCGAGCGAGGTGCTTGTGTTGGTTTCCGATTTTTTCCACGGCCGTTCCCCATTCCGGGCCTCCGGCGGGCCGTTTTCGAGCCTAAGTGTTGTAAAATCCCATGTTTCGCTCGTAATTCTCTAACTAGGAGTCCTATTTGTGAACCGTCAGTTCCTACAAGTTACTCTACCCTCGAGCGAAGTGCTCGTGCTGATTTCTGATTTTTACATGGCCGATTCCCATTCCGGGCCCCCGGTGAGCCGTTTTCGAGCTTAAGTGTTGGAAAATATCATTTTTCGGTCGTAATTCTCTAACAGGGAGTCCTATTTGCGAACCGTCAGTTCTTACAAGTTACACTACCCTCGACCGAAATGGTTGTGCCGGTTTCAGATTTTTTATGTGGCCGTTTCCCATTGCAGGCCCCGGCGGGCCGTTTTTGAGCCTAAGTGTTGGAAAATCCCATTTTTCGGTCATAATTCTCTAACATGGAGTCCTATTTGTGAACCATCAGTTCCAACAGGTTACTCTACCCTCGAGCGAAATGCTCGTGCCGGTTTCCAATTCCCCCAACTGCCGTTTCCCCAATTCGAGCCCCCGGCGGGCCCTTTTTTAGCCTAAGTGTTGGAAAATCCCATGTTTCGCTCGTAATTCTTTAACCGGGAGTCCTATTTTGAACCGCCAGTTCCTACAAGTTTACTTACCCGGGAGCAAGCTGCTTGTGTTGGTTTTCGATTTTTTCCATGGCCGTTCCCCATTCCGGGCCTCTGGCGGGCCGTTTTCGAGACTAAGTGTTGAAAAATCCCATGTTTCGCTTGTAATTCTCTAACTAGGAGTCCTATCTGTGAACCGTCAGTCCCTACAAGTTACCCTACCCTCGAGTGAGTAGCTCGTGCCTTTTTCTGATTTTTCCCACTGCCGTTTCCCATTCAGGGCCCCCGGCGAGCCATTTTTGAGCCTAAGTTTTGGAAAATCCCATGTTTCGCTCATAATTCTCTAACCGGGAGTCCTATTTGCGAACCGTCAGTTCCTACAAGTTACTCTACCCTCGAGTGAAGTGCTCGTGCCGGTTTCATTTTTTCGCATGGCCATTTCCTATTTCGGGCCTCCAGCGCGCCGTTTTCGTGCCTAAGTGTTGGAAAATCCTATGTTTCGCTCGTAATTCTCTAACCGAAAGTCCTATTTGCGAACCGTCTGTTATTACTAGTTAGTCTACACTCAAGTGGTTTGCTCGTGCCAGTTTCTGATTTTTACCAGCGGCCGTTTCCTATTGCGGTCCTCCGGCAGGCCATTTTCAAGCGTAAGTGTTGTATAATCCCATGTTTCGCTCGTAGTTCTCTAACCAGGAGTCCTATTTGCGAACCGTCAGAACCTACAAGTTACTCTACCCATAACCGAAGTACTCATGCCCATTTCCGAATTTCCTGACCCGGGCCTTCGGCGGACCGTTTTTGAGCCTAAGCGGAAAATCCCATTTTTCGGTCGTAATTCTCTAACCGGGAGTCCTATTTGTGAACCGTCAGTTCCTACAAGTCACTCTACCCTCGAACGAAATGTCTGTGCCAGTTTCCAATTTTTTATGTGGTCGTTTTCCCATTCCGGGCCCCCGGCGGTCCTTTTCGAGCCTAAGTGTTGGAAAATCACATGTTTCGCTCGTAATTCTCTAACCGGGAGTCCTATTTGCAAACCGTTAGTTCCTACAAGTTACTTTTCCCTCGAGCGAAGTGCTCGTGCCGATTTTGATTTTTTAGGTGGTGGTTTCCCATTCCCGGCCCCTAGCTGGACGTTTTCAAGCCTAAGTGTTGGAAAATCTCATTTTTCGGTCGTAATTCTCTAATAGGGAGTCCTATTTATGCACCGTCAGTTCCTACAAGTTACTCTACCCTCGAACGAATTGCTCGTGCCGGTTTTCGATTTTTTACATGGCCGTTTCCCATTGCGGGCCCCCGGCGGGCCGTTATCGAGCCATATGTGTTGGAAAATCCCATTTTTCGATCGTAATTCTATAATAGGGAGTCCTATTTGCGAACCATCAATTCCTTCAAGTTACTCTACCCTCGAGCAAGTAGCTCGTGCTGTTTCCGATTTTTCCCACTGCCGTTTCCCATTCCGGGACCCCGGCAGGCCGTTTTTTAGGCTAAGTTATGGAAAATCCCATGTTTCGCTCGTAATTCTCTAACCCGGAGTCCTATTTGTGAACCATCAGTTCCTACAAGTTACTCTGCCCTCAGGCAAAGTGCTCGTGCCGGGTTTTCGATTTTTCCCACGGCCGTTTTCCATTCCGGGCCTCCGGCGGGCCGTTTTCATGCCTAAGTGTTGGAAAATCCTATGTTTCGCTCGTAATTCTCTAACCGAGAGTCCTATTTGCGAACCGTCGGTTCTTACAAGTTAGTCTACCCTCGAGAGAAGTGCTCGTGCCAGTTTCTGATTTTTTCCGCAGCCGTTTCCCATTGCGGGCCTCCGGCGGGCCATTTTCGAGCCTAAGTGTTGTTAAATCCCATGTTTCGCTCATAGTTTTCTAACCAGGAGTCCTACTTGTGAACCGTCAGTTCCTACAAGTTATTCTACCCACGACCGAAGTGCTCGTGCTGATTTCTGGATTTTCCCGACCCAGACCCCGGCGGGCCGTTTTTGAGCCCAAGTGTCGGAAAATCCCATTTTTCGGTCGTAATTCCCTAACCGGGAGTCCTATTTACGAACCGTCTGTTCGTACAAGTTACTCTACCTTCGAAAGAAATGCCAGTGCCAGTTTCTGGTTTTTTACGTGGTCGTTCCCATTCCGGGCCCCCGGCGGGCCATTTTCGAGCCTAAGTGTTGGAAAATCCCATGTTTTGCTCGTAATTCTCAAAACCGGGAGTCCTATTTGCGAAACCGTCAGATCCTACAATTTACTCTTCCCACGAACAAAGTGCTCGTGCTGATTTCTGATTTTTGACATGGCAGTTTCCCATTTCGCGCCCCCGGCGGGCCATTTTCGAGCCTATGTGTTGGAAAATCTCTTTTTTCGGTCGTAATTCTCTAACAGGGAGTCCTATTTGCGAACCGTCAGTTCTTACGAGTTACACTACCCTCGACCGAAGTGCTCGTGCAGGTTTTCAATTTTTTACGTGTCCGTTTGCCATTGTGAGCCCCCGGCGGGCCGTTTTCGAGCCTAACTATTGGAAAATCCCATTTTCGGTCATAATTCTGTAACAGGGATTCCTATTTGCGAACCATCAGTTTCGTCAAGTTACTCTACCCTCGAGCGAAATGCTCGTGCCGGTTTCCGATTCTTCCTGTGGCCGTTTCCCATCCCGGGCCCACGACGGTCCATTTTTGAGTCTAAGTGTTGAAAATCCCATGTTTCGCTCGTAATTCTCTAACCGGGAGTCCTATTTTTGAACCGTCAGTTCCTACAAGTTTACTTACCCTCGAGCGAGGTGCTTGTGTTGGTTTTCGATTTTTTCCGCGGCCGTTCCCCATTCCGAGCCTCCGGCGGGCCGTTTTCGAGCCTAAGTGTTGTAAAATCCCATGTTTCGCTCGTAATTCTCTAACTAGGAGTCCTATTGGGAACCGTTAGTTCCGACAAGTTACTATACCCTCGAGCGAAGTGTCGTGATGATTTCTGATTTTTTACATGGCCGTTTCCCATTCCGGGCCCCCGGCGAGCCGTTTTCGAGCCTAAGTGTTGGAAAATCTCATTTTTCGGTCGTAATTCTCTAACATGGAGTCCTATTTGCGAACCGTCAGTTCCTACAAGTTACACTACCCTCGACCGAAATGGTTGTGCCGGTTTTCGATCTTTTACGTGGCCGTTTCCCATTGCGGGCCCCGGCGGGCTGTTTTCGAGCCTAATTGTTGGAAAATCCCATTTTTCGGTCATAGTTCTCTAACAGGGAGTCTTATGTCCGAACCATCAGTTCTGACAAGTTACTCTACCCTCGAGCGAAATGATCGTGACAGTTTTCGAATCTTCCCACTGCCGTTTCCCAATTCGAGCCCCCGGCGGGCCCTTTTTTAGCCTAAGTGTTGGAAAATCCCATGTTTCGCTCGTAATTTTCAAACCGGGAGTCCTATTTTTGAACCATCAGTTCCTACAAGTTTATCTACCCTCGAGCGAGGTGCTTGTGTTGGTTTTCTATTTTTTCTATGTCCGTTCCCCATTCCGGGCCTCCGGCGGGCCATTTTCGAGCCTAAGTTTTGGAAAATCCCATGTTTGGGACGTAATTATCTAACTAGGAGTACTATCTGTGAACCGTCAGTCCCTACAAGTTACTCTACCCTCGAGCGAGTAGCTAGTGCCTTTTTCCGATTTTTTCCCGCTGCCGTTTCCCATTTCGGGCCCCCGGCGAGCCGTTTTTTGAGCCTAAGTGTTGGAAAATCCCATGTTTCGCGCGTAATTCTCTAACCGGGAGTCCTATTTGTGAACCGTCAGTTCTTACAAGTTACTCTACCCCCGAGCGAAGTGCTCGTGCCTGTTTTCGATTTTTCGCACGGTCATTTCCCATTCTGGGCTCCGGCGGGCCATTTTCGTGCCTAAGTGTTGGAAAATCCTATGTTTCGGTTGTAATTCTCTAACCGAGACTCCTATTTGCGAACCGTCGGTGCTTACAAGTTAGTATACCATCAAGAGAAGTGCATGTGCCAGTTTCTGATATTTTCCAGCGGTCATTTCCCATTCCGGGCCTCCGGCGGGCTATTTTCGAGCCTAAGTGTTGTAGAATCCGATGTTTCGCTCGTAATTCTCTAACCAGGAGTCTTATTTGTGAATTATCAGTTCCTACAAGTTACTCTACCCACGACAGAAGTACTCGTGGCGGTTTCCGAATTTTCCCTACCCGGTCCCCCGGCAGGCCGTTTTTGACCCAAAGTGTCGGAAAATCCCATTTTTCGGTCGTAATTCTCTAACCGGGAGTCCTATTTGTTGAACCGTCAGTTCCAACAAGTTCCTCTACCCTCGAACAAAATGGTCATTGCCGGTTTCCGAATTTTTACGTGGTCGTTTCCCATTCCGGGCCCCCGGCCGGCCGTTTTCGAGCCTAAGTGTTGGAAAACCCCATGTTTTGCTCGTAATTCTATAACCGGGAGTCCTACAAGTTACTCTTCCCACGAGCGAAGTGCTCGTGCCAGTTTCTGATTTTTTACGTGGCCGTTTCCCATTTTAGGCCCCCGGCGGTCCGTTTTCGAGCCTAAGTGTCGGAATATCTCATTTTTCGGTCATAATTCTCTAACAGGGAGTCCTATTTGTGAACTGTCAGTTCCTACAAGTTACACTACCCTCGACCGAAGTGCTCGTGCCGGTTTTGATTTTTTACTTGTCCGTTTCCCATTGTGGGCCCCCGGCGGGCCGTTTTTTAGCCTAAGTGTTGGAAAATCACATTTTCGATCGTAATTCTCTAACTGGGAGTCCTATTTGTGAACCGTCAGTTTCTACAAGTTACTCTACGCTCGAACGAAATGCTCATGCCGGTTTTCGATTTTTCCCACACCCATTTCCCATTACAGGCCCCCGGCGGGCCGTTTTTGACACTAAGTGTTGGAAAACCCCATGTTTCAATCGTAATTCTCTAAACGGGAGTCCTATTTACGAATTGTCAGTTCCTACAAGTTACTCTACCCTCAAGCGAAGTGCTCGTGCTGGTTTTCGATTTGTCCCATTCCGGGCCTCCGGAGGGCTGTTTTCGTGCCTAAGTGTTGGAAAATCCTATGTTTCGCTCGTAATTCTCTAATCGAGAGTCCGATTTGCTATCTGTCGGTTATTACAAGTTAGTCTTCCCTCGAGAAAAGCGCTTGTGCCAGTTTCTGATTTTTTCCACGGCCGTTTCCCATTACAGGCCTCCGGCGGGCCATTTTTTAGCCTAAGTGTTATAAAATCCCATGTTTCGCTCGTAATTCTCTAACCTGGAATCCTATTTGTGAACCGTCAGTTCCTACACGTTACTCTGCCCATGGCCGAAGTACTCGCGCCGGTTTCCAAATTTTCCCGACCCGCACCCCCGGCAGGCCGTTTTAAAGCCTAAGTGTCAGAAAATCCCATTTTTCGGTCGTAATTCTCTAACCGGGAGTCCTATTTGCGAACCGTCAGTTCCTAAAAGTTACTCTACCCTCGAACGAAGTGCTCGTGCCAGTTTCCAATTTTTTACGTGGTTGTTTCCCATTCTGGGCCCCCGGTGGGCCGTTTCCGAGCCTAAGTGTTGGAAAATCCCATGTTTCCCTCGTAATTCTCTAACCGGGAGTCCTATTTGCGAACCGTCAGTTCCTACAAGTTACTCTACCCTCGAGTGTAGTGCTCGTGCCGATTTTTGATTTTTTTACTTGGACGTTTCCCATTCCGGGCCCCCGACGGGACGTTTTCGAGCCTAAGTGTTGGAAAATCTCATTTTTCGGTCGTAATTCTCTAACAGGGAGTCCTATTTGCGAATCGTCAGTTCCTACAAGTTACAGTACCCTCGACCGAAGTGCTCGTGCTGGTTTTTGATTTTTCACGTGGCCGTTGCCCATTGCGGGCCCCCGGCGTGCCGTTTTCGAGCCTAAGTGTTGGAAAAACCCAGTTTTCAGTCATAATTCTCTAACAGGGAGTCCTATTTGCGAACCATCAGTTACTACAAGTTACTCAACCAGTGAGCGAGTAGCTCATGCCTGTTTCTGATTTTTCCCATGGAAGTTTCCCATTCCGGGCCCCCCGACGTGTCGTTTTTGAGCCTAAGTGTTGGAAAATCCCATGTTTCGCTCGTAATTCTCTAACCGGGAGTCCTATTTACGAACCGTCAGTTCCTACATGTTACTCTACCCTCAAGCGATGTGCTCGCGTCGGTTTTCAATTTTTGCCGCGGCCGTTTCCCATTCCGGGCCACCGGCGGGCTGATTTCGTGCCTAAGTGTTGGAAAATCCTATGTTTCGCTCGTAATTCTCTAATCGAGAGTCCTATTTGCTATCCGTCGGTTATTACAAGTTAGACTTCCCTCGAGAAAAGCGCTCGTGCCTGTTTCTGATTTTTTCCATGGCCGTTCCCCATTACGGGCCTCCGACAGGCCATTTTTGAGCCTAAGTGTTGTAAAATCCCATGTTTCGCTCGTATTTCTCTAACCAGGAACTCTATTTGTGAACCGTCAGTTCCTACAAGTTACTCTGCCCATGGCCGAAGTACTCGCGCCGGTTTCCAAATTTTCGCGACCCCCGCCCCCGGCGGGCCGTTTTTTAGCCTAAGTGTCGGAAAATCCCATTTTTCGGTCGTAGTTCTCTAACCGGGAGTCCTATTTGTGAACCGTAAGTTCCTACAAGTTACTATACCCTCGAATGAAACGCTCGTGCCAGTTTTCTTTTTTTTACGTGGTTGTTTCCCATTCCGGGCCCCCGGCGGGCCGTTTACTAGCCTAAGTGTTGTAAAATCCCATGTTTCGCTCGTAATTCTCTAATCGGAAGTCCTATTTGTGAACCGTCAGTTCCTACAAGTTACTCTACCCTCGAGCGAAGTGCTCGTGCTGATTTTCGATTTTTTACTTGATCGTTTCTCATTCTGGGCCCCCGGCAGGCCGTTTTCGAGCCTAAGTGTTGGAAAATCTCATTTTTTTTGTCGTAATTCTCAAACAAGGAGTCTTATTTGCGAATCGTCAGTTCCTACAAGTAACACAACCCTCGACCGAAGTGCTCGTGCCGGTTTTTGAATTATCATGTGGCCGTTTCCCAAAGCGGGCCCCTCGCGTGCCGTTTTCGAGCCTAATTATTGGAAAATCCCATTTTTCGATCGTAATTCTCTAACAGGGAGTCCTATTTGTGAACTGTCAATTCCTACAAGTTACTCAACCCTTGAGCGAGTAGCTCGTGCCTGTTTCTGATTTTTCCCACGGAAGTTTCCCATTCAGGGCCCCCGACGGGCCGTTTTTGAGCCTAAGTGTTAGAAAATCCCATGTTTCGCAAGTAATTCTCTAACCGGAGTCCAATTTGCGATGCGTCAGTTCCTACAAGTTACTCTACCCTCAAGCGATGTGCTCGCGCCGGTTTTCAATTATTCCCACGGCCGTTTCCCATTCCAGGCCTACGGCGGGCTGATTTCATGCCTAAGTGTTGGAAAATCCTATGTTTCGCTCCTAATTCTCTAATCGAGAGTCCTATTTGCTATCCGTCGGTTATTACAAGTTAGTCTTCCCTCGAGAATACCGCTCGTGCCAGTTTCTGATTTTTTCCACAGCCGTTTCCCATTACGGGCCTCCGGCGGGCCATTTTTTAGCCTAAGTGTTATAAAATCCCATGTTTCGCTTGTAATTCTCTAACCTGGAATCCTATTTATGAACCGTCAGTTCCTACACGTTACTCTGCCCATAGCCGAAGTACTTGCGCCGGTTTCCAAATTTTTCCGACCCGCGCCCCCGGCGGGCCGTTTTTTAGCCTTAGTGTCGGAAAATCCCATTTTTCGATCGTAATTCTCTAACTGGGATTTTTATTTGCGAACCGTCAGTTCCTACAAGTTAATCTACCCTCGAATGAAATGGTCATTCCGGTTTTCGATTTGTTACATGGTCGTTTCCAATCCGGGCCCCCGGCGGGCCGTTTTTTAGCCTAAGTGTTGAAAAATCCCATTTTTCGCAAGTAATTCTCTAACCGGGAGTCCTATTTGCGAACCGTTAGTTCCTACAAGTTACACTTCCCTCGAGCGAAGTGCTCGTGCTGATATTTGATTTTTTACATGGGCGCTTCCCATTCCGGGCCCCCCGTGGGACGTTTTCGAGCCTAAGTGTTTGAAAGTCTCATTTTTTCGGTAATAATTCTCTAATAGGGAGTCATATTTGTGAACCGTCAATTCCTACAAGTTACACTACCCTCGACCGAAGTGCTCTTGCCGGTTTTCAATTTTAATGTGGCCGGTTCCTATTGCGGGCCTCCAACGTGCCATTTTCGAGCCTAATTGTTGGAAAATCCCATTTTTCGATCGTAATTCTCTAACAGGGAGTCCTACTTGCGAACCGTCGGTTCTTACAAGTTAGTCTTCCCTCGAGAGAAGTGCTCGTGCCAGTTTCTGATTTTTTCCGCGGCCGTTTTCCATTGTGGGCCTCCGACGGGCCATTTTCGAGCCTAAGTGTTGTAAAATCCCATGTTTCCCTCGTAATTCTCTAACCAGGAGTCCTATTTGTGAACCGTCAGTTCCTTCAAGTTAATCTTCCCACGACCGAAGTACTCGTGCCCGTTTCTGAATTTTCCCAACCTAGGCCCCCAGCGGGCCGTTTTTTACCCTAAGTGTCGGAAAATCCCATTTTTCTGTCGTAATTCTCTAGCTGGGAGTCCTATTTGCGAACCGTCAGTTCCTACAAGTTACTATACCCTCAAACGAAATGCTCGTGCCAGTTTTTCATTTTTCCATGGTCGTTTCCCATTCCGGGCCCCCGGCGGGATGTTTTCGAGCCTAAGTGTTGGAAAATCTCATTTTTTCGGTCGTAATTCTCTAACAGGGAGTGCTATTTGGGAACCGTCAGTTCCTACAGGTTACACTACCCTCGACCAAAGTGGTCTTGCCGGTTTTTGATTTTTCACTTGGCCGTTTTCCCATTGCTGGCCCCCTGCGGGCCATTTTCGAGCCTAAGTGTTGGATAATCCCATTTTTCTATCGTAATTCTCTAATGGGGAGTCTTATTTACGAACCGTCAATTCCTACGTGTTACTCTACCCTCGAGAGAGTAGCTCGTGCCTTTTTCCGATTTTTCCCGCTGCCATTTCCAATTCCGGGCCCCCGGCGCGCCGTTTTTGAACCTAAGTGTTGGAAAATCCCATGTTTCACCCGTAATTCTCTAATCGGGAGTCCTATTTGTGAACCGTCAGTTCCTACAAGTTACTCTACCCTCGAATGAAATGCTTGTGCCTATTTCCGTTTTTATACGTGGCTGTTTCCCATTCCGGGCCCCGGTGGGCCGTTTTCGAGCCTAAGTGTTGGAAACTCCCATATTTCCCTCGTAATTCTCTAACCGGGAGTCCTATTTGCGAACCGTCAGTTCCTATAAGTTACTCTTCCCTCGAGCGAAGTGCTCGTGCCGATTTTTTATTTTTTACTTGGACGTTTCCCATTCCGGGACCCCGGCCGGACGTTTTCGAGCCTAAGTGTTGGAAAATCTCATTTTTTGGTCGTAATTCTCTAACAGGGAGTCCTATTTGCGAACCGTCAGTTCCTACAAGTAACACTACCCTCGACCGAAGTGCTCGTGCCGGTTTTTGACTTTTCACGTGGCCGTTTCCCATTGCGGGCCCTCGGCGTGCCGTTTTCGAGCCCTAATTATTGGAAAATCCCATTTTTTCGATCGTAATTCTCTAACAGGGAGTCCTATTTATGAATTCTCAATTCCTACAAGTTACTCTACCCTTGAGCGAGTAGGTCGTGCCTATTTCTGATTTTTCCCATGGAAGTTTCCCATTCCGGGCCCCCGACGGGCCGTTTCTGAGCCTAAGTGTTAGAAAATCGCTTATTTCGCTCGTAATTCTCTAACCGGGAGTCTTGTTTACGAACCGTCAGTTCCTACAAGTTACTCTACCCTCAAGCGATGTGCTCGTGCCGGTTTTCATTTTTTCCCGCGGCCGTTTCCCATTCCGGGCCTCCGGAGGGCTGTTTTCGTGCCTAAGTGTTGGAAAATCCGATGTTTCGCTCGTAATTCTCTAATTGAGAGTCCTATTTGCTATCCATCGGTTATTACAAGTTAGTCTTCCCTCGAGAAAAGCTCTCATGCCAGTTTCTGATTTTTTCCATTGCCGTTTCCCATTGCGGGCCTCCGGCGGGCCATTTTCTAGCCTAAGTGTTGTAAAATCCCTTGTTTCGTTCATAATTCTCTAACCTGGAATCCTATTTGTGAACCGTCAGTTCCAACAAGTTACTCTGCCCATGGCCGAAATACTCGCGCCGGTTTCCAAATTTTCTCGACCCGAGCCCCCGGCGGGCCGTTTTTTATCCTAAGTGTCGAAAAATCCCATTTTTCGGTCGTAATTCTCTAACTGGGAGTCCTAATTGCGAACCGTCATTTCCTACAAGTTACACTACCCTCGAATGAGATGGTCATGCCAGTTTCCGATTTTTTTACGTGGTTGATTCCCATTCCGGGCCCCCAGCGGGCCGTTTTCGAGCCTAAGTGTTGGAAAATCCCATGTTTCGCTCGTAATTCTCTATCCGGGAGTCCTATCTGCGAACCGTCAGTTCCTACAAGTTACTCTACCCTCGAACGAAATGCTCGTGCCGGTTTCTGATTTTTAACGTGGTCGTTTCCCATTCCGTGCCCCCGGTTGGCTGTTTTCGAGCCTGAGTGTTGGAAAATCTCATTTTTTGGTCGTTATTCTCTAACAGGGACTCCTATTTGCGAACCGTCAGTTCCTACAAGTTACACTACCCTCGACCGAAGTGCTCGTGCCAGTTTTCGATTTTTCACGTGGCCGTTGCCCATTGCGGGCCCCCGGCGTGCCGTTTTCGAGCCTAATTGTTGGAAAATCCCAATTTTCGATCGTAATTCTCTAACAGGGAGTCCTATTTGTGAACTGTCAATTCCTACAAGTTACTCTACCCTTGAGCGAGTAGCTCATGCCTGTTTCTGATTTTTCCCACGAAAGTTTCTCATTCCGGTCCCCCGACGGGCCGTTTCTGAGCCTAAGTGTTGGAAAATCCCATGTTTCGCTCGTAATTCTCTATCCGGGCGTCTACTTGCGAACCCTCAGTTCCTACAAGTTACTCTACCCTCGAGCGAAGTGATCGTGCCGATTTTCAATTTTTCCCGCGGTCATTCCTATTCCGGCCCTCCGGCGGGCCGTTTTCGTGCCTAAGTGTTGGACAATCCTATGTTTCGCTCGTATTTCTCTAACCGAGAGTCCTATTTGCGAATCTTCGGTTCTTACAAGTTAGTCTTCCCTCGAGAGAAGTGCTCGTGCCAGTTTCTGATTTTTTTCGCGGACCGTTTCCCATTGCGGGCCTCCGACGGGCCATCTTTGAGCCTAAGTGTTGTAAAATCCCATGTTTCGCTCGCAATTCTCTAACCAGGAGTCCAATTTGTCAACAGTCAGTTCCTTCAAGTTACTCTACCCATGAACGAAGTACTCGTGCCCGTTTCCGAATTTTCCCAACCCGGGGCCCCCGACGGGCCATTTTTTATCCTAAGTGTCGGAAAATCCCATTTTTCGGTCGTAATTCTCTAGCTGGGAGTCCTATTTGAGAACCGTCAGTTCCTACAAGTTACTATACCCTCCAACGAAATGCTCGTGCCAGTTTTTCATTTTTTACATGGTCGTTTCCTATTCCGGGCCCCCGGCGGGACGTTTTCGAGCCTAAGTGTTGGAAAATCTCATTTTTCGGTCGTAATTCTCTAACAGGGAGTGCTATTTAGGAACTGTCAGTTCCTACAGGTTGCACTACCCTCGACCGAAAGTGCTCGTGCCGGTTTTCGGTTTTTCACTTGGCCGTTTCCCATTGCGGGCCCCCGACGGGCCGTTTTCGAGCCTAAGTGTTGGATAATCCCATTTTTCTATCGTGATTCTCTAATGGGGAGTCTTATTTATGAACCGTCAATTCCTACAAGTTACTCTAACCTCGAGAGAGTAGCTCGTGCCTTTTTTCCGATTTTTCCCGCTGCCATTTCCAATTCCGGGCCCCCGGCGTGCCGTTTTGGAGCCTAAGTGTTGGAAATTCCAATGTTTCACCCGTAATTCTCTAATCGGGAGTCCTATTTGTGAACCGTCAGTTCCTACAAGTTACTCTACCCTCGAACGAAATGCTCGTGCCAGTTTCCATTTTTTTACGTGGTTGTTTCCCATTCCGGGCCCCCGGCGGGCCGTTTTCGAGCCTAAGTGTTGGAAAATCCCATGTTTCGCTCGTAATTCTCTAACCGGGAGTCCTATTTGCGAACCGTCAGTTCCTACAAGTTACTCTTCCCTCGAGCGAAGTGCTCGTGCCGATTTTTGATTTTTTACTTGGATGTTTCCCATTCCGGGCACCCGGCGGGATGTTTTCGAGCCTAAGTGTTGGAAAATCTCATTTTTCGGTCGTAATTCTCTAACAGGGACTCCTATTTGCGAACCGTTAGTTCCTACAAGTAACACTACCCTCGACCGAAGTGCTCGTGCCGATTTTCGATTTTTCACGTGGCCGTTTACTATTGCGGGCCCCCGGCGTGCCGTTTTCGAGCCTAATTGTTGGAAAATCCTAATTTTCGATCGTAATTCTCTAACAGGGAGTCCTATTTGTGAACTGTCAATTCCTACAAGTTACTCTACCCTTGAGCGAGTAGCTCGTGCCTGTTTCTTATTTTTCCCACGGAAGTTTCCCATTCCGGGCCCCCGACGGGCCGTTTCTGAGCCTAAGTGTTGGAAAATCCCATGTTTCGCTCGTAATTCTCTAACCGGGAGTCTTATTTGCGAACCGTCAGTTCCTACAAGTTACTCTACCCTCGAGCGAAGTGCCCGTGCCGGTTTTCGATTTTTCCCATGGCCGTTTCCCATTCCGGGCCTCCGGCAGGCCGTTTTCGTGCCTAAGTGTTGGAAAATCCTATGTTTCCCTCGTAATTCTCTAACCGAGAGTCCTCTTTGCGAACCGTCGCTTCTTCCAAGTTAGTCTACCCTCGAGAGAAGTTCTCATGCCAGTTTCTGATTTTTTCTGTGACCGTTTCCCATTCCGAGCCTCCGACGGGCCATTTTCGAGCCTAAGTGTTGTAAAATCCCATGTTTCGCTCGTAATTCTCTAACCAGGAGTCCTATTTATGAACCGTAAGTTCCTACAAGTTACTCTAGCCATGACCGAAAGTACTCGTGCCCGTTTCCGAGTTTTCCCGACCCGGGCTCCCGGCGGGCCGTTTTTTAGCCTAAGTGTTGGAAAATCCCATTTTTCGGTCGTAATTCTCTAGCGGGGAGTCCTATTTGCGAACCGTCAGTTCCTACAAGTTACTATAACCTCAAACGAAATGCTCGTGCCAGAATTTCCTTTTTTACATGGTCGTTTCCCATTCCGGGCCCCCGGCGGGACGTTTTCGAGCCTAAGTGTTGGAAAATCACATTTTTCAGTTGTAATTCTCTAACAGGGAGTGCTATTTGTGAACCGTCAGTTCCTACAAGTTACACTACCCTCGACCGAAGTGCTCGTGCCGATTTTCGATTTTTTACTTGGCCGTTTCCCATTCTGGGCCCCCGGCGGGCCGTTTTCGAGCCTAAGTGTTGAAAAATCCCATGTTTCAATCGTAATTCTCTAATCGGGAGTCCTATTTGCGAACCGTCAATTCCTACAAGTTACTCTACCCTTGAGAGAGTAGCTCATGCCTTTTTTCCGATTTTCCCCGCTGCCATTTCCAATTCCGGGCCCCCGGCGCGCCGTTTTTGAGCCTAAGTGTTGGAAAATCCCATGTTTCACCCGTAATTCTCAAATCGGGAGTCTTATTTGTGAACCGTCAGTTCCTACAAGTTACTCTACCCTTGAATGAAAAGCTCGTGCCAATTTCCATTTTTTTACGTGGTTGTTTCCCATTCCGGGCACTCGACGGGCCGTTTTCGAGACTAAGTGTTGTAAAATCCCATGTTTCGCTCGTAATTCTCTAACCGGGAGTCCTATTTGCGAACCGTCAGTTCCTACAAGTTACTCTACCCTCGAGCGAAGTGCTCGTGCCGATTTTCGATTTTTTACTTGGACGTTTCCAATTCCAGGCCCCCGGCCGGACGTTTTCGAGCCTAAGTGTTGGAAAATCTCATTTTTCGGTCGTAATTCTCTAAAAGGGAGTCCTATTTGTGAACCGTCAGTTCCGACAAGTTACACTACCCTCGACAGAAGTGCTCATGCATGTTTTTTATTTTTTACATGGCCGTTTCCCATTACGGGCCCCCGACGTGCCGTTTTCGAGCCTAATTGTTAGAAAATCCCATTTTTCGATCGTAATTCTCTAACAAGGAGTCCTATTTATGAACTGTCAATTCCTACAAGTTACTCTACCCTTGAGCGAGTAGCTCGTGCCTATTTCTGATTTTTCCCACGGAAGTTTCCCATTCCGGGCCCCCGACGGGCCGTTTCTGAGCCTATGTGTTGGAAAATCCCATGTTTCACTCGTAATTCTCTAACCGGGAGTCCTATTTACGAACCGTCAGTTCCTACAAGTTACTCTACCCTCAAGCGAGGTGCTCGTGCTGGTTTTCAACTTTTCCCGGGCCGTTTCCCATTCCGCGCCTCCGGCAGGCGGTTTTCGTGCCTAAGTGTTGGAAAATCCTATGTTTCACTCGTAATTCTCTAATTGAGCGTCCTATTCGCTATCCGCCGGTTATTACAAGTTAGTCTTCCCTCGAGAAAAGCGCTCGTGCCAGTTTCTGATTTTTTCCACTGCCGTTTCCCATTGCGGGCCTCCGGCGGGCCATTTTTTAGCCTAAGTGTTGTAAAATCCCATGTTTCACTCGTAATTCTCTAACCTGGAATCCTAATTGTGAACTGTCAGTTCCTACAAGTTACTCTGCCCATGGCCGAAGTACTCGCGCCGGTTTCCAAATTTTCACGACCCGCGCCCCCGGCAGGCCGTTCTTTAGCCTAAGTGTCGGAAAATCCCATTTTTCGGTCGTAATTCTGTAATTGGGAGTCCAATTTGCGAATCGTCAGTTCCTACAAGTTACAGTACCCTCGAACGAAATGCTTGTGCCGGTTTCCATTTTTTTACGTCGTCGTTTCCCATTCCGGGCCCCCGGCGGGACGTTTTCAAGCCAAAGTGTTGGAAAATCCCATGTTTCGCTCGTAATTCTCTAACCGGGAGTCCTATTTTCGAACCGTCAATTCCTATAAGTTATTCTTCCCTCGAGCGAAGTGCTCGTGCTGATATTTGATTTTTTACATGGGCGTTTCCCACTCTGGGCCCCCGGCGGGACGTTTTCGAGCCCAAGTGTTGGAAAATCTCATTTTTCGGTCGTAATTCTCTAACCGGGAGTCCTATTTGCGAACCGTCAATTCCTATAAGTTACACTACCCTCGACCGAAGTGCTCTTGCCGGTTTTCGATTTTTCACGTGGCTGTTTCCTATTGCCGGCCCCCGGCGTGCCGTTTTCGAGCCTAATTGTTGGAAAATCCCATTTTTCGATCGTAATTCTCTAACAGGGAGTCCTATTTGTGACCTGTCCATTCCTACAAGCTACTCTACCCTTGAGCGAGTAGCTCGTGCCTATTTCTAATTTTTCCCACGGAAGTTTCCCATTTCGGGCCCCCGATGGGCCATTTCTGAGCCAAAGTGTTGGAAAATCCCATGTTTCGCTCGTAATTCTCTAACTGGGAGTCCTATTTGCGAACCGTCATTTCCTACAAGTTACTCTACCCTCGAGTGAAGTGCCCGTGCCGGTTTTCGAACTTTCCCGTGGCCGTTTCCCATTTCGGGCCTCCGGCAGGCCGTTTTCGTGCTTAAGTGTTGGAAAATCCTATGTTTCCCTCGTAATTCTCTAACCGAGAGTCTTCTTTCGAACCGTCTATTCTTACAAGTTAGTCTTCCCTCGAGAGAAGTGCTCGTGCCATTTTCTGATTTTTTCCGCGATCGTTTCCCATTAGGGGCCTCCGACGGCCCATTTTCGAGCCCTAAGTATTGTAAAATCCCTTGTTTCGCTCGTAATTCTCTAACCAGGAGTCCTATTTGTGAACCATCAGTTCCTTCTCTACCGACGACCGAAGTACTCGTGCCCGTTTCCGAAATTTTCCCGACCCGAGCCCCCGGCGGGCCATTTTTTAGCCTAAGTGTCGGAAAATCCCATTTTTCAGTCGTAATTCTCTAGCTGGAGTCCTATTTGCGAACCATCGGTTACTACAAGTTACTATACCCTCGAACGAAATGCTCGTGCTAGTTTTTCATTTTTTACATGGTCGTTTCCCATTCCTGGCCCCCGGCGGGACGTTTTCAAGCCTAAGTGTTGGAAAATCTCATTTTTCGGTCGTAATTCTCTAACAGGGAGTGCTATTTGGGAACCGTCAGTTCCTACAGGTTACACTACCCTCGACCAATGTGCTCGTGCCGGTTTTCGGTTTTTCACTTGGCCGTTTCCCATTGCGGGCCCCCGGCGGGCCGTTTTCGAGCCTAAGTGTTGGATAATCCCATTTTTCTATCGTAATTCTCTAATGGGGAGTCTTATTTAAGAACCGTCAATTCCTACAAGTTACTCTACCCTCGAGAGAGTAGCTCGTGCCTTTTTCCGATTTTTTCCCGCTGTGATTTCCAATTCCGGGCCCCAGGCACGCCCTTTTTGAGCCTAAGTGTTGGAAAATCCCATGTTTCACTCGTAATTCTCTAACCGGGAGTCCTATTTGTGAACCGTCAGTTCCTACAAGTTACTCTACCCTCGAGCGAAGTGCTCGTGCCGGTTTTCGGTTTTTTCCACGACCGTTTCCCATTTCGGGCCTCCGGCGGGCCGTTTTCGTGCCTAAGTGTTGGAAAATCCTATGTTTCGCTTGTAATTCTCTAACCGAGAGTACTATTTGCGAACCGTCGGTTCTTACTAGTTAGTCTACACTCAAGAGAAGTGCTCGTGCCAGTTTCTGATTTTTTCCAGCAGCCGTTTCCCATTCCGGACCTACGGCGGGCCATATTCCAGCCTAAGTGTTATAAAATCCGATGTTTCGCTCGTAATTCTCTAACCAGGAGTCCTATTTGTGAACCATCAGTTCCTACAAGTTACTCTACCCACGACCGAAGTACTCACGCAGGTTTCCCAATTTTCCCGACCTGAGCCCCCGGCGGGCCGTTTTTTGAGCCTAAGTGTCGGAAAATCCATTTTTCGGTCGTAATTCTCTAACCGGGAGTCCTATTTGCGAACCGTCAGTTCCTACAATTTACTCTACCCTTGAACGAAATGGTCAGGCCGATTTTCGATTTTTTACATGGTGGTTTCCCATTACGGGCCCCCCGCGGGCCGTTTTCGAGCCTAAGGTTTGGAAAACCCTATGTTTTGTTCGTAATTCAATAACTGGGAGTCCTATTTGCGAACCGTTAGTTCCTACAAGTGACACTTCCCTCGAGCGAAGTGCTCGTGCCAGTTTCTGATTTTTACGTGGCCGTTTCCCATTCCGGGCCCCCGGCGGGCCGTTTTCGAGCCTAAGTGTTAGAAAATCTCATTTTTCGGCCATAATTCTCTAACAGGGAGTCCTTTTTTACAAACCGTCAGTTCCTACAAGTTACACTACCCTCGATCGAAGTGCTCGTGCCAATTTTTGATTTTTTACGTGTCTGTTTTCCATTGTGGCACCCGGCGAGCCGTTTTCGAGCCTAAGTGTTGGAAAATCCCCATTCTCGGTCGTGATTCTCTAACAGGGAGTCCTATTTGTGAACCATCAGTTCCTACAAGTTACTCTACCCTCGAGCAAAATGCTCATGCCGGTTTTCGATTTTTCCCGCGGCTGTTTCCCATTTCGGGCCCCCGGCGGGACATTTTCGAGCCTAAGTGTTGTAAAATCCCATGTTTTGCTCGTAATTCTCTAAACAGGAGTCCTATTTGTGAACCGTCAGTTCCTACAAGTTACTCTACCCACGAGCGAAGTGCTCGTGCCCGTTTCCGAATTTTCCCGACCCGGGCCCCCGGCAGGCCGTTTTTTAGCCTAAGTGTCGGAAAATCCCATTTTTCGGTTGTAATTCTCTAACCGGGAGTCCTATTTGCGAACCGTCAGTTCCTACAAGTTACTCTACCCTCAAACGAAATGCTCGTGCCAGTTTTTCATTTTTTACATGGTCGTTTCCCATTCCGGGCCCCCGGCGGGGATGTTTTCGAGCCTAGGTGTTGGAAAATCTCATTTTTCGGTCGTAATTCTCTAACAGGGAGTGCTATTTGGGAACCTTCAGTTCCTACAGGTTACACTACCCTCGACCGAAGTGCTCGTGCCGGTTTTCAGTTTTTCACTTGGCTGTTTCCCAATGCGGGCCCCCGGCGGGCCGTTTTCGAGCCTAAGTGTTGGATAATCCCATTTTTCTATCGTAATTCTCTAATGGGGAGTCTTATTTACGAACCGTCAATTCCTACAAGTTACTCTACCCTCGAGAGAGTAGCTCGTGCCTTTTTCCGATTTTTCCCGCTGCCATTTCCAATTTCAGGCCCCCGGCGCGCCGTTTTTGAGCCTAAGTGTTGGAAAATCCCATGTTTCACTCGTAATTCTCTAACCGGGAGTCCTATTTGTGAACCGTCAGTTCCTACAAGTTACTCTACCCTCGAGCGAAGTGCTCGTGCCGGTTTTCGATTTTTCCCTCGGCCGTTTCCCATTTCGGGCCTCCGGCGGGTTGTTTTCGAACCTAAGTGTTGTAAAATCCCATGTTTCGCTCGTAATTCTCAACCCGAGAGTCCTATTTGCTAACCGTCGGTTCTTACTAGTTAGTCTACACTTAAGAGAAGTGCTCATACCAGTTTCTGATTTTTTCCAGCAGCCGTTTCCCATTCCGGACCTACGGCGGGCCATATTCCAGCCTAAGTGTTATAAAATCCGATGTTTCGCTCGTAATTCTCTAACCAGGAGTCCTATTTGTGAACCATCAGTTCCTACAAGTTACTCTACCCACGACCGAAGTGCTCGTGCCGGTTTCCTAATTTTCCCGACCCGGGCCCCCGGCGGGCCGTTTTTGAGCCTAAGTGTCGGAAAATCCATTTTTCGGTCGTAATTCTCTAACCGGGAGTCCTATTTGCGAACCGTCAGTTCCTACAATTTACTCTACCCTCGAACGAAATGGTCATGCCGATTTTCGATTTCTTAAATGGTCGTTTCCCATTACGGGCCCCCGCGGGCCGTTTTCGAGCCTAAGTTTTGGAAAACCCTATGTTTTGCTTGTAATTCAATAACTGGGAGTCCTATTTGCGAACCGTCAGTTCCTACAAGTTACACTTCCCTCGAGCGAAGTGCTCGTGCCGATTTCTGATTTTTTACGTGGCCGTTTCCCATTCCGGGCCCCCGGCGGGCCGTTTTCGAGCCTAAGTGTTGGAAAATCTCATTTTTCGGTCATAATTCTCTAACGAGGAGTCCTTTTTGCGAACCGTCAGTTCCTACAAGTTACACTACCCTCGACCGAAGTGCTCGTGCTAGTTTTCGATTTTTAACGTGTCTGTTTCCCATTGTGGCCCCCGGCGGGCCGTTTTCGAGCCTAAGTGTTGGAAAATCCCATTCTCGGTCGTGATTCTCTAACAGGGAGTTCTATTTGTGAACCGTCAGTTCCTACAAGTTACTCTACCCTCGAGCAAAATGCTTGTGCCGGTTTTCAATTTTTCCCGCGGCTGTTTCCCACTACGGGCCCCCGGCGGGCCGTTTTGTAGCCTAAGTGTTGGAAAATCCCATATTTCACTCGTAATTCTCTAACCAGGCGTCTATTTGCGAACCGTCAGTTCCTACAAGTTACTCTACCCTCGAGCGAAGTGCTCGTGCCGGTTTTCGATTTTTCCCGCGGCCGTTTCCCATTCCGGGCCTCCGGCGGGCCGTTTTCGTGCCTAAGTGTTGGAAAATCCTATGTTTCGCTCGTAATTCTCTAACCGAGAGTCCTATTTGCGAACCGTCGGTTCTTACAGGTTAGTCTTCCCATGAGAGATTGCTCGTGCCAGTTTTTTTATTTTTTCTGTGGCCATTTCCCATTGCGGGCCTCCGACGGGCCATTTTCTAGCCTAAGTGTTGTAAAATCGCATGTTTTGCTCATAATTCTCTAACCAGAACTCCTATTTGTGAACTGTCAGTTCCTACAAGTTACTCTACCCACAACCGAAGTACTCGTGCCCGTTTCTGAATTTTCTCGACCTGGACCCCCAGCGGGCCGTTTTTTTAGCCTAAGTGTCGGAAAATTACATTTTTCGGTCGTAATTCTCAAACTAGGAGTCCTATTTGCGAACCGTCAGTTCCTAGAAGTTACTCTACCCTCAAACAAAATGCTCATTCCTGTTTCCGATTTGTTACGTGGTCATTTCCCATTTCGGGGCTCCGGCGGGCCGTTTTCGAGCCTAAGTGTTGGAAAATCCCATGTTTCGCTCATAATTCTCTAACCGGGAGTCCTTTCGTGAACCGTCAGTTCCTACAAGTTACTCTTCCCTCGATCGAAGTGCTCGTGCAGATTTCTGATGTTGTACATGGCCGTTTCCCATTCCAGGCCCCCGGCGGGACGTTTTCGAGCCTAAGTGTTGGAAAATCTCATTTTTCGGTCGTAATTCTCTAATAGGGAGTCCTATTTGTGAACTGTCAGTTCCTATAGGTTACACTACCCTCAACCGAAGTGCTCGTGCTGGTTTTCGATTTTTCATGTGGCCGTTTCCCATTCCGGGCCCCCAGCGGGCCGTTTTAGAGCCTAAGTGTTGGAAAATCCCATTTTTCATTCGTAGTTCTCTAACAGGGAGTCCTATTTGCGAACCGTCAATTGCTACAAGTTACTCCACCCTCGAGCAAGTAGTTCGTGCCTGTTTCTGATTTTTCCCATGGAAGTTTACCATTCCGGGCCCCCGACGGGCCGTTTTTGAGCGTAAGTGTTGGAAAATCCCATGTTTCGCTCGTAATTCTCTAACCGGGAGTCCTATTTGCGAACCGTCAGTTCCTACAAGTTACTCTACCCTCGAGCGAAGTGCTCATGCTAGTTTTCAATTTTTCCCGCGGCCGTTTCCCATTCCGGGCCTCCGACAGGCCGTTTTCATGCCTGGTGTTAGAAAATCCTATGTTTCGCTCGTAATTCCCTAACCGAGAGTCCTTTTTACGAACCGTCGGTTCTTACAAGTTAGTCTTCCCTCGAGAGAAGTGCTCGTGTCAGTTTCTGATTTTTTCCATGACCATTTCCCATTACGGGGCTGTTGACACCAAAAATGTTACTATTGCTTCTTCAAGAGCCAGAAAACTGCATGAAGTCGCAACCTGCCATAAATAGGCAATGCTACTTCTAAATAATCAAATCTTGTCAGAATCAAACAAAAACGGTAAGATCCTTCAAGACAGCGAAAAGAGGAGTACATAAGAAGTTTCGGGCCATTTCAAAATCATTTGGCCTAACTTTGCTTCTCTGACAGCTGAAAAGGAGCTCCTGGCGGCGAACGCATCAGAGACACCAAATCTTCGATCAGAACCAATGGATGGTCTCAAAATACATCCAAAAGGCTCCACGTCAAGTTCCGAGTGAAACCGACAACGTTTGACCCTACATCAACCATCGAACAGCTAAATCAAGCCTCTCGGCGGCGAGAACCTCCGAGGCCATCACTGATCAGATAGAGCACGTGGTTGGCTTCAAAATGCTTACAAAGTGCTGCACGTCAAATTTCAGGTCATTTCGACAACATTTGACCATACTTTGACGCTCGGAAGTCAAATCAGGCCTCTCGGGGGCAAAGCTCCCTGGGAACATGGTTTCCAAGATAGAGCCTATGGATCATCTTAAAATGACTCCAATAGGTTCCCTGTCAAATTTCAAGGCAATCGGACATCGGTTGACCGCACATTAAGCCACGACATCTTCATCGCGACAAAAATAAGTCTACTAGTGATAGGACCCCAAACGGCTTAAAAAATCAAACAAAAGCCTATGGTTAGACTTATTTATTGCTCAGGAAGTTTCACCTCAAATTTCAGGTCATTCCGACATCGTTTGGCCCAGTTTTAGCTTCTGACGGAAAATCGGCAGTTCAGCGCGACAAAGTCTTCAGCCTTCTCGAAAATTGGAAACTTTGCAAAACAAAATGCAAGGATTCTCGTCAGGTTTTCTAGAGGGAAATCTGGCCAATAAAAAGAAAAAAAATGTCAAGGAAAAATACAGAAGAAAAAAGTATAAAAAAAATAGCAAAAACGGACACAGAACGGGACAAAAAGGGGGAAAACCCCCCCAGGGTCGCAGGCCCCTGCGCCCTGGGGCCCGGGATCGTCGGGAGGGCCCCAGAAACCCCGTTTTTTTGCCCTTTTTTTCGCGATTTGAAGCGTCCGGCCTCTGGTATTTTCCGAAATTCATACTTTTGAGACCAGAATCCTCTGACATCCGTCAAAATCACGGGTCAATCATCAAGAGGATCGAAATCAACATTGATCGCCAACCGGTCAACCAAAAAAGTGTGCTTTCTACCCGACCGATCGAGAAATCGACAGGACAGATGGCACTGACCCACTATTGGCAACCAATACCCGAAGTTACGTGGTCATCTAATGCCGATCTACATGAAGATCCATCGTTGATCATCGCCAGAAGAATCCCAAAGGACGCGGCATGGCCCGCGACTCTTCAACTACTCGGCGACCACTTAATATGATTAATTGACTAACTTTATTGCAGTCATCAATCCATTTCTTTGGACAGCTCAATCAGAAGCAAGCATCCGGGAGTTACAAGTCAAGAGATTCATGACATTTAAACCATGAAACTCCTCCCATCATGGCGATTAAAGGCGATTAAATGCCCTTAATCTCATCCGGCCAATCAGAGGCCAAGAAAAAGGAGTTACAAAATAAAGGAATTAAATCCTGTAACTCCTCCCATTATGCGGCTTAATGACAATAAAAGCCCTACACTCTCCTAAATGGCTACTAAGAGCTTATAAATAGGAGAGCACTCCAAAGGAATCCAGATCGGAAAAAGAAGGCAGATCCCAAATCAGAAAAAAGCACAGAAATCCAGAGAAAGAAAGAGAGAAAACTCTGCGAAAGTTCTACACCAACCACCGCTACAAGGTGACAAAAGTCCCTTGGGTGGTACCCCCCCCCCCCAAGGCCCTTGCCTTCTCCTTCTGCCTCCAAGGGCTTAGACGTGGCTTTTCAGCCCGTCTACTTAGTTTTTTATTGGATATAGGACCTCCTTTTGGTCTTTGTCCTCTAAAAACTTGAGGTTATAGCCAAGCCAAGTGAATCAAGAGCATCCTCTGTTCTCATCTGCATGGATGATGGCGAAGTCCACACATGGCTTGCGACCGTCAATCTGAACGGGTCCCCCACAATCTCCTGAGAAATTAGATCCTCCTTTTCTTGCTTTTCGTTGTAGTTTGTATTTTTTCAAAAGAGACAAAAATTACAACTCTTGCCTTTCATTATTGATAAGAATTGTAAATCAGCTATAAACGCCAAAATCGGCTATAAACGCCAAAAATCAGCTATAAACGCCAAAATCGGCTATAAATGCCAAAAAAATCGCCTTTCAAGGCAAAATCAAGAAAAATGTCTCTTTTCTTAAATAAATGTGCAATGGAAAACTTGAAAGAAGTTGATTTCCTTTTTACTTGCGAAGGTCGATCTCCGGATCACCACTTGTAATTCCAAGTAAAATAGAAAATCAGGCACACCCACACAAAAAAATGTTGATGCACGCCTCTGCCCCCCCCCCCCCCCCCCCCGGTTATGAAAGGGTCGTACCCAAACGGACTCCCACGTCCGCCGACCCCGGTAGAACCAGGCAGAATGCGCCGTTCCATCAAGCTGGCACACCCGGTGGGACCCGTTCAGTTGAGAATACGATGTTAGAAATGAAATATTTGCATATCGTATCTTTTGCTCTATGCTTATACTTCTTTTCTCGATTCCTTGGCTACTTTCTAATTGGTAGCCTATGTTGGATTCCGCATCTAAAAAAATTGAGATGAGTTTTTTTTGAAAATTTCTAATTCTTTGAATTTAGTTCCACTCTTTCTCTTTTAAAAAAAAAATTAGATTTCTCATTTTGGATTCAAAATTGAGAAACCTTGATCCTTTCCTATCGTTCATCGTGCTTGCAGAAATGTTGAGCCTGTTCGACTAAGGTTTTGGTCATTTCTCTTCGATGAGTTCATTAAAGATCTAAGAAAAAAAAACAAAAAATCAGATTTCTGATTTTGGATTCAAAATTCAGAAACCTTGATCCTTTCCTATCGTTCACCGTGCTTGCAGAAATGTTGAGCCTGTTCGACTAAGGTTTTGGGCCATCGTTTCTCTTCGATGAGTTCATTAAAAATCTAAAAAATTAAAAAAAAATCAGATTTTTCATTTTGAATTCAAAATTGAGAAACCTTGATCCTTTCCTATCGCTCATCGTGCTTGCAGAAATGTTGAGCCTGTTCGACTAAGGTTTTGGGCCATCGTTTCTCTTCAATGAGTTCATTAAAGATCTAAAAAAGAAAACAAACAAAAAAAAATAAATCAGATTTTTCATTTTGAATTCAAAATTGAGAAACCATGATCCTATCCTATCGTTCATCGTGCTTGCAGAAATGTTGAGCCTGTTCGACTAAGGTTTTGGGCCATCGTTTCTCTTCGATGAGTTCATTAAAAATCTAAAAAATAAAAAAATAAAAAATAAATATAAAAACAAAAAAAAGACATAGACCACTAAGGTTAAACCAACTGCGTTCTTTGATCATGGTTGATTCAAGAAAAGCCTTGTCCAGAGTGTGGAGACAGCCTGACTGTTCTAGGCAAGGGTCCTCCAAACGGGTTCATTAAGTAATCCTACCCTTAGCTGGGGGCAATTCTATCAATCCAGATTTCATAAGACCGGGTTAGGAGGCCTATGAGTACTCTCTCGTCTTTTAAATAAATAAAAAAAATTTCAAAAATGATTTTAAAATAAAAAATTTAAAATAAAAAATAAAAAAAAATTTCAAAAAAAATCTAAAAAAAAATAAAAAAAGATTTTTTTTTAAAAAAAATCTTCAAAAAAAATTCTTCAAAAAAAAAAAAAAAAAAACTTCCGTCATTTTGGGTTTAGATTGGAGAAATTTTGGGGTCCTCCTTTCTGAGCATTGGTGCTCGCGGAAATCGCTGAGCCCGTGTTCAGTTCAGAGTACCTTTTGCTTTCTTGGATGAACCCGATATTGGCCTTTCAAAAAAAAAAACTCATCATTTTTGGATTCAGATCCGAGAAATTATGGTTCATTTCCTTCTGAGTACTGGCGCTCGCGGAAATCGCTGAGACCGTATTTGGATCGGAATACCATCTGCTCTCTTTGATGAATCCAATCTTGACCTTTCAAAATAGAGAATCTCATCTCATGGATGCAGTCTCCAAACATTTGTGTCTAGCGGTACTAGTACGCCCTTTCAGGGTCTACTGTATTCGCTATCGGCACATTTGTAACTCCAACTTTATATTCTTCTTACCTCGAGCAAGCTCTGCTTCTCGATAAATCAAATTTAAGTTCACAATTGCTTCTAGCAGTCACTAGGACGCTCATTCTGGGCTCACCATACCTGCGATCAGAACAATTGTATCCTCTATGGCTTTTTGCCTTCTTCATATTGCTTGGGTCATATCCCTCTAACGATTTGAAAAGACAAAACCATAGAACTTCCCATTTATGACCATTATATTCTTGTGATTACTAATGGATGTGGTCTTGTTTCAGAAACTTTTCAAAAACTAACAATGGCAGCTTCAATAACCATTACCTTCGACGAGAACAAGCACCAACTTATGCTTCAACAGAAGCAAACCACCCGCACCTAAAAGCGCCCTATCAGCTGCCGAAGCGACAACTCCCTCGGCAACTCTCTAAACTCTGGGTCAACCTCGACTCCCCGGACTATTGTCTTTGGGACGCTGGGACCATTCCCACTTCCCGAACAACAAACTGCTCCTTCTAAAAAGCAGAAACTCGCCTCTCAACATGTCACTACCGTGACACCAAAGGCGAGCACCAGAAGGCCTGAAGCCCATGGCACCCCCACGAAGCCTCGACCCGCAAACGACTAGGTCTATCCCAAGACTTGGTCCCCAAGACCTTCACCAAAACAAAGAAGGTCCCAAACATCCACCAAGCTAGCATACCTAGCCCCACTTAACGAGAACCAGTTCTACCCTCTTGCTTACAAGAAAGAGGAGAGACCCATCTCCAACCTGACTCCCAAGTCATCCCAGCATGAGTCGGCTTGTTCCTACAAGCCCAAAATCAAGTCATGCATCACAAGGCCTCTACAAGCACCTGCTAAGGCCTACAAACATGCAGTTCGACCCTTCATCTCTACAAGGGCCGAACTCCAAAAATTCAAAGCTTCGCTGCAACAGGCGAAGGACCGGGTTCGCATCCTGTCCTTGCCCAGCTACAAAGAAGACAGGCTCGGCTGCTGTGCCCGAGGGAGCACATCCTTTGTTGTCAAGGCCCAGCCAGAGCTGACCGAAGCTCAAATTGCTCGTCGCATACGCCGCCGCCCGTCGTATCGACAAAAGAGATTAGAGAAGCAAAGGATCCAGTCTCCTACACTTCAAGTCTCTCCCAAATGGGTCGAAAAAGAAAGACCCAACCAAGTTGCTGCCGTCCATATGGTTGGAAAAACCAGAAGATGCCAAAAGTCAACAACAAAAATCCATGTCCGACGTCCGGTGACTCGTAGCGTCTCCAGGACAAGAAGACACTCAGAAGAATCCCCTGCTCCTTCAAGCAAAGGACGACAGAGTGATCCTTCCTCAAGCTCTTCATCAAAAAGAATAAGCCCCAGCTCAGTCACCAGGACAGTTTCTTCATTTGAATCATGAAGGACGAACGTCTTGGCAACAAATTCTGAGCCACCACCCCGCAATCCACCTCAAGATGATGCGATCACACGCATCCAGCAGTTGGAACAAGGCCAACAGAGGATTGAAACTCTGATGGAAAACCTTCTCATCGCCTTCCAAAATCAGGCAAACAATGAACCTCCTTCGAATCATCAAGACGATGAGGTAAATGGAGAAGAAAATGAGTCACGCGCCCTTACCAAAAAGTACGTAGACAGTATGCTCGCCAAAGCAAAAAAAGAGGATATACTCAAAGAGCATGGGATCAAGCCACCATATCCCTTATGGATGGACTCGGTCCCGTTCGCCACAAAATTCAAGCATCCTACTCTCCAAACATATACGGGGAAAGGATCAGCCAGACAGCACGTCATCCACTTCAAGATCCTGACGGGAGCTACCGCGGATCAAGATACACTCAAGATCCGCCTCTTTGCAAGTACCCTAAAAGGTACGGCCTTCGATTGGTACTCCACTCTGCCAGAGGACTCCATCCAGAACTGGGCCATGCTAGAGACATGCTTCCTGACTCACTTCAAAGGTGAGGATCATCCCGCTACTATGGCTCAGCTATGCAGCCTAAAACAGGGGGAGAATGAGTCAACATATGACTTCATTCATAAGTGAAAAGCGATGGCATACAAATACTATGATGTATTGCCACAAGAGTCGCTAGTCGACATCTGTCAAAACAACAGGAGAGCCAGAATCCGCTCCATGATCATCAGCAACAAAACAAAGAACCTGGGAGAACTCTTGGTAGCTTCCATGGAAGCTGAAACGGTGATTAAAGCCGTCAACAGTCAGAAATCATCAAGAAAAGAGCCAACCGCCATTGCAACCTCTAAACCAAAGAAGAAATAGGTCCTCAATGTGCAGACCAAGTCAGCTCCTCAGCCACCAAAGAAAGCTGAAAACAAAGCTCCTGGTAAGAGACCTGAACTCTCAGATGCCTTCAAAGAACGAGTAAAGAAGAAATACCCGTTTGATGAAGATGTTGATGAAATCTTCGGGGCTCTTGTGGCGAACGGCAAGCTCACCTTGCCTGAACCTAAAAGACCGGGTGATGTTGGCAAAACCAACGATCCTCGGTACTGTCCATACCATCAGATGATCTCGCATCCTCTCAATCAATGCTTCGTAGTGAGACAGAAAATAAATGAGATGTGGAAAAACAAAGTCATCACCTTTGACAAAAACTATGAGTCTGCCTCCGTCAACATGGTGACATGTGGACAAACATCAAAATCACCGAAGAAGAAGATCACTACTTCCTTCAAGGTGATAAACACAATCGAAGCGTCCGAAGAACTGGATCCTTACCCGACACCAGACGGACAACCCATATGGGTGCATCCCGATCTCCTGGAAGATGAAAATTGGGAGGTCGTGAAAACAAAGCCTACAGCTCAACAGCGAAGGCAGGCTATGAAACATCTCCTCAAGCTCAAACGGCAAGAGAAAACCCAGCCAAAACAAGAAGTCCAAGAAAAGGCCGAGGCTTCCTCTACCGCTTCACTGGAGGCAACAAAAACATCCCTTCCAGAGACTTCCAAGGGGGTAAGAAAATTCACTCTCGGTGATTTCATGCCGCCTCAATTAAAAGAAGCCACGCATGGGGCATCATACTCTTGCAATTCGGTAGTTGGATTCTCCATTGATGGATACGAGTCTAGCGACACCGATGATGGATTTGAATCCAACTACACCGACGAGTGGGAGGAGTCCCTTGAAATAGGAGAATATCTCTCCGATGAAGAATGGGTTCCTGAGACTCATCTTATGCCAGTAATCTGGTATAACGCCCTACAGCCACAAGGATCCTGGTTTGATGATGAAGAAGACCAAGAGGCTGTACAAGAAAATGCTACTGACCCAGCACCTCTTATTGCTCCAGTGGAAATCAACCATGTTGAGCCACAAAGAGCTGATGAAGAAGAAGATTTGGCTCCCATGCCTGATCTTGAAGAATATGCAAGGATTTTGCAGCATCTCGCTCTAGAACAAGAGCAAGACCGCGTCGACGACCTTCCTCGCAATCCAGAGCCTGAAGTCCTTGAAGACCATCAGGTACAACCTCCCTTAACTCCTGAAAATGGAGAAAATTGCTAGATAGATGATCCCCTTACATCTGAGGATGAGTCTGACTCCGATCAGGCAACGTCTCCTGTCAGAGCTTCCTGTAATATGATAATTCGGGATTATAGCTCTTTCGAGGCATCGTCTGATGAGATCACTTACACTCCGGCGACGCCTAGCAATGTATCTTCTGGAGCCACCTCCTCTCACGTGACTTTCACTGAGACGACACCCTCTCAGGTTTCTTCTTCTGAGACTGTGACTTCAAAGTTCACACCATTCCTGACTGAAGAATTCCCAGCTATTGATGCTTGGGACGATGAATTGGTCAACGAAGAAGAAAACTTGCTGGATGTTATTCGGGACTTGTTCCCGGAAAATGCTCCGTGCAACACAATCACTGAGGATGGCAACTCTGCTACAGATACATCCTCAGTAAATGAAAAACGACAGCCTCTTGATCTTGAAGATAATCTTCCAAATGAAGACCCTTCTCAAGAAGCTCTAGAAGTTGGTAGAGGCACCCGCTCTGGCCGGGACTACCACAAAAATTACAACCAGTCTTCCTTTACATATGTAAATCCTTCGGGAAAGATGTTGTAAGCGCCCCTAGTGGCAACAATGATGAACATGCAGGCCCTAAGGAGGCTTTCAAGTATGACTTGATTGAACACTTCAATCACATACTTGCACGTCTGCACATCCTAGATTTATTGCGAATGTCTCCGCACACTCGTGATAATCTCATTTTAGAATTACAAAAGCTGAATGAGGATGTCAACAAACATGCCCCGCAATTCCTCCAAATTGAAATGGATTACCGGGTCAAAAACTCAGAAGCTTCCTCAAGGGTGTTGACACCAAAAATGTCACTTTGCCTCTTCAAGATCCAAAGAGCTACATGAAGTCGCAACCTGCCATAAATAGGCAATGCTACTTCCAAAAAATCAAATCTTGTCAGAATCAAACAAAAACTGCAAGATCCTTCAAGACGGCCAAAAGAGGAGTACATAAGAAGTTTCGGGCCATTTCAAAATCTTTTGGCCTCACTTCGCTTCTCCGGCTGCCGAAAAGGAGCTCCCGGCGGCGAAAGCATCGGAGACACCAAATCTTCGATTAGAGCCGATGGATGCTCTCAAAATACATCCAAAAGGCTCCACGTTAAGTTCCGAGTCAAACCGACAACGTTTGACCCTACATCAACCCTCGAACAGCTAAATCAAGCCTATCGGCGGAGAAGTTCCCCGGGACCATGGTTTCCAAGATAGAGCCTATGGATCATCTTAAAATGACTCCAATAGGTTCCCTGTCAAATTTCAAGTCAATCGGACATCGGTTGACCGCACATCAAGCCGCGACATCTTCAACGCGACAAAAGCAACTCTACTGGTGATAGGACCACAAACGGCTTCAAAACTCAAAAAAAAGCCTATGGTTGGTCTTATTTATTTCTCAGGAGGCTTCACCTCAAATCTCAGGTCATTCCAACATCGTTTGGCCCAGTTTCAGCTTCTGACGGAAAATCGGCAGCTCTGCGCGACAAAGTCTTCGACTTTCTTAAAAAATTGGAAACTTTGCAAAATAAAATGAAAGGATTCTCATCAGGTTTTCTATAGGGAAATCAGGCCAATAAATGGTCAAAAATGTCAAGGAGAAATACAGAAAAAAAAGAATCGAAAAACAGCAAAAACGGACACAAAACGGGACAAAAAGGGGGAAAATCCCTCCAGGGTCGCCGGCGACCCTGGAGCCCGGGATCGCCGGGAGGGCCCCGGAAACCCCATTTTTCGCCGTTTCTTCGCGATTCAAAGCATCTGACCTCTGGTATTTTCCAAAATTCATACTTTTGAGACACAAATCCTCTGACATCCCTCAAAATCACGGGTCAATCATCAAGAGTATCAAAATCAACATTGATCGCCAACCGGTCAGCAAAAAAAAGTGTGCTTTCTACCCGACCGATCGAGAAATCGACAGGACAGATGGCACCGACCCGCTGTTGGCAAACAATACCTGAAGTTACATGGTCATCCAATGTCGATCTACATGAAGATCCATCGATGATTATCGCCAGAAAAATCCCAAAAGACGCGGCACGGCCCGCGACTCTTCAACTGCTCGGCGACCACTTAATGCGATTAATTGACTAGCTTTATTACAGTCACTAATCCATTTCTTTGGACGGCCCAATCAGAAGCAAGCATCCGGGAGTTACAAGTCAAGAGATTCATGGCATTTAACCCATGAAACTCCTCCCATCATGGCGATTAAAGGCAATTAAAAGCCCTCAATCTCCTCCGGCCAATCAGAAGCCAAGAAAAAGGAGTTACAAAATAAAGAATCCAATCCTGTAACTCCTCCCATTATGCGGCTTAATGAAAATAAAAGCCCATAAACCCTCCTAAATGGCTACCAAAAAGCCTATAAATAGGAGAGCACTCCAAGAAGAAAGGACAGCACAGACAGCATAAAAAACACACAACAAACTGCAGAAAATCCGGAAACTCATACAGAAAAAGGCATCAGAAATCTAAGAGAAAGAAAGAGAGAAAACTCTGCGGAAGTTCTACACCGACCACCGCTACAAGGTGACAAAAGTCCCTTGGGGGGTACCCCCCACAAGGTCCTTGCCTTTTTCTTCTGCCTCCAATGGCTTAGACGTGGCTTTTCAGTCCGTCTACTTGGCTTTTTATTGGACATAGGACCTCCTTTGTTCTTTGTCCTCTAAAAACCTGAGGTTATAGCCAAGCGAAGCAAATCGATAGCATCCTCTGTTCTCATCTGCATGGATGATGGCGAAGCCCACATATGGCTTGCGACCGTCAATCGGAATGGGTCCCCCACAATCTCCTGAGAAGTTAGATCCTCCTTTTCTTGCTTTTCATTGTAGTTTGTATTTTTTTAAAAGAGACAAAAATCACAACTCTTGTCTTTCATTATCGATAAGGATTGTAAATCGGCTATAAATGCCAAAAATCGGCTATAAATGCCAAATATCGGCTATAAATGCCAAATATCGGCTATAAATGCCAAAAATCGGCTATAAATGCCAAAATTGGCTATAAACGCCAAATATCGGCTATAAACGCCAAAGTCGGCTATAAATGCCAAAATCGGCTATAAATGCCAAAAAAATCGCCTTTCACGGTAAATCAAGAAAATGTCTCTTTTCTTAAATATATGTGCAATGGAAAACTTGAAAGAAGTTGATTTCCTTTTTACTTGTGAAGGTTGATCTCCGGATCACCACTTGCAATTCCAAGTAAAATAGAAAATCTGGCACACCCACACAAAAGAAATGTTGATGCGCGCATCTGCCCCCCTCCGGTTACGAAAGGGTCGGACCCAAATGGACTCCCACGTCCACCGACCTTGGTAGAACCGAGCGAGCAGAATGGCGCCGGTCCATCAAGCCGGCACACCTAACTCATTTGAGAACACGATGCTAGAAATGATATATCTGCATATCATATCTATTGCTCTATGCTTATACTTCTTTTCTTGATTCTTTGGCTACTTTTTGACTGGTGGCCTATGTTGAATTCCGCATCTAAAAAAAATGAGATGAGATTTTTTGGAAATTTCTAATTCTTTGAATTTATTTCCACTCTTTCTCTTTTAAAAAAAATCAGATTTTTGGATTCAAAATTGAGAAATCTTGATCCTTTCCTATCGTTCATCGCGCTTGCAGAAATGTTGAGCCTGTTCGACTAAGGTTTTGGGCCATCGTTTCTCTTCGATGAGTTCATTAAAAAAAAAACAAAAAATCAGATTTTTGGATTCAAAATTGAGAAATCTTGATCCTTTCCTATCGTTCATCGCGCTTGCAGAAATGTTGAGCCTGTTCGACTAAGGTTTTGGGCCATCGTTTATCTTCGATGAGTTCATTAGAAAAAAAAAACAAAAAATCAAAATTTTGAATTCAAAATTGAGAAACCTTGATCCTTTCCTATCGTTCATCGTGCTTGCAGAAATGTTGAGCCTGTTCGACTAAGGTTTTGGGGCCATCATTTCTCTTCGATGAGTTCATTAAAGATCTAAAAAAAAGAAATAAAAAAAAACAAAAAAGAGACATAGACCATTAAGGTTAAACCAACTGCGTTCTTTGATCATGGTTGATTCAAGAAAAGCCTTGTCCAGAGTGTGGAGACAGCTTGACTGTTCTAGGCAAGGGTTCATTAAGTAATCCTACCCTTACCTGGGGGCAATTCTATCAATCGAGTTTTCATAAGACCGGGTTAGGAGGCCTATGAGTACTCTCTCGTCTTTTAAATAAAGTTTTTTCAAAAATAAAATTTTTAAAAATAAAAATTTTAAAATAAAAAATAAAAATTTTTTCAAAAAAAATCTTAAAAAAAATAAAAATAAAAATAAAAATAAAAAATAAAAAATATTTTTTTTAAAAAAAATCTTCAAAAAAAAAACTTCCATCATTTTGGGTTTAGATTGGAGAAATCTTGGTCTTCTCCTTTCTGAGCACTGGCGCTCGCGGAAATCGCTGAGCCCATGTTTAAATTGGAGTGCCTTTTGCTCTATTTGATGAATCCGATATTGGCCTTTCAAAAAGAAAAAAAAATCTTCATTTTTGGATTCAGATCCGAGAAATTATGGTTCATTTCCTTTCTGAGCACTGGCGCTCGCGGAAATTGCTCAGCCAGTGTTTAGATCGGAATACCATATGCTCTCTTTGATGAATTCAATCTTGACCTTTCAAAACAGACTCATGGATGCGGTCTCAAAACATTTGTGTCTAGCGGTACTAGTACGCCCTTTCAGGGTCTACTGTATTCGCGACCGGCACATTTGTAACTCCAACTTTATATTCTTCTTACCTCGAGCAGGCTCTGCTTCTCAATAAGTCGAATTTAAGTTCACAATTGCTTCTAGCAGTAAATGGGATGCTCATTCTGGGCTTACCATACATACGATCAGAACAATTGTACCCTCTATGGCGTTTTGCCTTCTTCATATTGCTTGGGTCATCTCCCTCGAGCAATTTGAAAAGACAAAACCATAGAACTTCCCAATTATGATCATTATATTCTTGTGATTACTAATGGATGTGGTCTTGTTTCAGAAATGTTTCGAAAAAACTAACAATTGCAGCTTCACTAACCATTACTTTCGACGAGAACAAGCACCAACTTATGCTTCAACAGAAGCAAACTACGCGCACCTACAAGCGCCCCATCAGCTGCCGAAGCGTTAACTCCCTTGGCAACTCTCTGAACTCCGGGTCGACCTCGACTCCCCGGACTATCGTCTTTGGGACGCTGGTGTTGGAAATAGGGTGGGCCTCTAGGATAGGTTTCAAAACTTTTGACCCACTTGACGCAGGGATCAACTATCCAGAAGGCAATAAAACCCAGTCCAAGATCTATGTCCTCAATCTCGGCTATCATGATCAGTAAATACAATCTATCTAGAAGATAGAAACAACAACAATAAATCTACAACATGCAAGGAAGTAGATTATACCTTTGGAGCTCGGTTTTGCTCTAATGGAGAAGTTGCGTCTTTCTTTGATGATGAAACGCTTTCACTAATCAAATAGGGATCTCCAAGACCTCTTGATCTTCCACGCTATGACCCGTATCAGATTCTCCTTTTTCTCAAGAAGATGGTGGGATCTCCAAGAGAAAACTACTAGGAACTCTAGGGAGGAACTAGAAAGAGAACTAGAAGAGGGAGAGAGAGGAAAAACTCGAGCAACACTTGCTCTGGGGCCTTGGGCGTGAGTCCCTATGCAATAATAGTGCATGGACGTCCAGCCTCCTATATATATAGCTTTTGCAAGCCACCTCCTCTTTCCAATTGAAATAGAAGTCTTACTTCCCTAACAATTAGTAACTCTCTTCTATTACTAGTTAAGATAGAAGTCTTACTTCCACAATAATTAGTAACTTACTATATCATAATTAGAAGTCTCACTTCAAATATGATTAGTAACTTTCTAATTCCTTTCTAATTAAAATAGAAGTCTCACTTCTACTAAAATTAGTAAGTCTACTATTACCACTATTAGAAGTCCCACTTCAAATAGAAATAGTAACTTTCCTTTTAGAGTTCTACTAGAATTAGATACTTTCTAATAATTGGGCTAGCGTGGGGACCACTAGGGATTCCTTAGAAAGCTGGCTCCAACTGGGACTCGCGACCCCACATCTCATGTGTAATCCGGGCCTACAGTTAATTGCAAATAACTCCACTATATAAATGCAATTGAACTCCAGTCTTAGGAATATTACATAGAAGACCCTAAACTTCCACATTACCACAAGTAGACCCCTCTATCAATATCCATGGACCAATTGGACCTGTCTTCCAAACTAGATCCATATCTTATTATCCTTGAGCCCCAATTAATTATAATGATCATAGGTACCTTTCCAATTAACTCTTAATCGGAATGGGTGCGCACTTACCAATGATAAATCCATTAATTGGCAGAAGGGGATATTAGAGATAGATTCCATCTTGACTATTAAATGTTCCTACAGCTCTACTACCACGTACCCAAATCACCGAGGTGTTGACCTACAGTTGGCCTCACTCATTGGTGACTTAAAGCAAATGCATAGATAGAAACTTGAGTTCATTAATGTCTCAGGATTGAGAGCCTATTGCTAGGGAATTATGAGAGCAGACCTTAAAGTAAAGACAGTGTTTATAAGGTGCTTCTCATGGTCCTTTAATACATCCAATGTACCAGCACTATGATCCAGAATCTTCCATTCTGATGATCGAGACAAATCACACTATCTCATAGTGATCAAAGTGCTGCAACCTTGTCAGTATGAGATGTCCAGTCTCATCACTGGTTGTGAAGATATTTTAAGTATAAGATTTGTCATACATGTCTCCCGTATGTGGATCTCATCCATACACATGTGTTACATCTAATATACTTATGGACCCCGGTTCATCTCATGAACCATCATGTCATTCGTATTGGTTATGTGCAAGTATATAATAAATCAGCATTCATCTCATGAAAAGAAAGCATGAATATAATGATAAATAAAGAAATTAATCAATTAATTATATCATCTACTTGATTGAGTCCATAAAACTAACAGCTGGGACCATTCCCACTTCCCGAAGAACAAACTGCTCCTTCCAAGAAGCAGAAACTTGCTTCTCAATGTGTCACTACCGTGACACCAGAGGCGAGCACCAGAAGGACCAAAGTCCGTGGCAGCCCCACGAAGCCTCAACCCTCAAATGACCAGGTCTATCCCAAGACTTGGTCCCCAAGACCTTCACCAAAACAAAGAAGGTCCAAACATCCACCAAGCCAGCATACCTGGCCCCACTTAAGGAGAACCAGTTCTACCCTCTTGCTTACAAGAAAGAGGAGAGTCCCATCTCCAACCTGACTCCCAAGTCATCCCAGCATGAGCCGGCTTGTTCCTACAAGCCCAAAATCAAGTCATGCATCACAAGGCCTCTTCAAGCACCTGCTAAGGCCTGCAAACATGCAGTTCGACCCTTCATCTCTACAGGGCCGAACTCCAAAAATTCAAAGCTTCGCTGCAACAGGCGAAGAACCGGGTTCGCATCCTGTCCTTGCCCAGCAACAAAGAAGACAGGCTCGGCTGCTGCGCCCGAGGGAGCACATCCTTTGTTGTCAAGGCCTAGCCAGAGCTGACCGAAGCTCAAATTGCTCGTCGCATACACCGCCACCCGTCGTATCGACAAAAGAGATTAGAGAAGCAAAGGATCTAGTCTCCTACACTTCAAGTCTCTCCCAAATGGGTTGAAAAAGAAAGACCCAACCAAGTTACTGCCATCCATATGGTTGGAAAAAACAGAAGACGCCAAAAGTCAGCAACAAAAATCCATGTCCGACGTTCGGTGACTCGCAGCGTCTGCAGGACAAGAAGACACTCAGAAGAATCCCCTGCTCCTTCAAGCAAAGGACGGCAGAGTGATCCTTCCTCAAGCTCTTCATAAAAAAGAATGAGCCCCAGCTCAGTCACCAGGACAGTTTCTTCGTTTGAATCACGAAGGATGAACGTCTTGTCTACAAATTCTGAGCCACCACCCCGCAATCCACCTCAAGATGGTACGATCACACGCATCCAGTGGTTGGAACAAGGCCAGCAGAGGATTGAAACTCTGATGGAAACCTTCTCCCCGCCTTCCAAAATCAGGCGAACAATGAACCTCCTATGAATCATCAAGACAATAAGGTAAATGGAGAAGAAAATGAGTCACGCGCCCTTACCAAAAAGGACGAAGACAGTATCCTCGCCAAAGCAAAAGAAGAGGATATACTCAAGGAGCATGGGATCAAGCCACCATATCCCTTATGGATGGACTCGGTCCTGTTCCCCACAAAATTCAAGCATCCTACTCTCCAAACATATACGGGGAAAGGATCAGCCAGACAGCATGTCATCCACTTCAAGATCCTGATGGGAGCTATCGCAGATCAAGATGCACTCAAGATCCGCCTCTTTGCAAGTACCTTAAAAGTTACGGCCTTCGATTGGTACTCCACTCTGCCAGAGTACTCCATCCAAAACTGGGCCATGCTAGAGACATGCTTCCTGACTCACTTCAAAGGTGAGGATCATCCCGCTACTATGGCTCAACTGTGCAGCCTAAAACAGGGGGAGAATGAGTCAACATATGACTTCATTCACAAGTGGAAAGCAATGGCATACAAATGCTCTGATGTATTGCCACAAGCGTCGCTAGTCGACATCTGCCGAAACAACATGAGAGCTAGAATCCGCTCCATGATCATCGGCAACAAATCAAAAAACCTGGGAGAACTCCTAGAAGCTTCCATGGAAGCTGAAACGGTGATTAAAGACCTCAACAGTCAGAAATCATCAGGAAAAGAGCCAACCGCCATTGCAACCTCTAAACTAAAGAAGAAAGAGGTCCTTAATGTGCAGACCAAGTCAGCTCCTCAGCCACCAAAGAAAGCTGAAAACAAAGCTCCTGGTAAGAGACCTGAACTCTCTGATGCCTTCAAAGAACGAGTAGAGAAGAAATACCTGTTTGATGAAGATGTTGATGAAATCTTCGGGGCTCTTGTGGCAAACGGCAAGCTCACCTTGCCTGAACCAAAAAGACCGAGTGATGTAGGCAAAACCAACGATCCTCGGTACTGTCCATACCATCAGATGATCTCGCATCCTCTCAATCAATGCTTCGTTGTGAGGGAGAAAATAAACGAGATGTTGAAAAACGGAGTCATCACCTTTGACAAAAACTATGGGTCTGCCTCCGTCAACATGGTGACATGTGGACAAACATCAAAATCACCGAAGAAGAAGATCACTACTTCCTTCAAGGTGATAAACTCAATCCAAGCGTCTAAGGAAGTGGTTCCTTACCCGACACCAGACGGACAACCCACATAGGTACATCCCGATCTCCTGGAAGATGAAAATTAGGAGGTCGTGAAAACAAAGCCTACAGCTCAACAGCGAAGGCAGGCTAGAAAATATCTCCTCAAGCTCAAAAGACAAGAGAAGACCCAGCCAAAACAAGAAGTCAAAGAAAAGGCAGAGGCTTCCTCTACCGCTTCACGGGAGGCAACAGAAACATCCCTTCCGGAGACTTCAAAGGGGGTAAGAAAACTCACTCTCAGTGATTTCATGCCACCTCAATTCAAAGAAGCCACGCAGGAGGTATCATACTCTTGCAATTCAGTAATTGGATTCTCCATTGATGGATATGAGTCCAGCGACACCGATGATGGATTCGAATCCAACTACACAGACGAGTGGGAGGAGTCCCTTGAAACAGGAGAATATCTCTCCGATGAAGAATGGGTTCCTAAGAATCATCTTATGCCAGTAATCTGGTATAACCCCCTACAGCCACAAGGATTCTGGTCTAATGATGAAAAAGACCAAGAGGCTGTACACGAAAATGCTGCTGACCCATCACCTCTCATTGCTCCAGTGGAAATCAACCATGTTGAGCCACAAAGAGTTTATGAAGAAGAAGATTTGGCTCCCATGCCTGATCTTGAAGAATATGCAAGGATCTTGCAGCGTATCGCTCTAGAACAAGAGCAAGACCGCGTCAACGAGCCTCCTGGCAATCCAGAGCCTGAAGTCCGTGAAGACCATCAGAATTACAAAAGCTGAATGAGGATGTCGACAAACATGCCCCGCAAATCCTCCAAATTGAAATGGATTACAGGGTCAAAAACTCAGAAGCTTCCTCAAAGGGAGAAAAGAAGAAAACTGAGGGATCATGCATTGAATGCCTCTCGGTTAAAATAGCAGCCAGTGCAACCATCGCCTTCACAAAGGATGACCTCCTACTTGGCGAAACAAGGCATAACCGACCCCTATACTTCACAGGGTACATCAAGGAAATGCCTATGCACAGAGTTCAGATCGACCCAGGTTCTGCACTCAACCTCATCTCCACATCGGCTCTCGAAGAATTGGGCATCCCACCCAGCAAGCTGAGCGGCACATCTGTATCTATCTTTGGATATGATGGGAGTACTCAAAGGCCTATCGGCAAAATCAGGTTTAAGTTGTAGATCGGTGATCTTATCTCTGAGGTCATAGTGTATGCAATAAAAACCCTTCATGCTACAACATCCTTCTCGGACGCCCCTGGATCCACGAGAATGGCGTTGTCCCTTCAACTCTACATCAATGCATCAAGTTTGTTGGCGACGACGGCATGATACATCGAGTCTTTGCAGACAGAAAACCCTTCAAAGGTAAAGAAGTGCACTTTGCAGACTCATAAATGTATTAAGGTGAGAAAAAAGAAGAGGAGAAGCACACAGCACCCTTTGCCGAAAATCTCTAGAAAGATAAAGGCAAGGCTCCTCAACAATCACCGGAAGAAAAACAAACCATCCGGTAAATCCGAAGAGAGCATTCAAACTCCCTTCATCATCTCCCTCAAACCTTCAAAGCCTTTGGTCATCACAACTAAAGTGAAGAAGGCAAAGCAAAAGCCTGGGGGCAAATTTGTTGTCTCTTTCGTGTCTATCATGCAAGACACGGATTTGGATTCAGAGCCAGAAGATGACACATCGTCAAGCCAAGCTGACACTCAGCAAGTTCAGCCTGCTCTTACTCTAATGGAGACAACTTCTGACATAAAAGATCCTACGTCAGCTTCCTTCGTTGTTCCAGCAACTTCAGCAAAGGAAAAGCCGATCTTCTTCCATAGATCGGATGCTTCTTCATCAAACTCCGTGCTTGAACCTTTTCAAAATGAAGGTATGCCTCAACTATCCTTATATAGTTCTGTGGCACAAGCTATTATGAAGAAAATGGGCTATGACGCTCAAAACCCAGTCGGTTTGGGAGAAGGACGCGATATTCTCACGCCATTGGGGCCCGTCTTGACCAAAAGCCAACTGGAAGATTAGAGACTCTACGGCTATGTAGAAAAGTCCTCACACGGGCTAGGGTACGATCCCGACACTCCTCTGAGACAGTTGACACAAAGGCTTAAAAGTCAATTTACTGACCAAGCCTCAACATCTCGTATCCATGAAGACATCGATCTCCCTAGATATCTCTTCGATGAGTCACCTGACAAAGATCCAGGAAGCTCATCCAATTGGCACGATTTCTCTGAGAATGAAGAGGAGTTGCCCGATGGTACAGACATGTGGTCTTCTGATCCAGAAGAACCCTCATTTCCAAAAGAAGTAGCCTGCTTCAACCTGGTTTCAACAGGCGATTGGGATCATCTCATAGCAAGCCTTGGGAAAATTAACGATCAAGAAGACCCGTGGAATGGAACAAAACCTTGGTCTGGAAATGCCCTTGAAAACCCAGAAGGTTTCGTTGAGCTGGAAGCCTCCGAAAATATTGTGGAGGAACCACCTTCGAACCTTCCAACAGAAGATCCTGTCCAAAAGATAGACTTGGGAACACCAGATAACCCACGTCCTGTATTCAAAAGCAAGAATATAAAGGATGATGAGTTACCCGAGTATATCACCTTTCTTCGTGAGTTCGTCGATTGCTTTGCATGGTCTTACGCTGAAATGCCTAGCTTAGACCCCAAAATAGCAGTCCACAAACTCAACCTTCAAGAAGACATCAAGCCTGTTAAGCAGGGTCAAAGAAGATTCCGTCCAGATGTGATGGATAAAATTGAACAAGAAGTTCAAAAACTCTAAAGCGTCGGCTTCATCCGTAAGGAACAACATCCTGAATGGTTGGCCAACATTGTCCCTGTGATAAAGAAAAACAGGCAGATCAGGGTCTGTATTGACTATAGAGACCTGAATGACGCATGCCCTAAAGATGAATTTCCGCTCCCCATACCAGAGGTAATGATTGACAATACCTGTGGATTCGAGCGAATGACATTCATGGATGGTTTCTTTGGATACAATCAGATAAAGATGCACCCTGAGGATGAAAAACATACATCCTTTCGGACCCCATTTGGCGTGTATTGCTACATTGTCCTGCCATTTGGTCTGAAAAATGCTGGTGCCACATATCATAGGGCTATGATGAAGATATTCCAAGATATGCAGCACAAGACGGTTGAATGTTACGTTGATGACCTCGCCGTCAAAAGCAAAAGAAAAGAATATCATCTCGAAGAACTTCGAGAAGTCTTCCTCCGGCTTCGCAAACACAAACTGCAAACGAATCCTCTGAAATGCTTCTTCGGCGTCTCGTCGGGTAAGTTCCTCAGATTCCTAGTTCGGAAACCTGGAATAGAGCTTGACCCCTAAAAGTTAAAGCCATTCTAGAAATGCCCTCTCCAAGAACCTTGAGAGTACTCAAAGGGCTTCAAGGGAGATTGGCCTACATCAGACGGTTCATCTCCAATCTTTCGGGGAAATGCCGTCCATTCTCCCGGTTGATGAAAAAAGGTGTAAACTTTGTCTGGGATGCTGACTGTGAAGCTGCTTTCCAAGAGATCAAGTCATAGCTGACAAAACCTCCAGTGTTAGCTGCTCCTACCAATGGAAAACCATTCATCTTGTACACAAGGGCCTTTAATCACTCTCTGGGAGCTCTGCTTGCACAAGAAAATGATGAAAGAAAAGAAGCTGCTCTATATTACCTCAGCCGCATGCTAATAGGTGCAGAGCATCACTACTCTCCAGTCGAAAAAGAATGTCTTGCGGTGATGTTCGCCGTACAAAAGCTGCATCATTACTTGCTTTCAACAAAGTCTACCTAGTCTCGAGGGTCAACCTCTTAAAGGTCCTTGTCACAAAGGCATGTTCTCTCAATGCCCGGCTGGCAAAATGGTCCATCCTTCTGTCACAATTTGATATTAGGTATGTACCACAAAATGCAATCAAAGAGCAAGCTCTAGCGGACTTCCTCACAGAGCATCCATTGCCTAAAGATTCTCCACTCAGAGATGATCTCCCAGATGAACCAGTCTACAATGTGGAGACTTTCTCACAAAATGCTTCCTCGGACATGTACTTTGACGGTGCAACCAGGACAAATGAAAAAAGACAGCTGATCTCGGGAGTTGGCATCCTCTTTGTTGGCCCCGACAAATACAAGATTCCACGTGCTTTCTCACTACTGGAACCATGCACAAACAATGCAACTGAATATCAAGCTCTGATCCTAGGATTGGAACTCACCATCGAATCCGGTATCACCATGCAGGAAGTCTTTGGAGACTCTCAACTGATCGTCAACCAGATGAATCAGAAATTTGAAGTCAGGAAGCTAGATTTGCTGCCTTACTATAACAAAGCACAATCGCTTCTGCAAAAGTTTGACATCTGTCACATCACCCACATTCGTAGAGGTGAAAATATACGTGCAGATGCCCTGGCTGGACTTGCCGCATCTATGGCAATCCAGGAAGGGGAAAACATGCAAATCACAGTGTGCGAAAAAAAGAATCCTTCCTCCTCTTAATAACATCAAGCAGTTGCTGAATGCCACCAAGTGATTGGAAGTCGGATTTCAATCCTTCAAACTTCAATCGGCGATTGGAGGGATCCGTTCATTGATTACATTATGTTCGGAATCCTACCTGAAGATCGAAAAGAATGGGTAAGCATCCAAAGGCAAACCCCAAGCTTTCATTTGGACATTCCTTCAAAAATCCTTTACAGGAAATCCTTCAACGGAGTACTTCTACGCTGCTTGTCACAACAAGAGGCTGAAGAAACAATCAAAGAAGTTCATGCTGGTCTTTGCGGAGCTCATCAGGCTGGTCCCAAGCTCTATGATCAGATAAAAAGGTTAGGTTATTACTGGCCTACCATGGTAGTTGATGCAATGAAATTCGCTAAGCGGTGCCAACAATGCCAAGTTCATGGAGATTACATTCACATGCCTCCAGAATGGCTACATCCTACAGCGATTTCATGGCCTTTCGAAGCCTGGGGTATGGACATCATAGGTCCTATTTCTCCCCCTTCGAGCAAAGGTCATCGCTTCATCTTCGCCGCTACGGATTATTTCTCCAAGTGGTCAGAAGCATTTGCATTCAACGAAATGAAGACCTCATCAGTCCTTCAGTACCTGCGCACCAACATCATTTGCTGTTTCAGCATACCCAAAAGATTCGTCCATGATAACGGACCATAATTTCGGGATCATCGATTCTACAGGTTCTGCGACAAATACAAAATCCAAAGCTGTCCTTCGACTCCATACAATCCGGCAGCAAACGGATTAGCAGAAGCTTTCAACAAGACACTCTGCAAAATCCTCAAAAAAATGGTCTCTAGTCACAAAAGAGACTGGAGCGACAAAATGTCTGAAGCTTTGTGGGCCCATCGAACCACCGTTCGAGGACCAACCCATAGCACATCATTCTCCTTGGTCTATGGATGCGAAGCTGTTGTGCCCTTGGAAGTACAAATTCCTTCCTTGAGGGTATCCTTGCAAAATGACATGACTCAAGAAAGCAATGTCAAATTGCAAACTCCATGAGCTGGACAATCTCAATGAGAGACGGCTCGAAGCTCCACAAAGCAATGAACTTTACCAAGCACGCATGGCAGGATCTTTCGACAAAAATGTCAGGCAACGCGCCTACAAAAGGGTGACTTAGTTCTTGTGGTAAAAAGACCAATGGTCTTCGCTCACAAGTCCAAAGGCAAATTTGAGCCAGAATGGGAGGGACGCTACGTCATCGACAAGGTTTTCTCCAACAGCGCATACGCACTCCTAAACATGGAAGGTGACAGATGTATGCTACCCATCAACGACAAGTTCTTAAGGCGGTACTACCCTTGAAGACTTACCCAACGGGGTAAGAGCAATGCTTGTATGGCCAAAACCGGTTTCCAGGTACACGCTCGTCAAACCCACTCTTTTTAGTATTTTCATATTAAATGTTGAAATTTCTAGAAATTTAAACAACGCTTACTTTCATCGTTTCATTGTTAAAAAAAATCCAAGTTTAGGAGCCTTTCCCTAACTTGAACAAAATTTTCAACCCTTGAACCCAAAATTCATGGTTTGAAACAAAATCCGGAATCAGGGATTTCTACCCTCGTCCACCCTACCTTTTACCGCCTAAATAGTTTTAGGTCAAAACTTATGACCCTCGTGTCTTTAAACAAAAAAAAAGGTGTTTTGTCAAAAAAGCCGCGGGGAAGCGATGCTTACTCGATACTCGCACAAATCGGAAGCATGCGAACCACGTTCGACACTTCCAAAATCGCAGGGAAGCGACATTTCGTCGATACTTGCAAAATCCAAAACCGTGGACATTTCAGTTGATATCCACAACTCAAATTTCAAAGGTTCAAAAAAACCTAAAAACCATGGAGACGTGACATTTCAGTTAATATCCATGACCCAAAGGTTCGAGAAAACCACAAATTTCAAAAATCGTGGGGAAATGACATCAAATCAGTACCCGCAAAAACCAAAATTTCTGAAAAAGCAAGGATGCGACATTCCATCGATACTTGCACCCAAATTCACGAGGATGCGACATTCCATCGATACTTGCAAGAACATTCAGCAGGGAGGCGACTTTTAGTCGATACTTGTATTTTTGAAAACCAAATCGGCTATAAATGCCACAAACCCGGCTATAGATGCCACCAAAACAGCTACAAATGCCACAAACCAGCTATCAATGCCACAAAACAAAATCGGCTATCAATGCCACAAAAAAAAAAAAATTGGCTTTCAAAAAACCCAGCTATCAATGCCACAAAACGTATCAGTGCCAAAATCGGCTTCCATGCCACAAAAAAAATCTGGCTTTCATGCCAAAACAATCTTTTGACAAAAGATTTTCACAAAATGACAAGCTTTTGATCAAATCCCATTTAGCAATTACTTTTATCACAAAAAGATTTAAGTGAGCGTAAGGAAAACATAAAAAAAGAAGCATCCCATTTAGCAATTACTTTTATCACAAAAAGATTTAAGTGAGCATAGGGAAAACAAAAAAAAGCATCCCATTTAGCAATTACTTTTATCACAAAAAGATTTAAGTGAGCGTAGGGAAAACAAAAAAAAAGAAGCATCCCATTTAGCAATTACTTTTATCACAAAAAGATTTAAGTGAGCGTAGGGAAAACAAAAAAAAAGTATCCCATTTAGCAATTACTTTCATCACAAAAAGATTTAAGTGAGCGTAGGGAAAACAAAAAAAAGTACCAAAAAATGCATGTGGTACAAAAAAAAAGTGTTCACAAGAACTACAAAAAAAAAGTACCAAAAACATACATGTGGTACCAAAAAAAAAGAAGGATAGTTTATGCAACAAATATCAGGAGCTCGGCCAAAAATGGTCTCTAGCCAAGAGTTCAGCTCCTCAAGCAAACTTTTGGCCTCAACCGTCAGGGATTCCATGGCACGCTTCTTCAGGAACTTGCCATGAGATGCTGGAGAATGCTGCAATCCTTCTTTCACACCGGGAAGCTTATCCCGAGCAGTTTGCCATCGTTTACTCTCTTGAGATTTCCTTTCAAGAACTCGATTGGCATCTGCAACCCTGCGAATCAGAGCACTCTCCCTGTCGCGAGCCTCTGTTATTGTAGCCCACTTGGCAGCGACTTGTGCCTGCAGATGCTCAAGACATTTCCTGGCCTCATCGACCTCCCTATCAAGGATGTTAAGGTCATGTGTCAGCCCAATGATAGTTAGCTCTTCTAAGTTCTTCTCTCGGACTGTCTGCTTCCTGCTTTGTGTAGCCTCATCCAGGTTAGACTGAGCCTTATCAGCAGGGTCTAGGAACATCTCCTTGAAAAACTGGTCATCAGCCAAACCCATGGCCTCAAACCATTTGTCACCCAGCTCAATGATCCTATCAACGATCAATCTGGCACCTGTGACATCCAGACCAGCCTCTTCGGCATCACTGAGAATCTCCTGCACATGCTGGATCATGCCAAATCCGGCATCTAAGTGCCCAAAAAGGAGAGTCTCAATCGAAGAGCTCAGAACCCGCACCACCACCTTCTTCGCAAAAAGAAGAGATGGCCCAGTTGAAGATTCGCCTAACTCCGTTGGTCGGCTGCTCATGTCATCACCCGTTGGAACAGTAAAAAAACAACTCTTTCCAGTTGGAGCTGCTCAGGAAGGAATCTCAGCACGAGGTATCTCCTCAACAGTGTCAGAACTGGTCCCAGGAGCCTCTACCTCTGGATTGACCTTTGACATCTCTTGCTCTGGTTCTGAAGGAAGCGACGGACTCTCCGCTGCCACCTCAAAACCTGCCAAAGAAACACAAAAAGGCATGAATATGATCCTATTTGAAAATCATTATAAGGGTTATTACTACAAAATACCTTCTTCGACGACTGGCGAAAGACTCTCTTTCTCCATGAACTCATCAGAAGCATCATCAACATTTGCATCCATCGATGGTTCAAAGTCATCAGAATCCTGTTGCAAGTCAGCTGACAAGAAAAATGTTAGCAAACCAAGTCACAGACACAAAAAAAAAGAAATCAAAAGAAGTTATACCAATTGGAGATTCTGGGTTCACTCCAGAGTCCCTCGGATCTTCTTCAGGTGCCCTGACATGATTTGTCACCTCCTCATTGGTTAGAACCTCAGGCATCGCCAAATCTTCCTCTGCTAAAAAAAAAGAGGAGCAGCAGGGAGAGAAAACAAATCAAGACATGGAAAAATCCCATGAAAAGAAATGGAAAGAGAAAAAGGAAGAATCATACCTTCACCGACGGTCTCTTCTTCTCGGCTTCTCTTCTCTAGAGGCTCGTCAGCATCCACTGGCACATCCTCATTGATAGTTGTTGACACCAAAAATGTCACTTTGCCTCTTCAAGATCCAAAGAGCTACATGAAGTCGCAACCTGCCATAAATAGGCAATGCTGCTTCCAAAGATCAAATCTTGTCAGAATCAAACAAAAACTGCAAGATCCTTCAAGACAGCCAAAAGAGGAGTACACAAGAAGTTTCAGGCCATTTCAAAATCATTTGGCCTAACTTCGCTTCTTCGACGGCCGAAAAGGAGCTCTCGGCGGCAAAAGCATCGGAGACACCAAATCTTCGATCAGAGCCGATGGATGGTCTCAAAATACTTCCAAAAGGCTCCACGTCAAAGTTCCGAGTCAAACCGACAACGTTTGACCCTACATCAACCCTCGAACAGCTAAATCAAGCCTCTCGGCGGCGAGAACCACCGAGGCCATTACTCATCAGATAGAGCACATGGATGGCTTCAAAAATGCTTATAAAGGGCTACACGTCAAATTTCAGGTCATTTCGACAACATTTGACCATAGTTTGACGCTCGGAAGCCAAATCAGGCCTCGCGGTGGCAAAGCTCTCCGGGACCATGGTTTCCAAGACAGAGCCTATGGATCATCTTAAAATGACTCCAATAGGTTCCCTGTCAAATTTCAAGTCAATCGGACATCGGTTGACCGCACATCAAACCGCGACATCCTCATCGCGACAAAAGCGAGTCTACTGGTGATAGGACCCCAAATGGCTTCAAAACTCAAACAAAAGCCTAGGTTGGTCTTATTTATTGCTCGGGAGGCTTCACACCAAATTTCAGGTCATTCCGACATCGTTTGACCCAGTTTCAGCTTCTGACGGAAAATCGGCAGCTCTGCGCGACAAAGTCTTCGGCTTTCTCAGGAAATTAGAAACTTTGCAAAATTAAATGCAAGGATTCTCATCAGGTTTCCTACAGGGAAATCAGGCCAATAAATGGTAAAAAATGTCAAGGAAAAATACAGAAGAAAAAAGAATCGAAAAACAGTAAAAACGGACACAAACGGGACAAAAAGGGGGAAAACCCCCCCAGGGTCGCTGGGAAGGCCCCGGAAACCCCGGTTTTCGCCGTTTTTTTCGCGATTCGAAGCGCCCAGCCTCTGGTATTTTCCAAAATTCATACTTTTGAGACACCAAATCCTCTGACATCGGTCCAAAACACGGGTCAATCATCAAGAGTATCGAAAACAATATTGATCGCCACCCGATCAACCAAAAAAAGTGTGCTTTCTACCCGACCGATCGAAAAATCGACAGGACAGATGGCACCGACCTGCTGTTGGCAACAAACACCTGAAATTACATGGTCATCCGATGTCGATCTACATGAAGATCCCTCGATGATCATCGCTAGAAGAATCCAAAAGACACGGCACGGCCCGGACTCTTCAGATGCTCGGCGACCACTTAATGCGATTAATTGACTAGCTTTATTACAGTCATTAATCCATTTCTTTGGACGGACCAATCAGAAGCAAGCATCCTGGAGTTACAAGTCAAGAGATTCATGGCATTTAAGCCATGAAACTCCTCCCATCATGGCGATTAAAGGCGATTAAATGCCCTCAATCTCCTCCGGCCAATCAGAAGCCAAGAAAAAGGAGTTACAAAATAAAGAATTCAATTTTGTAACTCCTCCCTTTATGTAGCTTTATGACAATCAAGGCTCATAAACCCTCCTAAATGGCTACCTAAAAGCCTATAAATAGGAGAGCTCTCCAAGAAGAAAGAACAGCAGACACACAGACAATAGACTGCAGAAAATCCGGAAACTCAGACAGAAAGAGGCATCAGAAATCTAAGATGATGGCGAAGCCCACATATGGCTTGCGACCGTCAATCTAAACGGGTCCCCCACAATCTCTTGAGAAGTTAGATCCTCCTTTTCTTGCTTTTCATTGTAGTTTGTTTTTTTTCAAAAGAGACAAAAATCACAACTCTTGTCTTTCATTATTGATAAGGATTGTAAATCGGCTATAAACGCCAAAATTGGCTATAAACGCCAGAAACCGGCTATAAACGCCAAAATCGGCTATAAATGCCAAAAAATCGCCTTTCACGGCAAACCAAGAAAAATGTCTCTTTTCTTAAATATATGTGCAATGGAAAACTTAAAAGAAGTTGATTTCCTTTTTACTTGCGAAGGTTGATCTCCGGATCACCACTTGCAATTCCAAGTAAAATAGAAAATCTGGCACACCCACACAAAAAAAAGAAATGTTGATGCACGCCCTTGCCCCCCGGTTACGAAAGGGTCAGACCCGACGGACTCCCACGTCCGCCGACCTCGGTAGAACCGAGCAGGAGCGCGGTCCATCAAGCTAGCTCCACCCGGTGGGACTCGTTTATTTGAGAACAGGATGCTAGAAATGAAATATTTACATATCATATATTTTGCTCTATGCTTATATTTCTTTTCTCGATTCCTTGGCTACTTTATAATTGTTGGCCTATGTTGGATTCCGCATCTAAAAAAATGAGATGGGATTTTTTGGAAATTTTTAATTCTTTGAATTTATTTCCGCTCTTTCTCTTTTCAAAAAAAAAAAAACAAAAAATTAGATTTCTCATTTTATATTCAAAATTGAGAAACCTTGATCCGTTCCTATCGTTCATCGCGCTTGCAGAAATGTTGAGCCTGTTCGACTAAGGTTTTGGGCCATCGTTTCTCTTCGATGAGTTCATTAAAGATCTAAAAAAAAAAATGAGATGAGATTTTTTGTTTGGAAATTTCTAATTCTTTGAATTTATTTCCACTCTTTCTCTTTTCAAAAACAAAAAAACAAAAAAAATCAGATTTTTCAGTTTGGATTCAAAATTGAGAAACCTTGATCCGTTCATATCGTTCATCGCGCTTGCAAAAATGTTGAGCCTGTTCGACTAAGGTTTTGGGCCATCGTTTCTCTTCGATGAGTTCATTAAAGATCTAAAAAAAAAAATGAGATGAGATTTTTTGTTTGGAAATTTCTAATTCTTTGAATTTATTTCCACTCTTTCTCTTTTCAAAAACAAAAAAACAAAAAAATCAGATTTTTCAGTTTGGATTCAAAATTGAGAAACCTTGATCCGTTCCTATCGTTCATCGCGCTTGCAGAAATGTTGAGCCTGTTCGACTAAGGTTTTGGGCCATCGTTTCTCTTCGATGAGTTCATTAAAGAAAAAAAAATGAGATGAGATTTTTTGTTTGGAAATTTCTAATTCTTTGAATTTATTTCCACTCTTTCTCTTTTCAAAGACAAAAAAACAAAAAAATCAGATTTTTCAGTTTGGATTCAAAATTGAGAAACCTTGATCCGTTCCTATCGTTCATCGCGCTTGCAGAAATGTTGAGCCTGTTTGACTAGGGTTTTGGGCCATCGTTTCTCTTCGATGAGTTCATTAAAGATCTAAAAAAAAAAATTAGATGAGATTTTTTGTTTGGAAATTTCTAATTCTTTGAATTCATTTCCACTCTTTCTCTTTTCAAAAACAAAAAAAACAAAAAAATTTTAGATTTCTCATTTTGGATTCAAAATTGAGAAACCTTGATCCGTTCCTATCGTTCATCGCGCTTGCAGAGATGTTGAGCCTGTTCGACTAAGGTTTTGGGCCATCGTTTCTCTTCGATGAGTTCATTAAAAATAAAAAATATATATAAAAAAAAAAACAAAAAAAAAGACATAGACCACTAAGGTTAAACCAACTGTGTTCTTTGATCATGGTTGATTCAAAGAAAAGCCTTGTCCAGAGTGTGGAGACAGCTTGACTGTTCTAGGCAAGGGTCCTCCAAACGGGTTCATTAAGTAATCCTACCCTTACCTGGGGCAATTCTATCAATCAAGATTTCATAAGACCGGGTTAGGAGGCCTATGTGTACTCTCTCGTCTTTTAAATAAATTTTTTTAAAAAAATAATAATTATTTTTTTTTTAAAATAAAAATTTTAAAATAAAAAATAAAAAATAAAAAAAAATTTCAAAAAAAAAATCTTAAAATATAAAAAATATAAAAAATATAAAATAAAAATAATAATAATAAAAATATTTTTTAAAAAAAATCTTCAAAATCTTCAAAAAAAAACTTCCGTCATTTTGGGTTTAGATTGGAGAAATCTTGGTCTTCTCTTTTCTGAGCACTGGCGCTCGCGGAAATCGCTGAGCCCGTGTTCAGATTGGAGTGCCTTTTGCTCTCTTTGATGAACCCGATATTGGCCTTTAAAAAAAAAATCGTCATTTTTAGATTCAGATCCGAAAAATTATGGTTCATTTCTTTCTGAGCACTGGCGCTCGCGGAAATCGCTGAGCCCGTGTTCAGATCGGAATACCATCTGCTCTCTTTGATGAATCCAATCTTGACCTTTCAAAACAGAGAATCTCATCTCATAGATGCGGTCTCAAAACATTTGTGTCAGCGGTACTAGTATGCCCTTTCAGGGTCTACTGTATTGCGACCGGCACATCTGTAACTCTAACTTTATATTCTTCTTACCTCGAGCAAGCTCTGCTTCTCGATAAGTCGAATTTAAGTTCACAATTGCTTCTAGCAGTCACTGGGATGCCCATTCTGGGCTTACCATACCTGCGATCAGAACAATTGTACCCTCTATAGCGCTTTGCCTTCTTCATGTTGCTTGGGTCATCTTCCTCTAGCAATTTGAAAAGACGAAACCATAGAACTTCCCATTTTTGATCATTATTCGTGTGATTACTATTGGATGTGGTCTTGTTTCAGAAACTTTTTGAAAACTAACAATGGCAGCTTCACTAACCATTACTTTCGATGAAAACAAGCACCAACTCATGCTTCAACAGAAGCAAACCACGCGCACTTACAAGCGCCCCATCAGCTGCCGAAGCATCAACTCCCTCGGCAATTCTCTGAACTCCGGGTCGACCTCGACTCCCCGGACTATCGTCTTTGGGACGCTGGGACCATTCCCATTTCCTGAGGAACAAACTGCTCCTTCCAAGAAGCAGAAACTCGCCTCTCAACGTGTCACTACCGTGACACCAAAGGCGAGCACCAGCAGGCCTAAAGCCCGTGGCACCCCCACGAAACCTCGACCTGCAAGCAACCAGGTCTATCCCAAGACTTGGTCCCCAAGACCTTCACCAAAACAAAGAAGGTCCCAAACATCCACTAAGCCAGCATTCCTGGCCCCACTCAAGGAGAACCAGTTCTACCCTCTTGCTTACATAAAAGAGGAGAGACCCATCTCCAACCTGACCCCCAAGTCAACCCAGCATGAGCCGGCTTGTCCCTACAAGCCCAAAATCAAGTCATGCATCATAAGGCCTTTACAAGCACCTGCTAGGGCCTACAAACCTGCAATTCGACCCTTCATCTCTACAGGGGCCGAACTCTAAAAATTCAAAGCTTCGCTGCAACAGGCGAAGGACAGGGTTCGCATCCTGTCCTTGCCCAGCTGCAAAGAAGACAGGCTCGGCTGCTGCGCCCGAGGAAGCACATCCTTCATCGTCAAAGCCCAGCCAGAGCTGACTGAAGCTCAAATTGCTCGTCGTATACGCCGCCGCGCGTCGTATAGGCAAAAAAGACTAGAGAAGCAAAGGACCCAGCCTCCTACACTCCAAGTCTCTCCCAAATGGGTCGAAAAAGAAAGACCCAACCAAGTTGCTGCCGTCCATATGGTTGGAAAAACCAGAAGGTGCCAAAAATCAGCAACAAAAATCCATGTCCGACGTCCGATGACCCACAGCGTCTCAAGGACAAGAAGACATTAAGAAGAATCCCCTGCTCCTTCAAGCAAAGGACAGCAGAGTGATCCTTCCTCAAGCTCTTCTTCAAAAAGAATGAGCCCCAACTCAGTCACCAGGATAGTTTCTTCGTTCGAATCATGAAGGATGAATGTCTTGGCTACAAATTCTGAGCCACCACCCCGCAATCCACCTCCAGAAGATGCGATCACTCGCATCCAGCAAATGGAACAGGGCCATCAGAGGATTGAAACTCTGATGGAAAACCTTCTCCTCGCCTTCCAAAATCAGCCGAACAATGAACCTCCTCCGAATCATCAAAACGACGAGGTAAATGGAGAAGAAAATGAGTCACGCGCCCTTACCAAAAAGGACGTAGACAGTATCCTCGCCAAAGCAAAAGAAGAGGATATACTCAAGGAGCATGGGATCAAGCCACCATATCCCTTATGGATGGACTCGGTCCCGTTCCCCACCAAATTCAAGCATCCTACTCTCCAAACATATACGGGGAAAGGATCAGCCAGACAGCACGTCATCCACTTCAAGATCCTGACGGGAGCTATCGCGGATCAAGATGCACTCAAGATCCGCCTCTTTGCAAGTACCCTAAAAGGTACGGCTTTCGATTGGTACTCCACTCTGCCGGAGGACTCAATCCAAAACTGGGCCATACTAGAGACACGCTTCCTGACTCACTTCAAAGGTGAGGATCATCCCGCTACTATGGCTCAGCTGTGCAGCCTAAAACAGGGGGAGAATGAATTAACATATGACTTCATTCATAAGTGGAAAGCAATGGCATACAAATGCTCTGATGTATTGCCACAAGCGTCGCTAGTCGACATTTGCCGAAACAACATGAGAGCCAGAATCCACTCCATGATCATCGGCAACAAATCAAAAAACCTGGGAGAACTCCTAGAAGCTTCCATGGAAGCTGAAACGGTGATTAAAGACCTCAACAGTCAGAAATCATCAAGAAAAGAGCCAACCGCCATTGCAAACCTCTAAACCAAAGAAAAAAGAGGTCCTCAATGTGTAGACCAAGTAAGCTCCTCAGCCACCAAAGAAAGCTGAAAATAAAGTTGCTGGTAAGAGACCTGAACTCTCAGATGCCTTCAAAGAATGAGTAGAGAAGAAATACCCGTTTGATGAAGACGTTGATGAAATCTTCGGGGCTCTTGTCGCAAACGGCAAGCTCACCTTGCCTAAACCAAAAAGACCAAGTGATGTTCGCAAAACCAACGATCCTCGGTATTGTCCATACCACCAGATGATCTCGCATCCTCTCAATCAATGCTTCATTGTGAGAGAGAAAATAAACGAGATGTGGAAAAACGAAGTCATCACCTTTGACAAAAACTATGGGCTTGCCTCCGTCAACATGGTGACATGTGGACAAACATCAAAATCACCGAAGAAAAAGACCACTACTTCCTTCAAGGTGATAAACTCAATCCAAGTGTCCGAGGAACTGGTTCCTTACCCGACACCAGACGGACAACCGATATGGGTACATCCCAATCTCCTGGAAGATGAAAATTGGGAGGTCGTGAAAACAAAGCCTACAGCTCAACAGCGAAGGCAGGCTAGGAAACATCTCCTCAAGCTCAAACGGCAAGAGAAGACCCAGCCAAAACTAGAGGTCAAAGAAAAGGCAGAGGCTTCCTCTACCGCTTCACTGGAGGCAACAAAAACAACCCTTCCAGAGACTTCAAATGGGGTAAGGAAATTCACTCTCAGTGATTTCATGCCACCTCAATTCAAAGAAGCCATGCAGGAGGCATCATACTCTTGCAATTCGGTAGTTCGATTCTCCATTGATGGATACGAGTCCAGCGACACTGATGATGGATTCGAATCCAACTACACAAATGAGTGGGAGGAGTCCCTTGAAACAGGAGAATATCTCTCCGATGAAGAATGGGTTCCTGAGTCTCATCTTATGCCAGTAATCTGGTATAACCCCCTACAACCACAAGGATCCTGGTCTGATGATGAAGAAGACCAAGAGGCTGTACAAGAAAATGCTGCTGACCCAGCACCTCTCATTACTCCAGTGGAAATCAACCATGTTGAGCCACGAAGAGTTGATGAAGAAGAAGATCCGGCTCCCATGCCTGATCTTGAAGAATATGCAAGGATCTTGCAGCGACTCGCTCTAGAACAAGAGCAAGAACGCGTCAACGAGTCTCCTCGCAATCCAGAGCCTGAAGTCCCTGAAGACCACGAGGTACATCCTCCCTTAACTCCTGAAAATGGAGAAAATTGCTGGATAGACGATCCTCTTACATCCGAGGATGAGTCTGACTCCGATCAGGCAACGTCTCCCGTCAGAGCTTCCTGTAATGTGATAATTCGGGATTATAGCTCTTCCGAAGCATCGTCTGATGAGAGCACTTACACTCCGGCGACGCCTAACAATGTATCTTCTGAAGCCACCTCGTCTCACGTGACTTTCACTGAGATGACACCCTCTCAGGTTTCTTCTCCTGAGACTGTGACTTCAAAGTTCACACCCTTCCTGACTGAAGAATTCCCAGCCATTGATGCTTGGGACGATGAATTAGTCAGCGAAGAAGAAAGGTTGCTGGATGCTGTTCAGGACTTGTTCCCGGAAAATGCTCTGTGCAACACAATCACTAAGGATGGTAACTCTGCTGCTGATTCATCCTCAGCAAATGAAAAACGACAGCCTCTTGATCCTGAAGACAATCTTCCAAATGAAGACTCTTCTCAAGAAGCTCTCGAAGTTGGTAGAGGCAACCACTTTGGCCGGGACTACCACAAAAATTACAACCAATCTTCCTTTACATATGTAAATCCTTCGGGAAAAGATGTTGTAAGCGCCCCTAGTGGCAACAATGATGAACATGCAGGCCCTAAGGAGGCTTTCAAGTATGACTTGATTGAACACTTCAAGCACATACCTGCACGTCTGCACATCCTAGATTTGTTGCGAATGTCTCCGCACACTCGTGATAATCTCATCTCGGAATTACAAAAGCTGAATGAGGATGTTGACAAATATGCCCCGCAAGTCCTCCAAATTGAAATGGATTACCGGGTCAAAAACTCAGGAGCCTCCTCAAAGGGAGAAAAGAAGAAAATTGAGGGATCATCCATTGAATGCCTCTCGGTTAAAAAAGCAGCCAGTGCAACCATCGCCTTCACAAAGGACGACCTCCTACTTGAAGAAACCAGGCATAATCGACCCCTGTACTTCACAGCGTATATCAAGGAAATACCTATGCACAGAGTTCAGATCGACCCAGGTTCTGCACTCAACCTCATCTCCATATCGGCTCTTGAAGAGTTGGGCATCCCACCCAGCAAGCTGAGCCACACATCTGTATCTATCTTTGGATACGATGGGAGTACTCAAAGGCCTATCGGCAAAATCAGGTTCAAGTTGCAGATCGGTGATCTTATCTCTGAGGTCACAGTGTATGCAATAAAAACCCCTTCATGCTACAACATCCTTCTCGGACGCCCTTGGATCCACGAGAATGGTGTTGTCCCTTCAACTCTACATCAATGCATAAATTTGTTGGCGACGACGGCATGATAAATCGAGTCTTTACGGACAGAAAACCCTTCAAAGGTAAAGAAGTCCACTTCGCAGACTCACAGATGTATGAAGGTGAAAAAGAAGAAGAGGAGAAGCACACAGCATCCTTTGCCGAAAATCTCCAGAAAGATAAAGGCAAAGCTCCTCAACAATCACCGGAAGAAAACAAACCATCCGGTAAATCTGAAGAGAGCATTCAAACTCCCTTCATCATCTCCCTCAAACCTTCAAAGCCTTTGGTCATCACAACTAAAGTGAAGAAGGCAAAGCAAAAGCCTGGGGGCAAATTTGTTGTCTCTTTCGTGTCTATCATGCAAGACACGGACTCAGATTCAGAGCCAGAAGACGACGCATCGTCAAGCCAAGCTGAGTCTCAGTAAGTTCAGCCTGCTCTCACTTCAATGGAGATAACTTCTGACATAGAAGATCCTAGGTCAGCTTCCTTCGTTGTTCCAGCAACTTCAGCAAAGGAAAAGCCGATCTTCTTCCATAGATCGGATGCTTCTTCATCAAACTCCATGCTTGAACCTTTCCAAAATGAAGGTATGCCTCAACTATCCTTATATAGTTCTATGGCACAAGCTATTATGAAGAAAATGGGCTATGACGCTCAAAACCCAGTCGGTTTGGGAGAAGGACGCGGTGTTCTCACGCCATTGGGGCCCGTCTTGACCAAAAGCCAGCTGGAAGATTGGAGACTCTACGGCTATGTAGAAAAGTCTTCACACGGGTTAGGGTATGATCCCGACACTCCCTTGAGACAGTTGACACAAAGGCTTAAAAGTCAATATACTGACCAAGCCTCAACTTCTCAAGTCCATGAAGACATCGATCTCCCTGGATATCACTTTAATGAGTTACCTGACAAAGATCTAGGAAGCTCATCCAATTGGCACGATTTCTCCGAAAATGAAGAAGAGTTGTCCGATGGAACAGACGTGTGGTCTTCTGACCCAGAAGAACCCTCATCTCCAAAAGAAGTAGCCTCCTTCGACCCGGTTTCAACTGGCGATTGGGATCATCTCATAGCAAGCCTTGGGAAAATTACCGATCAAGAAGACCCGTGGAAAGGAACAAAACCTTGGTCTGGAAATGCCTTTGAAAACCCAGAAGGTTTCGTTGAGCTGGAAGCCTCCGAAAATATTATGGAGGAACCACCTTCGAACCTTCCAACAGAAGATCCTGTTCAAAAGATAGACTTGGGAACACCAGATAACCCACGTCCTGTATTCATAAGCAAGAATATAAAGGATGATGAGTTACCCGAGTATATCGCCTTTCTTCGTGAGTTCGTTGATTGCTTTGCATGGTCTTACGCTGAAATGCCAGGCTTAGACCCCAAAATAGCGGTTCACAAACTCAATCTTAAGAAGACATCAAGCCTGTCAAGCAAAGCCAAAGAAGATTCCGTCCAGATGTGATGGATAAAATTGAACAAGAAGTTCAAAAACTCAAAAGCGTCGGCTTCATCCGTGAGGAACAACATCCTGAATGGTTGGCCAACATTGTCCCCGGGACAAAGAAGAACGGGCAGATCAGGGTCTGTATTGACTATAGAGACCTGAATGGCACATGCCCTAAAGATGAATTTCCGCTCCCCATACCAGAAGTAATGATCGATAATACCTGTGGATTCGAGCGAATGACATTCATGGATGGTTTCTCTGGCTACAATCAGATAAAGATGCATCCTGAAGATGAAAAACATACATCTTTTCGGACCCCATTTGGCGTGTATTGCTACACTGTCATGCCATTTGGTCTGAAAAATGCTGGTGCCACATATCAGAGGGCTATGATGAAGATATTCCAAGATATGCAGCACAAGACGGTTGAATGTTACGTTGATGACCTCGCCGTCAAAAGCAAAAGAAAAGAAGATCATCTCGAAAACCTTCGAGAAGTCTTCCTCCGGCTTTGCAAACACAAACTGCGAATGAATCCTTTGAAATGCTTCTTCGGCGTCTCGTCGGGTAAGTTCCTCGGATTCTTAGTTCGGAAAGCTGGAATAGAGCTTGACCCCATAAAAGTCAAAGCCATTATAGAAATGCCCTCTCCAAGAACCTTGAGAGAACTCAAAGGGCTTCAAGGGAGATTGGCCTACATCAGACGGTTCATCTCCAATCTTTCGGGGAAATGCCGTCCATTCTCCCGATTGATGAAAAAAGGTGTAAACTTTGTCTGGGATGCTGACTGTGAAGCTGCTTTCCAAGACATCAAGTCATACCTGACAAAACCTCCAGTGTTAGCTGCTCCTACCACTGGAAAACCATTCATCTTGTACACAAGAGCCCTTGATCACTCTTTGGGAGCTCTGCTTGCGCAAGAAAATGATCAAAGAAAAGAAGCTGCTCTATATTACCTCAGCTGCATGCTAGTAGGTGCAGAGCATCGCTACTCTCCAGTCGAAATAGAATGTCTTGCAGTGATGTTCGCCGTACAAAAACTGCGTCACTACTTGCTTTCCAACACAGTATACCTGGTCTCGAGGGTCAACCTCTTGAAGGTCCTTGTCACAAAGGCAGGTTCTCTCAATGCTCGACTGGCAAAATGGTCCATCCTTCTGTCACAATTTGATATTAGGTATGTACCACAAAAAGCAATCAAAGGGCAAGCTCTAGCGGACTTCCTCGCAGAGCATCCATTGCCTAAAGATTCTCCGCTCAAAGATGATCTCCCAGATGAACCAGTCTACAATGTGGAGACTTTTTCTCAAAGTGCCTCCTGGGACATGTACTTTGACGGTGCAACCAGGACGAATGAAAAAAGACAGCTGATCTCGGGAGTTGGCATCCTCTTTGTTAGCCCCGACAAATACATGATTCCACACGCTTTCTCGCTACTGGAACCATGCACAAACAATGCAGCTGAATATCAAGCTCTGATCTTAGGATTGGAACTCGCCATCGAATCCGGTATCACCATGCTGGAAGTCTTTGGAGACTCTCAACTGATCGTCAACCAGATGAATCAGAAATTTGAAGTCAGGAAGCCAGATTTGTTGCCTTACTACAATAAGGCACAATCACTTCTGCAAAAGTTTGATATCTGTCACATCACCCACATTTGTAGAGGTGAAAACATACGTGCAGATGCCCTAGCCGGACTTGCCGCATCCATGGCAATCCAGGAAGGGGAAAACATGCAAATCACAGTGTGTGAAAGAAGAATCCTTCCTCCTCTTAACACACACCAAGCAGTGGCTGAATGCCACCAAGTGGTCGGAAGTCGGATTTCAATCCTTCAAACTTCAATCGGCGACTGGAGGGATCCATTCATTGATTACATTATGTTCGGAATCCTACCTGAAGATCCAAAAGAACGGGTAAGCACCCAAAGACGAACCCCAAGCTTTCATTTGGATATTCCTTCAAAAATCCTTTACAGGAAATCCTTCAACGGAGTACTTCTACGCTGCTTGTCACAACAAGAGGCTGAAGAAAACACTCAAAGAAGTTCATGCTGGTCTTTGCGGAGCTCATCAGGCTGGACCTAAGCTCTATGATCAGATAAAAAGGTTAGGATATTACTGGCCTACCATGGTAGCTGACGCAATGCAATTTGCTAAGTGCTACCAACAATGCCAAGTTCATGGAGATTACATTCACATGCCTCCAGAATGGCTGCATCCTACAGCGATCTCATGGCCTTTCGAAGCCTGGGGTATGGACAACATAGGTCCTATTTCTCCCCCTTCGAGCAAAGGTCATCGCTTCATCTTCGCCGCTACGGATTATTTCTCCAAGTGGTCAAAAGCATTTGCGTTTAACGAAATGAAGACCTCATCAGTCCTTCAGTTCCTGCGCACCAACATCATTTGTCATTTCGCAATACCTAAAAGATTCGTCCATGATAACGGACCGTAGTTCCGGGATCATCGATTCTACAGGTTCTGCGACAAATACAAAATCCAAAGCTGTCCTTCGACTCCATACAATCCGGCAACAAACGGGTTAGCAGAAGCTTTCAACAAGACACTCCGCAAAATCTTCAAAAAAATGGTCTCTAGTCACAAAAGAGACTGGAGCGACAAAATGTCTGAAGCTTTGTGGGCCTATCGAACCACCGTTCGAGGACCAACCCATAGCACACCATTCTCCTTGGTCTATGGATGCGAAGCTGTCATACCCTTGGAAGTACAAATTCCTTCCTTGAGGGTATCCTTACAAAATGACATGACTCAAGAAAGCAATGTCAAATTGCGACTCCATGAGCTGGACAATCTCGATGAGAGACGGCTCGAAACTCAACAAAGCATTGAACTTTACCAAGCACGCATGGCAGGATCTTTCGATAAAAAGGTCAGGCAACGCGCCTACAAAAAAAGTGACTTGGTTCTTGCGGTAAAAAGACCAATGGTCTTCGCTCACAAGTCCAAAGGCAAATTTGAGCCAAAATAGGAGGGACCCTACGTCATCGACAAGGTTTTCTCTAATGGCGCATAAGCACTCCTAAACATGGAAGGTGACAGATGTATGCTGCCTATCAACGACAAGTTATTAAAGCGGTACTGCCCTTGAAGACTTACCCAACTGGGTAAGAGCAATGCCTGTATGGCCAAAACCGGTTTCCTGGTACACGCTCGCTAAACCCACCCCTTTTTTAGAATTTTCATATCAAATGTTGAAATTTCTAGAAATTTAAAACAATGCTTACTTTCATCGTTTCATTGCTCAAAAAAAAATTATCCAAGTTTAGGAACCTTTCCCTAACTTGACCAAAATTTTCAACCGTTGAACCCAAAATTCATGGTTTGAAACAAAATCCGGATTCAGGGATTTCCACCCTAGTCCACCCTGCCTTTTACCACCAAAATGGTTTTAGGTCAAAACTTATGACCCTCGTGTCTTTAAACAAAAGAAAAATGGTTTTTCAAAAAACCGTGAGCAAGCGACGCTTAGTCGATACTCGCACAAATCGGAAGCATATGAACCATGTTCGACACTTTAAAAATCGCAGGGAAGTGACATTTCGTCGATACTTACAAAATCCAAAACCATGGAGACGCAACATTTCAGTTGATATCCATAACCCAAAGGTTCGAGAAAACCACAAATTTCAAAAATCATGGGGAAACGACATCAAGTTAGTACCCGCAAAACCAAAATTTTTGAAAAGCAAGGATGCGACATTCCATCGATACTTGCACCCAAATCCGCGAGGATGCGACATTCCATCGATACTCGCAACCGAATGAGCAAGGATGCGACATTCCATCGATACTTGTAAGAACATTCAGTAGGGAGGCGACTTTTAGTCGATACTTACATTTTTAAAAACCAAACCGGCTATAAATGCCATCAAAATAGGCTATAAATGCCACAAACCGGCTATCAATGCCACCAAAACAAAACCGGCTATTAATGCCACAAACAAAAACTTGGATTTCAAAAAAAACCGGCTATCAATGCCACCAAAACAAAACAGGCTATCAATGCCACCAAAACCTGGCTATAGATGCCACAAAAAAAAATCGGCTATCAATGCCACAAGAAAAGCTGGCTCTCATGCCAAAATTGGCTTCCATGCCACAAACAAAAACCTGGCTTCCATGCCAAAACAATCATTTGACAAAAGATTTTCACAAAATGACAACCTTTTGATCAAATCCCATTTAGCAATTACTTTTATCACAAAAAGATTCAAGTGAGCGTAGGGATAACAAAACAAAAAAAAAAGAAGAGCATCCCATTTAGCAATTACTTTTATCACAAAAAGATTCAAATGAGCGTAGGGATAACAAAAAAAGAGTACCAAAAAAAATATACATGTGGTACCAAAAAAAAAAGAGAAAGTGTTCACAAGCACTACAAAAAAATAAGTGCCAAAAAAATACAAGTGGTACCAAAAAAGAGAGAAGGATGGTTTCTGTTAAAAAAAAATTATACAGGAGCTCAATCAAAAATGGTCTCTAGCCAAGAGTTCAGCTCCTCAAGCAAACTTTTAGCCTCAGCCGTCAAGGATTCCAAGGCACGCTTCTTCAGGAATTCGCCATGAGATGCTGGAGTGGGCTGTACCCCTTCTTTCGCACCAGGAAGCTTATCCCGAGCAGTCTGCCATCGTTCGCTTTCTTCAGATTTCCTTTCAAGAACTCGATTGGCATCTGCAACCCGGTGAATCAGAGCAGTCTCCCTTTCACGAGCCTCTGTTATTGCAGTCCACTTGGCAGCGACTTGTGCCTGCAGATGCTCAAGACGTCTCCTGGCCTCATCGACCTCCCTATCAAGGATGTTCAGGTCATGTGTCAGCCCAATGATGTTTAGCTCTTCTAAGTTCTTCTTTCGGACTACCTGCTTCCTGCTTTCTGTAGCCTCATCCAGGTTAGACTTAGCCTTATCAGCAGGGTCCAGGAACATCTCCTTGAAGAACTGATCATCAGGAAAACCAATGGTCTCAAACCACCTGTCACCCAGCTCAATGATCCTATCAACGATCGCCCTGGCACTTGTGACATCTAGACCAGCCTCTTCAGCATCACCGAGAATCTCACGCACATGCTGGATCATCCCAAATCCGGCATCTAAGTGCCCAGAAAGCAGAGTCTCAATCCAAGAGCTCAGAACTCGCACCACCACCTTCTTTGCAAAAAGAAGAGATGGCCCAGCTGAAGATTCGCCCAACTCAGTTGGTCGGCCGCTCATATCATCATCTGTTGGAAGAGTAACAAAAGAAATCTTTCCAGTTGAAGCTACTCCTGCTCGGGAAGGAATCTCAGCACGAGGTATCTCCTCAACATTGTCAGAACAGGTCCCAGGAGTCTCTACCTCTGGCATCCCTTGCTCTGGTTCTGAAGGAAGCAATGGACCCTCCTCTGTCACTTCAAAACCTGCCAAAGAAACACAAAAGGTATGAATATGACCCTGTTTGAAAATCATTATCAGGGTTATAACTACAAAATACCTTCTTCGACGACTGGCGGAACACTTTCCTCCTCCATGAACTCATTGGAAGCATCATCAACATTTGCATCCATCGAGGGTTCAAAGTCATCGGAATCCTGTGGCAAGTCAGCTGGCAAGAAATGTGTTAGCAAACCAAGTCACAGACAAACAAAAAAGAAGAAAAAAAAGGAAGTCGTACCAATTGGAGATTCTGGATTCACTCCAGAGTCCCTCGGTTCTTCTTCAGGTGCCATGACAGGATCCGTCACCACCTCATCGACTGGAACCTCAGGCATCACCAAGTCTTCCTCTGCTAAAAAAAAAAAAAGAAAAGCAGAAACAAGAAGCAAATCAGAACATAGAAAAATCCCATGAAAACAAATGGAAAGAGAAAAAGGAAGAATCATACCTTCACCGATGGTCTCTTCTTCTCGGCTTCTCTTCTCTGGAGGCTCGTCAGCATCCACTGGCACATTTTCATTGATAGTAGGAGGAACTTCCAAGTCAGGAGAGTCCTCATGCTGCCCCTTGCTGCGATGATGACTCCTCCTCCTCTTACTCCGGCAGGCCTCACTTCTTAGAGGAACCTGCCCCGCTATCAGAGTCAGGTTTCCCACTTGACTCCTCACTAGATGGTCTACTCTTGCCAGTAGACTCCACGGAAGCTTGCCTCTGTGCCGCTTGCATCCAAGCGCCAAGTTCGGCTTCCTCCTGTTCTAGCTGCTCTAAAGCCTCATCAGGTATTTCTCGAACAGCTTTAGAACCAATGACGCCCTGGTCACCGAGAAAGCTTATCTTGTGCTTCTCTCCAGAAAGGAAGGCCCAAACTTCCTCTCGCCGGACGCCATCCGACTTTCCAAGGCCCTTTCCAGATGCCAGCTTCACATCAAGCTCCTTCTTGGAAAGCCCCCGATATGCCGAAAAGCTCTCCGCGAACCACTTCGCAAAGCCGGCAGTCCGGGAAGTCAGCAACACAGGATAAGAAATCATGGCTGTAGTGTCTTCAGCACTATAGAAAGCCAATGCATTTCTCTCGTCCTGTAAGCCTCCAAAGCGTTTCACCATGCTTGAAGGCGCTCCAACAACGCCTTGAGAAAAGCCCAGCTGCAAAGCAAAGCGAGAGGGTACATACGGCTGGATGTCGATGAAAAGATGTCTACGGTACACCATCGTGCCGACACGTATGCTGAAAAGCCACTCTCTCTTTGCATTCGTCAAGGAATAATGCCTTCCCGACCCCGCCCTGGTAGAGTCTCGGGAGGCACCAAAATCAAAAGCCTTCTTCCGCAACTCCGAAGAAAGCTTCACTGAAGACTGCCCCATCTCGACGTCCCTGAACCGTCGGATCCTCATGTGGGCAAAGAAAAGCGATTCGAACACGGCTTTGCCCTTAGCCAGTCGAATCATCAGAGGATCATCATCCTGTGCAGCACCCAGCCGGTGGAAGCCAGGACAGTGGTATACATACCACGAATAAAAGATGTGGGCTGAAAATACCCTATTCATGGGAAGCCCAAGCCGAACCAAAAAAGCAGCAGCCTGCAGTTCGGTACACAGGTAGGAGTAAAGAGCTGGCACCAAAGCAAGCTGCTCTCCAAACGCCATCTGACAAGCCGGAAAAATACAATGCGGCCTGATGTGCGTTCCATCTCCTCCAGCAAAAATAGACTCACCAAGCCAATAAGTGAGGTAAATAGCGAGATCTCTCCGCAGTGCAATGTCAGTACATATGGCATTTGTACTGGCACATAAATCTCTCAACTCTTCTTGCATGACCAAGATCTTCTTTGAACTTGGATCCTGAGCTCCGGCTTCTTGGGTCACGCTATCAGAAGACTCCCTGCTCTCAAAAAAGTTGGGGAATGAAGAGCTTGAACTCTTCCAACTGCTGGATCTCCCTCTCCTTCAAAAAATCATAGAAGGCGACGAGCTGAAAGTATAGAAGCCTGAACTCCTCAGACTGCCCGTCGAGGACACTGTCAATCGGCATAAACTCCTCATAGAGTTAGCCGAGGATGGGCAATCCAGTAATGACACTCAGCTCCTTCAAAGAAAAACCAATCTCACCATTCGTCACAACGAAGGTATTGGTTTGTGGGAGGAATGATTCCAGCATAGCCATGAAGGCCTCGTCGGAAAAGATCACGGTCTCCCTAAAGGCGCGGACCGCATCAAAAATCCCGGCTTCCTTCAAAACGGCGCTACCAATCAGCAGGACGCGATCAGTCCACGACTTCCACTCGGAGTCAGCATTGAAATGGCCATGAAGTCAAAAAGGCTTGATCCAATTGCTGCCGTCACCGTTGAAAATACTAAGGCCCATCGGTCTCAAATCGACCGACGGATAATCAGAGCCCTGGTAGCCTCTGGATGGCATCAACAGGTCCATGTCAACAGGCGACCTCTCCGTATATCCAGGAGAACCGCCAACAAAAACCCCGGTCTTGATTACATTTGTCCTTCTCACCCAGCTTGGAGGATCTTCCCTCTTAGAGCACGTGGAGGCAAGGCTCAGAATCGAAACGGTGCGATCAAACGTCGACCGGGTAACAACAGTCTTCTTCTCACCATCTGCTGTGAAAGAAAACTGAAAACACCTCCTCTGGTATGTCATGTCGTCAGGGACTGCATCACTAAAGAAGAAGGTAGGCTTGGGCAAAACGCTCTGATCTTCCATCACCCATGGACGACTGCTTACCATGATCTTATAGAATTCCTCTCCCTTGAGAGTAATCAGTCGCTGCCTCATCTCATCTCTGTTGAGGGAGTCGTACTCTTCCAGATTTCTCTCAACATACTGGACGTTCTCAAAGGCATGCTGAACGGCCGGATTAGAAGATCTAGAAGATCGACGAGGTGCGCTCGTAGCAGGCTCTTTACCCTTGTTCGTTCTGGAGGAACCACCTGAAAAGGATGGAAAAGAAAAAGATCAAACATCAAAATGACAGAATCTCGCTAAAAAAAATCTGGCGAAATTTTGACATGATGACGGGGCAATTCCGAAGAAAAGGAACTATCCCGAAAGAAATAGAAAGCTTGAAGATGGGCTCAACATCGCTGCGAGCTCCGAAACTCCAAACTTTCGAAACCTCAAAGTCTCCGCAAAATCAGGAAGGGCTCAACATCGCTTCAGCTCCAAATTCCCAAAATTACGAAAACTTTCAGGTATGCTATCAGATCATGCTACAAATTTAATTTACAATTGAATGCATGCATGAACATCTAGGTTTGCCAAAAAAAAGGGGCATTATCATGATGAGCAAAAGAAAAAAAAAGAAAAGAAACTTTCTTGAAAAAAAGAAAGTAAAGAAAACAAAAAAAAATGAAAAAAGAAAAGAAACTTTCTCAAAAAAAAAGAGGGAAAGAAAACAAAAAAAAAAGGGAATGGCCCACAGGCCACGTGGCAGTACGGCCAGATCCGTACGGATCTGTCCGTACGGCCCACAAAAAAAAAACAACAAAACATGAAAAAAAAAGAAAAAAGAAGAAAAGAAAAAGAAACACGTGTAAAAAAAAGAAAAGAAAAAGAAAGAAACAAAAAAAAGAGAGAAAAAACTTTTTATTTTTCCTACAATGGAGTTTTCTTGAAAAAGGGAACTTACTTGAAGCCATTGATGGAGAAGAAGAAGAAAAGTCTTGAAGATCTTGAAGAAGAAGAACTCTTGGTCTTGAAGCCCTCTTGAGATTATTGCAAAAGAAAGTAATAAGAGCAAGAGATCCAACCTCCTCCTTGCTTTTATAGAAGAGAGCAAACCAAAGAAGGAAAGAAGAAAGAGGTAAGTGTTACTAATTAGTAACCTTACCAAAAGAAAGAGATTAGAAAGATTCTTTCCCAAAAGAAAGATATCTTGAGGGATTCTCTCCCAAAAAGAAATCAATGAGAGATTTTCTCCTAAAAGATAGGATCAATGAAGGATTCTTTCCCAAAAGAAAGATATCTTGAGATATCCTATCCCAAAATAAAGGGAATATGAGAGATTCTCTCCAAGTAAAGATATTCTTAGATATTCTCTATCCAAATGAGATATTTTTGGATATTCTTTACAAAAATGACACCATATGAGATCTAAGCCATTTCAAAAGCTTAAGGTCCCATGGGTTAGCCCATATGAGCCAGGTTTGACCACCTAGGCACAAAAAAAAAAAAATTCGGGCTTTTAGTCAAAGAGAAATCCCTCTTACCAAGAGCATACAAAAATGGTTCCATGCCTCTTTTGAGTTGATTCAACCATACAAAGAGAATTCCAAGCCCCATGAGCTTCCAAAAATCAAACCATCCAGCCTCATATACCAAATTGAGCCAAAATCTTGAAATTGACATTCCACAAAAATCAAACCAAATCCTGGTCCCCTAACTTGCCACATACAGCTTGTTGGGTCACAAGACCAAAACCAAAAACCAAAACCTGATCCCCTAACTTGCCACATATAGCCTGTTAGGTCACAAGATCAAAACCAAAATTGATCCCCCAACATTCCACATACAGCTTGTTGGGTCACACGATCAAAACCAAACCCGACCCCCTAACCTGCCACATACAGCCTGTTAGGTCACAAGGTCAAAACCCAAATCCACATCCCTGATGTCATCTTCAAAACTTTGCCTCGAAATGGTACGTGATCCCATTCACTACCATAAAATTCCCCTAGAAGCTCAAAAGGCTACAAATACCAAAAAGAAAGACTGCTCAAAGACTCTTGGTCAAGTCACAGGCTCTCCTTCAAAAATCTCTTCGAGGCACATCGACTACAACAGTTAAGCAACTCGTCGCTGCACCTCGATGGGGCATTTGTTGACACCAAAAATGTCACTTTGCCTCTTTAAGATCCAAAGAGATACATGAAGTCGCAACCTACCATAAATAGGGAATGCTACTTCCAAAAATCAAATCTTGTCAGAATCAAACAAAAACTGCAAGATCCTTCAAGACAGCCAAAAGAGGAGTACACAAGAAGTTTCGGGCCATTTCAAAATCATTTGGCCTAACTTCGCTTCTCCGACAGCCGAAAAGGAGCTCTCGGCGGCAAAAGCATCGGAGACACCAAATCTTCGATCAGAGCCGATGGATGGTCTCAAAATACTTCCAAAAGGCTCCACGTCAAAGTTTCGAGTCAAACCGACAACGTTTGACCCTACATCAACCCTCGAACAGCTAAATCAAGCCTCTCGGTGGCGAGAACTACCGAGGCCATTACTCATCAGATAGAGCACGTGGACGGCTTCAAAATGCTTATAAAGGGCTACACATCAAATTTCAGGTCATTTCGACAACATTTGACCATAGTTTGACGCTCGGAAGCCAAATCAGGCCTCCCGGCGGCAAAGCTCTCTAGGACCATGGTTTCCAAGACAGAGCCTATGGATCATCTTAAAATGACTCCAATAGGGTCCCTGTCAAATTTCAAGTCAATCGGACATCGGTTGACCGCACATCGAACCGCGACATCCTCATCGCGACAAAAGCGAGTCTACTGGTGATAGGACCCCAAACGGCTTCAAAACTCAAAAAAAAAAGCCTAGGTTGGTCTTATTTATTGGTCAGGAGGCTTCACACCAAATTTCAAGTCATTCCGACATCGTTTGACCCAGTTTCAGCTTCTGACGGAAAATCGGCAGCTCTGCGCGACAAAGTCTTCGGCTTTCTCAGGAAATTGGAAACTTTGCAAAATAAAATGCAAGGATTCTCATCAGGTTTCCTACAGGGAAATCAGGCCAATAAATGGTCAAAAATATCAAGGAAAAATACAGAGGAAAAAAGAATCGAAAAACAGCAAAAACAGACACAAAACGGGATAAAAAGGGGGAAAACCCCCCCAGGGTCGCCGGCGACCCTGGAGCCCGGGGTCGCCGGGAAGGCCCCGGAAACCCCGGTTTTCGCCATTTTTTCGCGATTCGAAGCACCCAGCCTCTGGTATTTTTTAAAATTCATACTTTTGAGACACCAAATCCTCTGACATCATTCCAAAACACGGGTCAATCATCAAGAGTATCGAAAACAATATTGATCGCCACCCGGTCAACCAAAAAAAGTGTGCTTTCTACCGACCGATCGAGAAATCGACAGGACAGATGGCACCGACCTGCTGTTGGCAACAAACACCTGAATTACATGGTCATCCGATGTCGATCTACATGAAGATCCATCGATGATCATCGCCAGAAGAATCCAAAAGACACGGCACGGCCCGCGACTCTTCAGATGCTCGGCGACCACTTTATGCGATTAATTGACTAGCTTTATTACAGTCATTAATCCATTTTTTTGGACGGACCAATCAGAAGCAAGCATCCGGAAGTTAGAAGTCAAGAGATTCATGGCATTTAAGCCATGAAACTCCTCCCATCATGGCGATTAAAGGCGATTAAATGCCCTCAATCTCCTCCGGCCAATCAGAAGCCAAGAAAAAGGAGTTACAAAATAAAGAATTCAATTTTGTAACTCCTCCCTTTATGTAGCTTTATGACAATCAAGGCTCATAAACCCTCCTAAATGGCTACCTAAAAGCCTATAAATAGGAGAGCTCTCCAAGAAGAAAGAACAGCAGACACACAGACAATAGTGAAAGTCCAAGGGATCCTACCCTAGAGGGGGTGAATAGGGTGATCTACACTTAATGACTAATTATAGCCAATTTTAATTTCTTTAAAATAAACTAGTCACATGTGATGATTAACATATAAAATAAGGAAGCTTAAACAAAACAATCACCACAAATCAATCACCACTACACAAGGATTTATAGTGGTTCGGCCTCAATGCCTACATCCACTACCGGCTTGTGTATCCAACACCCCACCAGATTTCCACTATTATGCTTTTCAAAAGGCTAAGCAATAACCTCTACAATATGCTTTCCAAGGATAAGCAATAACCTTACAATGATGTTTTTCTAGGCTAAACAACAACCCTTACACTATGCTTTTACATGGCTAAGCAATAACCTTACAAGCAAATGATTTCTCTCAAAGAAAGTGTCTTGACAAAACACTCTAAGAGATTACAATTCAAGCTTAATTTAATTGCCTCTTAAATAGGCGAATATGAAAGTGTAATGCTAACTCACACAACACTCTAAGTAATGCAAAGATGAATGCTCATGAAGTGTGTGTGTGAATACTTCAATCAAGTTGAAAATGAAAGCTCAATCAATTTATGCTAAAAGCATTTAAAAGTTTAATGCACATAAAAAGGTATGATTGAAGTAATATGCAAATCACATGTACCAAATACAAACTTGTAGAAGATATGAAAAACAAGGGTTCACAAGTTGTATGAAATTAATTTAGTCTAAACATGTGATGCATGTTCAATGTTGTTTTCAAAACCAAACTAATTCAACAAAGGTTTAAATGAATGAAAACAACAAGGAAAGATTCAAAACAAGTTAATGAATCATGACATAAAAGAAATCAAAGATTTTGGCAATGCATGATTAACAAAGTTTATAAAACAAACTTTTTTTGAAATCAAGGTGAAGAATCCTATGACTTAAATCAAAGATTAAGGAAGCAGAGGATTCAACACATCATAGTTTATATGCTAAAATCATTTACCAATAGTTTAACAAAGCATAAAACAATGATTAATAAAAAGCAAAGCTTACTTGGTGGTTTAACTTCATTAATCCAAGCTTTAGCTTTCCTTAATGACCATTAGCCTTCCTTAGCTTGATCCCCTTTCTTTTGCTTCAAAATGCCTCAAGAAGGGCTTCAAAGATCATCACAAATGGCTAAGGAATGAGTTTCTTTTTATAGAAAAAGTGGTCCAACGGATACCTGTCGGTCGACCGACAGGTAGGTGTCGGTCGACCGACACCTCAACGGTCACTAGGCAACGGTCATGTTTTCGAAAGTTTTCTGACCGTTATACATCTATCGGTTGACCCTCATTTGTCGGTTGACCGACATGGAACCGACGGCTGAACCGACAGCACAAAAATGTTGAAAATGTAGCTGTCTGGTTTTGGAACCGATGGAGCCTCTTGGTTGGCTTCGGTTCCACTGTCGGTTGACCGACATCAAGCTGTCGGTTGACCGACGGCTTTAGGCAAAAAATCCCAACTTGCATTTTTTAAAGAGAATCTTTGTGGGGATTTTTGGGCCATTAAACCAAGCTTGGAAACATGATTTTAAATCATCTAAGTGCTTTTAAAATCATGAAACATTAAAGGCCAAATAATATTTGAAACTTTAAAGCATAGGCTAGCTTGATTTAAGATCTTTTCAAAAACAAATGCATCCAAGATTTAAATCCAAAACATGCACAAACTAAGATTTACAATATTTAAAAACAATGCATGTAGAAAATCAGATTTCAAGGTTTTTAACTCAATGCATGTGTGAAAATTCATGAGATGCTAAAATGATAATGCATCCATCAAATTGCAATACACAAAATCCCTAACAATCTCCCCCTTTGCAATTTGATGGCAAACCTTTAATATGTTGGCAAACCTTGCTCAACACTGAATTTCCACACATAGTCTTCAGCTCCTCCTTGGCTGGACAATCCTTGAAATCTTCTTGGATGCTTCTTTTTTAAGCTTCGGCTCTAGCTTCATTCTTCTTGATGCTTGCAGCTTGATCAATCTTCAAGCTTTCTCTTCATCTTCCTTTCTTTAGACCAAGCATCTTCTTTAGCTCCCAAGCTCTTTCTTCTATCATCTTCTCCCCTTATGACCATGCATTTTCTCCCTTTGGGTAGCTTGATCACTCTTTCTCCCCCTTTGCCATTAAACTTGAGAACTTCTCCCCTTCTCCAAGCTTGTTATTATTCTCCCCCTTTGCCATTAAATTGCAAAGTACATCCAATTGAAGAGGGGTACCTACACACACGAAACAAGGAAAATACCTTTAGTAGCACCTGTTAATAAAAGAAATCGAAAATGAAATATATAACAGGGCATCATGCATAGGTAGATAGGCTATAAGGGTACAGAGCCAATATAAGGGTGAATTTGATCAACTCTAATGCTTCCTTAGAAGGTTTACTCCCCCTCAATCCATACTCTTCTTTTGTCAAACTTTTGACAATGATTTAACTAATAGGTGCAAGAAGATGATGGTTTAACCAATTGAGGGTTAACTTCAAGAGAATAATTAGATACCAATTGATAATAATAAATGACTATAAAGTTCAAATTGATCAAATTACCAATATAAAGATACCAATTGATGGATAAGCTATTGGATAATTAGAGAGCAAGGTCAAAAGGATATACTAAACATAGCATAAATCATTATAACTATGAAAATCATTATGCTATGAAAGTTTTGAGTTCATTTCATACAATCATTAGATATAACTATCATGCACAAGATGAATGAAATGAAGTTCAATCATGAAGCCAAAACCTCACCATTAAGCAACCAAAATTATGAAAACATAAACATGGTGATCATGTGATTTACCTATAAGTGCAAGCGAGGTGGCAATCATGAAGATTATGATGCTAATGGAATGTGACATGGGACAAAAGACATGACTATCAAGATCAATCCAATGTACACAATGTCTATCACAAACTCAAGATATGATATCAATTGGAAATGATACTAAATGAAAATGATACCAATTGATTACCAATTGAACATGAAACATGATTAAGAGCAAGCATGTGACAAACACAAAATTCCAACCAGCATCATAAATTGATATTCATCACTTAGAATAATATAACTAATGAGCACAGAAATAAACAAGAAAAATTGCATAAAAAGATATAACTTAGTAAACCATGCAATTTTCAAAGTGTCAAGATCATAAGAATTCAACATCTAATAAATCCATCAAACAATAGATATAACTAAGAAATACAAGGAATGAATTCCAAAGATGTTCATATGATCAAGAACACTGCTACGAAGTTGAAACATGTTTAATGAATGATACCAATAAGAAAATTACACATGAATCAACAACATAACCATCCAAGTCAAATAAAAACTAGAAAGCAAGAGGATGGATTTTTGGGTTCTAGTATGGTAACTACAAAAATAATTAAAGAGCACAACCATACATGGAACAAATAAACATTTGCATAAAGAATGTAACTAAATGAGCAAAGATGCAAATAGCTTAAAACAACATTCATTTCCATTTGAAATGGCATAATCAAATACAAAAGGAAATGACAACATGGAACATGCTTTGAAGAATATAACTAATGATGTTTTAAAGCAATTACATTCAAACAATCTTCAAATCATAAACAAAATGTAACAATCGACAAAATGAGTATGAAAATGAAGATAAAACATTTTTCAATTTGTATTCCAAAGAATATAACTACAAGGGCTCATACAAATTGAACACATATTTTCCATACCAAAGGATATAATTAGTAAGATCATGGAAAATTTAAATTGATTCAAATCATTTATTTTTAAAGAAAAAATCTTACTATAACATTCAAACAAATGATTTTTCAAAATCAATTGATTATGTAGGATCTAGCTATGAAAGCTTTTGAAACCATAATCAATTGAACATGTAGAAATGCATGCAAGATATATAACTAAATGAAAGCAATATGCAAATCTATCAAGATGAAATTATAATCAAAAGATTTTGAAAACCATGATATGTAAATAGTATGGTGCATGAAAACAAAATCAATTGATCATAAACAAGCATTGCATTTTATGAAATGTAACTATGAAATAACAAAATGCAAATGCAATCATGACCAACAAAAGGATTTAACTATAAAGAATAGGTTGGTCAATGAGGTCCAAGGCCTTAAGGTTTGTCTAAGTTTATAACTTTGGGAATCCACCTAAGGTCTTGAGAGGTTTGGTCTTTGAGGTCTAGGTTTGAAGTCCCACCAACTTTAGGAGATTTGACTTGATAAATCTTAGATTTGGACCTATTACCATGAGATTTGAATAATTTAAACTTAGGTTGGATATTAGTCTCTTGGGGTTGGTGAAATTGTTTCTTAGGGGTTTGGTTCACTTTTATTTTCTTCTTATTTCCTCCCTTTATTTGACTTTTGAATTTTAAATTTAACTTAGCAACTTTATTCAAAAGTTCTTTCATTTGTTGTGTTATGGAGGAAGATTGAGAAGCTTTTTGTTAATAGATTCTTTTAGAGTTGGTTTAACTTGTTTAACCTTTTTAGAATCTATTTTAGGAGACTCCTTTTTAATAGGTTTTACTTGTTTATTCTTCTTGGAGTCTTCCTTGGTTTTTAGTGTCTTAATCATCATATTATTTGATTTTACCTTTTTAGGTTCAAATATGGATTTAGACACATTGCTTCTTCTTAATTTGCACTCAAAACTAAAATGTCCTTCAATGCCACAATAATTACATTTAGTCAATGGCAAGGAAGTGTGAGTGCTAGAGAAAGAGGACTCACCTTTAACAAATTTGTTGGTGAACTTAGGGTCATGAGAAATATTCCTATCAAAACCAAGACCCGTCCTATCTCTTTTAGATTTACCCAATTTCAATAACTTTTCAAATCTTTCTTCACTATGGGTAAATTTGCACTCATATTTATGTTTGTAGGTTTCAAGTTGAGTGACTTGGTTTTTAAGGGTTGAATTTTCAAGTTTAACTTTTGTTAGTTCTTGTTCAATTCCCTTAAATTTATTTAGCTCTTCATGGGCAAGTTTTAGTTCAAATTTAATTTCATTAATAACATTGGATCCAAGTTCTAGAGTGTTTATCTTAATTTGAGCATTAGATAAATTTTCCTTAGAGATATTCAACTTGGATTCTAGGTTGTTAATGTTTTCATCTTGCCTTTTTAATTGATCTCTTAGTTTTGAATTTTCCTTATTAAGATTATCACAATCTATCTTTGATTCTCTTATGTCATCTTTAATATTAGATAGATTATGTAAAGAGATCATGAACTTAGATTCTATACAATTTATTAATTCATCTTTTTCTTTAAGTTCATTTTTAGAAGACACTAATTCTTGGTTTAGCCTTTTAGATTCTTCTTTTAATCTTTTATTCTTCCTAGAAAGCTCTAAGGACCATGTGTACAATTCCTCATAAGTCTCATTTTCATCATATTCTTCTTCTTTTAAATTAAATATAGATTCATTAATTTTAATGTTAGAATCTCCAATAGATGGAAGAAGAAGGGGTCTAGAGGAATCTACACAAGAATCTACAAGGTCTATCATAGTGGAATCCATTCTAATGATTTTCATAGAAAAGCAACACTAGGGTTTTGATCTAGATTAAGGATCAACTCCGGGTTGTTAAGCCCTAAATGGAGTAACCTTGCTTTGATACCAATTGAAAGTCCAAGGGATCCTACCCTAGAGGGGGGGTGAATAGGGTGATCTACACTTAATGACTAATTATGGCCAATTTTAATTTCTTTAAAATAAACTAGTCACATGTGATGATTAACATATAAAATACGGAAGCTTAAACAAAACAATCACCACAAATCAATCACCACTACACAAGGATTTATAGTGGTTCGGCCTCAATGTCTACATCCACTACCGGCTTATGTATCCAACACCCCACCGGATTTCCACTATTATGCCTTTCAAAGGCTAAGCAATAACCTCTACAATATGCTTTCCAAGGATAAGCAATAACCTTACAATGATGTTTTTCTAGGCTAAACAACAACCCTTACACTATGCTTTTATATGGCTAAGCAATAACCTTACAAGCAAATGATTTCTCTCAAAGAAAGTGTCTTGACAAAACACTCTAAGAGATTATAATTTAAGCTTAATTTAATTGCCTCTTAAATAGGCGAATATGAAAGTGTAATGCTAACTCACACAACACTCTAAGTAATGAAAAGATGAATGCTCATGAAGTGTGTGTGTGAATACTTCGATCAAGTTGAAAATGAAAGCTCAATCAATTTATGCTAAAAGCATTTAAAAGTTTAATGCACATAAAAGGTATGATTGAAGTAATATGCAAATCACATGTACCAAATACAAACTTGTAGAAGATATGAAAAACAAGGGTTCAAAAGTTATATGAAATTAATTTAGTCTAAACATGTGATGCATGTGCAATGTTGTTTTCAAAACCAAACTAATTCAACAAAGGTTTAAATGAATGAAAACAACAAGGAAAGATTCAAAACAAGTTAATGAATCATGATATAAAAGAAATCAAAGATTTTGGCAATGCATGATTAACAAAGTTTATAAAACAAACTTGTTTTGAAATCAAGGTGAAGAATCCTATGACTTAAATCAAAGATTAAGGAAGCAGAGGATTCAACACATCATAGTTTATATGCTAAAATCATTTACCAATAGTTTAACAAAGCATAAAACAATGATTAATAAAAAGCAAAGCTTACTTGGTGGTTTAACTTCATTAATCCAAGCTTTAGCTTTCCTTAATGACCATTAGCCTTCCTTAGCTTGACCCCCTTAATTTTGCTTCAAATGCCTCAAGAGGGGCTTCAAAGATCATCACAAATGGCTAAGGAATGAGTTTCTTTTTATAGAAAAAGTGGTCCAACGGATACCTGTCGGTCGACCGACAGGTAGGTGTCGGTCGACCGACACCTCAATGGTCACTAGGCAACGGTCATGTTTTCGAAAGTTTTCTGACCGTTATACATCTATCGGTTGACCCTCATTTATCGGTTGACCGACATGGAACCGACGGCTGAACCGACAGCACAAAAATGTTGAAAATGTAGCTGTCTGGTTTTGGAACCGATGGAGCCTCTTGGTTGGCTTCGGTTCCACTGTCGGTTGACCGACATCAAGCTGTCGGTTGACCGACGGCTTTAGGCAAAAAATCCCAACTTGCATTTTTTAAAGAGAATCTTTGTGGGGATTTTTGGGCCATTAAACCAAGCTTGGAAACATGATTTTAAATCATCTAAGTGCTTTTAAAATCATGAAACATTAAAGGCCAAATAATATTTGAAACTTTAAAGCATAGGCTAGCTTGATTTAAGATCTTTTCAAAAACAAATGCATCCAAGATTTAAATCCAAAACATGCACAAACTAAGATTTACAATATTTAAAAACAATGCATGTAGAAAATCAGATTTCAAGGTTTTTAACTCAATGCATGTGTGAAAATTCATGAGATGCTAAAATGATAATGCATCCATCAAATTGCAATACACAAAATCCCTAACAAATAGACTGCAGAAAATCCGGAAACTCAGACAGAAAGAGGCTTCAGAAATCTAAGAGAGAAAACTCTGCGGAAATCCTACACCGACCACCGCTACAAGGTGACAAAAGTCCCTTGGGGGGTACCCCCCCAAGGTCCTTGCCTTCTCCTTCTGCCGCCAATGGCTTAGACATGGCTTTTCAAGCCCGTCTACTCGGTTTTTTATTGGACATAGGACCTTCTTTTGGTCTTTGTTCTCTAAAAACCTGAGGTTATAGCCAAGCCAAGCGAATCAATAGCATCCTCTGTTCTCATCTACATGGATGATGGTGAAGCCCACATATAGCTTGCAACCGTCAATCTAAACGGGTCCCCCACAATCTCCTGAGAAGTTAGATCCTCCTTTTCTTGCTTTTCATTGTAGTTTGTTTTTTTTCAAAAGAGACAAAAATCACAACTCTTGTCTTTCATTATTGATAAGGATTGTAAATCGGCTATAAACGCCAAAATCGGCTATAAACGCCAGAAACCGGCTATAAACGCCAAAATCGGCTATAAATGCCAAAAAATCGCCTTTCACGGCAAACCAAGAAAAATGTCTCTTTTCTTAAATATATGTGCAATGGAAAACTTGAAAGAAGTTGATTTCCTTTTTACTTGCGAAGGTTGATCTCCGGATCACCACTTGCAATTCCAAGTAAAATAGAAAATCTGGCACACCCACACAAAAAAAAAAGAAATGCTGATGCACGCCCTTGCCCCCCGGTTACGAAAGGGTTGGACCCGACGGACTCCCACGTCCGCCGACCTCGGTAGAACCGAGCAGGAGCGTGGTCCATCAATAGTAAGAGGGACTTCCAAGTTAGGAGAGTCCTCATGCTGCCCCTTGCCGTGATGATGACTCCTCCTCCTCTTACTCCTGTGGGCTCACTTCTTAGAGGAACCTGCCCCGCTGTCAGAGTCAGGTTTCCCACTTGACTCCTCACTGGATGGTCTACTCTTGCCAGTAGATTCCACGGAAGCTTGCCTTTGCACTGCTTGCATCCAAGCACCAAGTTCGGCTTCCTCCTGTTCTAGCTGCTCTAAAGCCTCATTAGGTATTTCTCGAACAACTTCAGAACCAATGACACCCTGGTCACCGAGAAAGCCTATCTTGTGCTTCTCTCCAGAAAGGAAGGCCCAAACTTCCAGATGCCAGCTTCACATCAAGCCCTTCTTGGAAAGCCCCCGATATGCCGAAAAGCTCTCCGCGAACCACTTCGCAATGCCGGCAGTCCGGGAAGTCGACAACACAGGATAAGAGATCATGACTGTAGTGTCTTCAGCACTATAGAAAGCCCATGCATTTCTCCCCTCCTGCAAACCTCCAAAGCACTTCACCATGCTTGAAGGCGCTCCAACAACGCCTTGAGAAAAGCCTAATTGCAGAGAAAACTGAGAAGGTACATAAGGCTGGATGTCGACGAAAAGATGTCTGCGGTACACCATCGTGCCGACACGTATGCTGAAGAGCCACTCCTTCTCTGCGTTTGTCAAGGAGTAATGCCTTCCCGACCCCACCCTGGTAGAGTCTCGGGAGGCACCAAAATCAAAAGCCTTCTTCCGCAACTCCGGAGAAAGCTTCACAGAAGACTGCACCATCTCGACGTCCCTGAACTGTCGGATCCTCATGCAGGCAAACAAAAGTGATTCGGACATAGCTTTGCCCTTGGCCAGTCGAATCATCAGAGGATCATCATCCTGTGCAGCACCCAGCCGGTGGAAGCTAGGACAGTGGTACACTTACTATGAATAAAAGATGTGGGCTGAAAATACCCTATTCATAGAGAGCCCAAGCCGAACCAAAAAAGCAGCAGCCTGCAGTTCGGTACATAGGTATGAGTAAAAAGCTGGCACCAAAGCAAGCTGCTCTCTAAACGCCATTTGACAAGCCGAAAAAATACAGTGCGGCCTGATGTGCGTTCCAACTCCTCCAGCAAAAATAGCCTCACCAAGTCAATAAGTGAGGTAAACAGCGAGACCTCTCCATGGTGCAATGTCAGGACATATGACATTTGTACTTGCACAAAAATCTTTCAGCTATTCTTGCATAGCCAAGATCTTCTTAGAACTTGGACCCTGAGCCCTAGCTTCTTGGGTCGCACTATCAGAAGACTCCCTGCTATAAAAAAAGTTGGGGAATGAAGAGCTAGAACTCTTCCAACTGCTGGATCTAACTTTCAAACCCTCTTTCTCCTTCAAAAAATCATAGAAGGATACGAGCTGAAAGTAAGAAGCCTAAACTCCTCGGATTGCTCCTCAAGGACGCTGTCAATCAGCATAAACTCCTCATAGAGTTTGCCAAGGATGGGCAATCGAGTAATGGCGCTCAGCTCCTTCAAAGAGAAACCAATCTCACCATTCATCACAACGAAGGTATTGGTTTGTGGAAGGAATGACTCCGACTTAGCCATGAAGGCCTTGTCGGAAAAGATCACGGTCTCCCTAAAGGCGCGGACCGCATCAAAATTCCCGGCTTCCTTCAAAACAGCGCCACCAATCTGTAGGACGTGATCAGTCCACGACTTCCACTCGGAATCAGCATTGAAACGGCCACGAAGTCGAAAAGGCTTTATCCAATTGCTGCCGTCACCGCTGAAAATACTAAGGCCCACCGGTCCCAAATCGACCAACGGATAATCAGAGCCCTGGTAGCCGATGGATGGCATCAACAAGTCCATGTCAGCAGGCGACCTTTCCGTATATCCAGGAGAACCGCCAACAAAAACCCCGGTCTTGATTACATTTGTCCTTCTCACCCAGCTTGGAGGATCTTCCCTCTTAGAGCACGTGGGGGCAAGGCTCATGATCGAGATGGTGCGATCAAACATCGACCGGGTAGCAACAGTCTTCTTCTCACTATCTGCTATGAAAGAAAACTGAAAACATCTCCTCTGGCATGTCATGTCATCAGGGACGGCATCACCAAAGAAGAAGGTAGGCTTGGGTAAAACACTCTGATCTTCCATCACCCATGGACGACTGCTTACCATGATCTTATAGAATTCCTCTCCCTTGAGAGTGATCAGTCGCTGCCTCATCTCATCTCTATTGAGGGAGTCGCACTCTTCCAGATTTCTCTCAACATACTGGACCTTCTCCCAGGCCTGCTGAACGGCCGGATTAGAAGATCTAGCAGATCGACGAGGTACGCTCATATCAAGCTCTTTACCCTTGTTCGTTCTGGAAGAACCACCTGCAAAGGATGGAAAAGAAAAAGATCAAACATCAAAATGATAGAATTTTGCTAAAAAAAAATCTGGCGAAACTTTGACATGATGCCGGGGAAATTCCGAAGAAAATGAACTATCCCGCAAGAAAGAGAAAGCTTGAAGATGGGCTCAACATTGCTGTGAGCTATGAAACTCCAAACTTTCGAAACCTCAAAGTCTCCACAAAATCAGGAAGGGCTCAACATCACTACGAGCTCCAAATTCCCAAATTTGTGAAAACTTTCAGGTATGCTATCACATCATGCTATAATAAAATATACATGCATGAACATCTTGGTTTGCAAAAAAAAATGCATTATCATGATGAGCAAAAAAAAAAGAAAAGAAACTTTCTAAAAAAAAAAAGAAGGAGAAAGGAGAAAGAAAAAGAACAAAAAAAAAAGAAAAGAAACTTTCACGAAAAAAAAAGAAAGAAAGAAAACAAACAAAAAAAAAGAGAGAAAGAAGAGGGCTGGCCCACAGGCCACGTGGCCGTATGGCAAGATCCGTACGGATCTGTCCGTACGGCCCACAAAAAAGAAAAATGCAAAAAAAAGAGAAGAAAGCATGAAAAAAAAAGAACGTGTAAAAAAAAAGAAGGAAACACGTGAAAAAAAAAGAAAAGAAAGAAAGAACTTTTTTTTTCCTACAATAAGGTTTTCTTGAAAAAGGGAACTTACTTGAAGCCATTGGTGGAGAAGAAGAAGAAAAGTCTTGAAGATCTAGAAGAACAAGAACTCTTGGTCTTGAAGCCCTCTTGGGATTGTTGCAAAAGAAAACAATAAGAGCAAGAGATCCAACCTCCTCCTTGTTTTTATAGAAGAGAGCAAACCAAAGAAGGAAATAAGAAAGAGGTAAGTGTTACTAATTAGGAAGATTCTTTCCCAAAAGAAAGATATCTTAAGAGATTCTCTCCCAAAAAGAAATCAAAAAGAGATTTTCTCCCAAAAGATAGGATCAATGAAAGATTTTTTCCCAAAGGAAGATATCTTGAGATATTCTCTCCCAAAATAAAGGGAACATGAGAGATTCTCTCCAAGTAAAGATATTCTTAGATATTCTCTATCCAAAGGAGATATTTTTGGATATTTTTTATAAAAATGACACCATATGAGATCTATGCCATTTCAAAAGCTTAAGGTCCCATGGGTTAGCCCATATGAGCCAGGTTTGACCACCTAGGCACTAAAAAAATAAAAAATAAAAATTTGAGCTTTTAGTCAAAGAGAAATTCCTCTTACCAAGAGCATACAAAAATGGTTCCATGCCTCTTTTGAGTTGATTGGACCATACAAAAAAGAATTCCAAGCCCCATGAGGTTCCAAAAATAAAACCATCCAGCCTCAACTACCAAATTGAGCAAAAATCTTGAAATTGACATTCCGCAAAAATCCAAACCAAATCTTGGTCCCCTAACATGCCACATACAGCATGTTAGGTCACAAGACCAAAACCAAAAACCAAAACCTGATCCCCTAACTTGCCACATACAGCCTGTTAGGTCACAAGATCAAAGCCAAAATTGACTCCCCCAACATTCCACATATAGCTTGTTGGGTCACAAGGTCAAAACCAAACCCGACCCCCTAACTTGCCACAAACAGCCTGTTAGGTCGCAAGGTCAAAACCTAAATCCACATCCCTAATGTCATCTTCAAAACTTTGCCTCGAGATGGTGCGTGATCCCTTTCACTACCATAAAATTCCCCTGGAAGCTCAAAAGGCTACAAATACCAAAAAAAAAAGACTGCTCAAAGACTCTTGTTCAAGTCACAGGCTCTCCTTCACAAATCTCTTCGAGGCACATCGACTACAAGAGTTAAGCAACTCGTCGCTGCACCTCGAGGGGGCATTTGTTGACACCAAAAATGTCACTTTGCCTCTTTAAGATCCAAAAAGATACATGAAGTCGCAACTTGCCATAAATAGTCAATGCTACTTCCAAAAAATCAAATCTTGTCAGAATCAAACAAAAACTGCAAGATCCTTCAAGACAGCCAAAGGAGGAGTATACAAGAAGTTTCGGGCCATTTCAAAATCATTTAGCCTAACTTCGCTTCTCCGGTAGTCGAAAAGGAGCTCCCGGCGGCGAAAGCATCGGAGACACCAAATCTTGGATCAGAGCCGATGGATGGTCTCAAAATACATCCAAAAGGCTCCACGTCAAGTTTCGAGTCAAACCGACAACGTTTGACCCTACATCAACCCTCGAACAGCTAAATCAGGTCTCTCGGCGGCGAAGTTCCCCGGGACCACGGTTTTCTAAGACAGAGCCTATGGATCATATTAAAATGACTCCAATAGGTTCCCTGTCAAATTTCAAGTCAATCGGACATCGGTTGACCGCACATCAAGCCGCGACATCTTCATCGCGACAAAAGCAAGTCTACTGGTGATAGGACCCCAAATGGCTTCAAAAATCAAACAAAAGCCTATGCTTGGTCTTATTTATTGCTCAGGAGGCTTCACCTCAAATTTTAGGTCATTCCAACATCGTTTGACCTAGTTTCATCTTTTGACGAAAAATCGACAGTTCTGCGGGACAAAGTCTTCGGCTTTCTCATAAAATTGGGAACTTTGCAAAACAAAATGCAAGGATTCTCATCAGGTTTTCTACAGGGAAATCAGGCCAATAAATGATCAAAAATGTCAAGGAAAAATACAGAAGGAAAAGGAATAAAAAAATAGCAAAAACGGACACAAAACGGGACAAAAAGGGGGAAAACCCCCCGGGTCGCAGACCCCTGCAACCCTGGGGCCCTGAATCGCCGGGAGGGCCCCTGAAACCCCGTTTTTCGCCATTTTTTCGCGATTCGAAGCTCCGACCTCTGGTATTTTTGAAATTCATACTTTTGAGACACTAAATCCTCTGACATCCGTCAAAATCACGGGTCAATCATCAAGAGTATCAAAATCAACATTGATCGCCAACCGGTCAACCAAAAAAAGTGCGCTTTCTACCGGTCTGATCGAGAAATCGACAGGACAGATGGCACCAACCTGCTGTTGGCAAACAATACCTGAAGTTACATGGTCATCCAATGTCGATCTACATGAAGATCCATCGATGATCATCGCCAGAAGAATCCCAAAAGACGCGGCACGGCCCACGACTCTTCAAATGCTCGGCGACCACTTAATGCGATTAATTGACTAGCTTTATTACAGTCATTAATCCATTTCTTTGGACGGCCCAATCAGAAGCAAGCATCCGGGAGTTACAAGTCAAGAGATTCATGGCATTTAACCCATGAAACTCCTCCCATCATGGTGATTAAAGGCGATTAAAAGCCCTCAATCTCCTCTGGCCAATCAGAAGCCAAGAAAATGAGTTACAAAATAAAGAATTCAATCCTGTAACTCCTCCCATTATGCGGCTTAATGACAATAAAAGCCCATAAACACTCCTAAATGGCTACCAAAAAGCCTATAAATAGGAGAGCACTCCAGGAAGAAAGGACAGCACAGACAGCACAAAAAACACACAACAGACTGCAGAAAATCCGGAAACTCTTACAGAGAAAGGCATCAGAAATCTAAGAGAAAGAAAGAGAGAAAACTCTGCGGAAGTTCTACACCGACCACCGCTACAAGGTGACAAGAGTCCCTTAGGGGGTACCCCCCAAGGTCCTTGCCTTCTCCTTCTGCCTCCAATGGCTTAGACGTGGCTTTTCAGCCCGTCTACTTGGCCTTTTATTGGACATAGGACCTCCTCTTGGTCTTTGTCCTCTAAAAACCTGAGGTTATAGCCAAGCCAAGTGAATCAATAGCATCCTCTATTCTCATCTGCATGGATGATGGCGAAGCCCACATATGGCTTGCGACCGTCAATCTGAACGGGTCCCCCATAATCTCCTGAGAAGTTAGATCCTCCTTTTCTTGCTTTTCATTGTAGTTTGTATTTTTTTTAAAAGAGACAAAAATCATAACTCTTGGCTTTCATTATTGATAAGGATTGTAAATCAGCTATAAATGCCAAAATCGGCTATAAACGCGAAAAATCGGCTATTAACGCCAAAGTCGGCTATAAATGCCAAAAAAATCGCCTTTCACGGCAAATCAAGAAAATGTCTCTTTTCTTAAATATATATGCAATGGAAAACTTGAAAGAAGTTGATTTCCTTTTTACTTGCGAAGGTTGATCTCCGGATCACCACTTGCAATTCCAAGTAAAATAGAAAATCTGGCACACCCACACAAAAGAATTGTTGATGTGCGCATCTGCCGCCCTTCGATTACGAAAGGGTTGGAACCAAACGGACTCCCACGTCTGCCGACCTTGGTAGAACCGAGCTAGCAGAATGGCGCCGGTCCATCAAAGTGGAGAAAAGAAGAAAACTGAGGGGTCATGCATTGAATGCCTCTTGGTTAAAAAAACAGCCAGTGCAACCATCGCCTTCACAAAGGACGACCTCCTACTGGGCCAAACAAGGCACAACCGGCCCCTGTACTTCACAGGGTACGTCAAGGAAATGGCTATGCACATAGTTTAGATCGACCCAGGTTCTGCACTCAACCTCATCTCCACATCGGCTCTCGAAGAGTTGGGCATCCCTCCCAGCAAACTGAGCCACACATCTGTATCTATCTTTGGATACGATGGGAGTACTCAAAGGCCTATCGGCAAAATCAGGTTCAAGTTGCAGATTGGTGATCTTATCTCTGAGGTCACAGTGTATGCAATAAAAACTCCTTCATGCTACAACAACCTTCTCAGACGCCCTTGGATCCACGAGAATGGTGTTGTCCCTTCAACTTTACATCAATGCATCAAGTTTGTTGGCGACGACGGCATGATACATCGAGTCTTTGCAGACAGAAAACCCTTCAAAGGTAAAGAAGTCCACTTCGCAGACTCACAAATGTATGAAGGTGAAAAAGAAGAAGAGGAGAAGCACACAGCACCCTTTGCCGAAAATCTCCAGAAAGATAAAGGCAAGGCTCCTCAACAATCACCGGAAGAAAACAAACCATCTGGTAAATTCGAAGAGAGCATTCAAACTCCCTTCATCATCTCCCTCAAACCTTCAAGCCTTTGGTCATCACAACTAAAGTGAAGAAGGCAAAGCAAAGTCCTGGGGAAAAATTGTTGTCTCTTTCGTGTCTATCATGCAAAACACGGATTCGGATTCATAGTCATAAGATGACACATCGTTAAGCCAAGCTGACACTCAGCAAGTTCAGCCTGCTTTTACCCCAATGGAGACAACTTCTGACATAGAAGATCCTATGTCAGCTTCCTTCGTTGTTCCAGCAACTTCAGCAAAGGAAAAAACCGGTCTTCTTCCATGGATCGGATGCTTCTTCATCAAACTTCATGCTTGAACCTTTCCAAAATGAAGGTATTCCTCAACTATCGTTATATAGTCCTGTGGCACAAGCTATTATGAAGAAAATGGGCTATGACGCTCAAAACCCAGTGGGTTTGGGAGAAGGACGCGATATTCTCACGCATTGGGGCCCGTCTTGACCAAAAGCCAGCTGGAAGATTGGAGACTCTACGGCTATGTAGAAAAGTCTTCACACGGGCTAGGGTATGATCCCGACACTCCTTTGAGACAGTTGTCACAAAGGATTAAAAGTCAACTTACTGACCAAGCCTCAACATCTCAAGTCCACGAAGACATCGATCTCCCTGGATATCTTTTCGATGAGTCACCTGACAAAGATCCAGGAAGCTCATCCAATTGGTACGATTTATCTGGCGATGATGAGGAATTGTTCGATGGCACAGACGTGTGGTCTTCTGACCTAGAAGAACCTTCATCTCCAAAAGAAGTACTCTACTTCGACACGGTTTCAACAGGCAATTGGGATCATCTCATAGCAAGCCCTGAGAAGATCACAGATCAAGAAGACCCATGGAAAGAAATAAAACCTTGGTCTGGAAATGCCCTTGAAACCCCAGAAGGTTTCGTTGTGCTGGAAGCCTCCGAAAATATTATGGAGAAACCAGCTAAGAACCTTTCAATAGAAGATCCTGCATCCTACAACGATTTCATGGCCTTTCGAAGCCTGAGGTATGGACATCATAGGTCCTATTTCTCCCCCTTCAAGCAAAGGTCATCGCTTCATCTTTGCCGCTACGGATTATTTCTCCAAGCTATCAGAAGCATTTGCGCTAAACGAAATGAAGACCTCATCAGTCCTTCAGTTCCTGGGCACCAACATCATTGTCGTTTCAGCATACCCAAAAGATTCGTCCATGATAACGGACCACAATTCCGGGATCATCGATTCTACAGGTTCTGCGACAAATACAAAATCCAAAGCTGTCCTTCGACTCCATACAATCCGGCAACAAATGGATTAGCAGAAGCTTTCAACAAGACACTCTACAAAATCCTCAAGAAAATGGTCTCTAGTCACAAAAGAGACTGGAGCGACAAACTGTCTTAAGCTTTATGGGCCTATCGAACCACCGCTCGAGGACCAACCCATAGCACACCATTCTCCTTGGTCTATGGATGTGAAGCTGTTGTACCCTTAGAAGTACAAATTCCTTGTTTGAGGGTATCCTTGCAAAATGACATGACTCAAGAAAGTAATGTCAAATTGCGACTCCATGAGCTGGACAATCTCGATGAGAGACGGCTCGAAGCTCGACAAAGCATTGAATTTTACCAAGCACGCATGGCAGGATCTTTCGACAAAAAGGTCAGGCAATGACATACAAAAAGGGTGACTTGGTTCTTGCGGTAAAAAAGACCAATGGTCTTCGCTCACAAGTCCAAAGGCGAATTTGAGCCAAAATGGGAGGGACCCTACGTCAACAACAAGGTTTTCTCCAACGGCGCATACGCACTCCTAAACATGGAAGGTGACAGATGTATGCTACCCATCAACGGCAAGTTCTTAAAGCGGTACTGCCCTTGAAGACTTACCCAACTGGGTAAGAGCAATGCCTATACGGCCAAAACCGGTTTCCAGGTACATGCTCGCTAAACCCACTTTTTTAGAATTTTTATATCAAATGTTGAAATTTCTAGAAATTTAAACAATGCTTACTTTCATCGTTTCATTGTTCAGAAAAAAAATCCAAGTTTAGGAGCCTTTCCCTAACTTGATCAAAATTTTCAACCCTTGAACCCAAAATTCATTGTTTGAAACAAAATCTGGATTCAGGGATTTCCACCCTAGTCCACCCTACCTTTTACTGCCTAAATGGTTTTAGGTCAAAACTTATGACCCTCGTGTCTTTAAACAAAAAAAAAAGATTTTTTAAAAACCGCACGGAAGCGACGCTTAGTCGATACTCGCACAAATTGGAAGCATGCGAACCACGTTCGACACTTCCAAAATAGCAGGGAAGCAACGTTTCGTCGATACTTGCAAAATCCAAAACCGTGGAGATGCAACATTTCAGTTGATATCCACAACCCAAATTTTAAAGGTTCGAAAAAAAACCTAAAAAACCATGGGGACGCAACATTTCAGTTGATATCCATAACCCAAAGGCTCGAGAAAACCACAAATTTAAAAAATCATAGGGAAACGACATCAAGTTAGTACCCGCAAAATTAAAATTTTTGAAAAGCAAGGATGGACATTCCATTGATACTTGCACCCAAATCCGCGAGGATGCGACATTCCATCGATACTCGCAATCGAATGAGCAAGGATGCGACATTCCATCGATACTTGCAAGACCATTCAGCAGGGAGGCGACTTTTAGTCGATACTTGCATTTTTTAAAGCCAAAACAGGCTATAAATGTCACAAACCGGCTATCAATGCCACAAAGCAAAACCGGCTATCAATGCCCCCAACCAAAACTTGGTTTTCAAAAAACTCCGGCTATCAATGCCACCAAAACAGGCTATAAATGCCACAAAACAAACCGGCTATAAATGCCACAAAACAGACCGGCTATAAATGCCACAAAACAAAACCGGCTTCGATGCCACAAACAAAATCTGGCTCCCATGCCAAAATAATCATTTGGCAAAAGATTTTCATAAAATGACAAGCTTTTGATCAAAATCCCATTTAGCAATTACTTTCATCACAAAAGATTTAAGTGAGCATAGGGAAAACAAAAAGAAAAAGCATCCCATTTAGCAATTACTTTCATCACAAAAAGATTTAAGTGAGCGTAGGGAAAACAAAAAAAATAGTACCAAAAAGATACATGCCGTACAAAAAAAAGAAAGTGTTCACAAGCACTAAAAAAAGGTACAAAAAAATATACATGCGGTACCAAAAAAAAAGTGTTCACAAGCAGTACAAAAAAAAGTACCAAAAAAATACATGTGGTACCAAAAAAAGGGAAGAAGGATAGTTTCTGTTACAAAAAAAACAGGAACTGAACCAAAAATGGTCTCAGCCAAGATTTCAGCACCTCAAGAAAACTTTTGGCCTCAGCCGTCAGGGATTCCAAGGCACGCTTCTTTAGGAACTTGCCATGAGATGCTGGATAATGCTGCAATCCTTTTGTCATACTGGGAAGCTTATCCCGAGCAGTTTGCCATTGTTTGTTCTCTTGAAACTTCCTTTCAAGAACTCGATCGGCGTCTGCAACCCAGTGAATCAGAGCACTCTCCTTGTCGTGAGCCTCTGTTATTGCAGCCCACTTGGCAGCGACTTATGCCTTCAGATGCTCAAGACGTTTCTTGGCCTCATCGACCTCCCTATCAAGGATGTTGAGGTCATGTGTCAGCCCAATGATGGCTAGCTCTACTAAGTTCTTCTCTCAGACTATCTGCTTCCTGCTTTGTGTAGCCTCATCCAGGTTAGACTTAGCCTTATCAGCAGGGTCCAGGAACATCTCTTTGAAGAACTGGTCGTCAGGAAAACCCATGGTCTCAAACCACTTGTCACCCAGCGCAATGATCCTATCAATGATCGCCCTGGCACCTGTGACATCCAGACCAGCCTCTTCGGCATCACCGAGAATCTCCTGCACATGCTGGATCATGTCAAATCTGGCATCCAAGTGTCCAGCAAGGAGAGTCTCAATCCAGGAGCTCAGAACCTGCACCACCACCTTCTTCACAAAAAGAAGAGATAGCCCAGCTGAAGATTCGCCCCGCTCCATCTGTCGGCTGCCCATGTCATGCCCCGTTGGAAGAGGAACAAAAGATCCCTTTCCAGTTGGGGCTGCTGGAGAAGGAATCTCAGCACGAGGTATCTCCTCAACAGTGTCAGAACTGGTCCCAAGAGCCTCCACCACTGGATCGACCTTTGCCATCCCTTGCTCTGGTTCCGAAGGAAGCGACGGACTCTCCTCTGTCACCACAAAACCTGCCAAAGAAACACAAAAAGGTATGAATATGATCCTGTTTGAAAATCATTATCAGGGTTATTACTACAAAATACCTTCTTCGACGACTGGTGGAAGACTCTCTTCTTCCATGAACTCATTAGAAGCATCATCAACATTTGCGTCCATCAATGGTTCAAAGTCATCGGAATCCTGTGGCAAGTCAGCTGGCAAGAAAATGTTAGCAAACCAAGTCACAGACAAAAAAAAAGAAAGCAAAAGAAGTCATACCAATTGGAGATTCTAGATTCACTCCAGAGTCCCTCAGTTCTTCTTCAGGTGCCCCGACAGGATCCATCACCACCTCATTGGTTGGAACCTCAGGCATCGCCAAATCTTCCTCTGCTAAAAAAAAAGGGGGAGTAGTAGGGAGAGAAAACAAATCAAGACATGGAAAAATCCGATGAAAAGAAATGGAAAGAGAAAGAGGAAGAATCATACCTTCACCAACGGTCTCTTCTTCTCGGCTTCTCTTCTCTGGAGGCTCGTCAGCATCCACTGGCACATCTTCACTGATAGTAAGAGGAACTTCTATGTCTTGAGAGTCCTCATATTTCCCCTTGCTGCGATGATGACTCCTCTTCCTCTTACTCCTGCGGGCTCGCTTCTTAGAGGAACCTGCCCCGCTGTCAGAGTCAGGTTTTCCACTTGACTCCTCACTGGATGGTCTACTCTTACCAGTAGACTCCGCGGAAGCTTGCCTCTATGCCACTTGCATCCAAGCATCAAGTTCAGCTTCCTCCTGTTCTAGCTTCTCTAAAGCCTCATCAGGTATTTCTCGAACAGCTTCAGAACCAATGATGCCCTAGTCACCGAGAAAGCCGATCTTGTGCTACTCTCCTGAAAGGAAGTCCCAAACTTCCTCTCGCCGGACGCCATCCGACTTTCCAAGGCAATTTCCAGATGCCAGCTTCACATCAAGCTCCTTCTTGGAAAGCCCCCGATATGCCAAATGCTCTCCACGAACCACTTCGCAAAGCCGGCAGTCCGGGAAGTCGAAAACACAGGATAAGAGATCATGACTGTAGTGTCTTCAGCACTATAGAAAGCCCATGCATTTCTCCCGTCCTGCAAACCTCCAAAGCACTTCACCATGCTTGAAGGCGCTCCAACAACGCCTTGAGAAAAGCCTAATTGCAGAGAAAACTGAGAAGGTACATAAGGCTGGATGTCGACGAAAAGATGTCTGCGGTACACCATCGTGCCGACACGTATGCTGAAGAGCCACTCCTTCTCTGCGTTTGTCAAGGAGTAATGCCTTCCCGACCCCGCCCTGGTAGAGTCTCGGGAGGCACCAAAATCAAAAGCCTTCTTCCGCAACTCCAGAGAAAGCTTCACTGAAGATTGCCCCATCTCGACGTCCCTGAACCGTCGGATCCTCATGCGGGCAAACAAAAGTGATTCGGACACGGCTTTGCCCTTAGCCAGTCGAATCATCAGAGGATCATCATCCTGTGCAGCACCCAGCCGGTGGAAGCCAGGACAGTGGTACACATACCATGAATAAAAGATGTGGGCTGAAAACACCCTGTTCATGGGAAGCATAAGCCAAACCAAAAAAGCAACAGCCTGCAGTTCGGTACACAGGTAGGAGTAAAGAGCTGGCACCAAAGCAAGCTGCTCTCCAAACGCCATCTGACAAGCCGAAAAAATACAATGCGGCCTGATGTACGTTCCATCTTCTCCAGCAAAAACAGCCTCACCAAGCCAATAAGTGAGGTAAACAACGAGATCTCTCCGCAGTGCAATGTCAGGACATATGGCATTTGTACTCGCACAAAAATCTCTCAACTCTTCTTGCATAGCCAAGATCTTTTTCGAACTTGGATCCTGAGCCCTGGCTTTCTAGGTCGCACTATCAGAAGACTCCCTGTTATCAAAAAAGTTGGGTAACGAAGAGCTAGAACTCTTCCAACTGCTGGATCTAACTTTCAAACCCTCCTTCTCTTTCAAAAAATCATAGAAGGCAACGAGCTAAAAGTACAGAAGCCTGAACTCCTCAGACTGCTCCTCAAGGACACTGTCGATCGGCATAAACTCCTCATAAAGTCTGCCAAGGATGGGCAATCCAGTAATGGCGCTCAGCTCCTTCAAAGAGAAACCAATCTCACCATTCGTCACAACGAAGGTATTGGTTTTGTGGAAGGAATGACTCCAACATAGCCATGAAGGCCTCGTCGGAAAAGATCACGGTCTCCCTAAAGGCGCGGACCGCATCAAAAATCCCGGCTTCCTTCAAAACGACGCCCACCAATCAGTAGGACGCGATCAGTCCACGACTTCCACTCGGAGTCAGCACTGAAACGGCCACGACGTCAAAAAGGCTTCACCCAATTACTGCCGTCCACCGCTGAAAATACCAAGGCCCCACCAGTCTCAAATCGACCGACGGATAATCAGAGCCCTGGTAGCTGCTGGCTGGCATCAATAGGTCCATGTCAGTAGGCGACTTCTTCGCATATCTAGGAGAACCGCCAACAAAAACCCCGATCTTGATTACATTTGTCCTTCTCACCCAGCTTGGAGGATCTTCCCTCTTAGAGCACGTGGGGGCAAGGCTCATGATCGAGACGGTGCGATCAAACGTCGACCTAGTAGCAACAGTCTTCTTCTCACCATTTGCAGTGAAAAGAGAACTGAAGACATCTCCTCTGGTATGTCATGTCATCAGGGACGGCATCACCAAAGAAGAGGGTAGGCTTGGGTAAAACACTCTGATCATCCATCACCCATGGACGACTGCTTACCATGATCTTATAAAAATCCTCTCCCTTGAGTGCGATCAGTCGCTGCCTCATCTCATCTCTATTGAGGGAGTCGCGCTCTTTCCAGATTTCTCTCAACATACTGACCTTCTCCCCAGGCCTGCTGACGCCGGATTAGAAGATCTAGCAGATCGACGAGGTACGCTTGTAGCAGGCTGTTTACCCTTGTTCGTTCTGGAGGAACCACCTGCAAAGGTTGGAAAAGAAAAAGATCAAAACATCAAAATGACGGAATTTCGCTAAAAAAAAATCTGGCGATATTTTGACATGATGCCGGGGCAATTCCGAAGAAAAGGAACTATCCCAAAAGAATAGAAAGCTGAAGATGGGCTCAACATTACTGCGAGCTCCGAAACTCCAAACTTTGAAACCTCAAAGTCTCCGCAAAATCAGGAAGGGCTCAACATCGCTGCGAGCTCCAAATCCCAAATTTGCAAAAACTTTCAGGTATGCTATCACATCATGCTAGAAATTTAATTTACAGTAGAATGCATGCATGAACATCTAGGTTTGCCAAAAAAAAAAGGGGCATTATCATGATGATCAAAAGAAAAAGAAAAAAAAAGGAAAAAATAAACTTTCTCAAAAAAAGGGGAGAAAGAAAAGAAAAAAAAAAAAAAAAAGAAAACTTTCTCAAAAAAAAAGAAGAAAGGATAAGCAAAAAAAATAAAAGAGAAAAAGGGGCTGGCCCATAGGCCACATGGCCATACAACCAGATCCGTACGCATCTGTCCGTACGGCCCAAAAAAGAAAAAAAACATGCAAAAAAAGAAAAAGAAGAAAGCATGAAAAAAAAACGTAAAAAAAAGAGCAAACACGTGAAAAAAAAAAGAAAAGAAAAGAAAGAAACAAAAAAAAAGGAAAGAACTTTTTTTCTACAATGGAGTTTTCTTGAAAAAGAGAACTTACTTAAAGCCATTGATGGGGAAGTAGAAGAAAAGTCTTGAAGATCTTGAAGAAGAACTCTTGGTCTTGAAGCCCTCTTGGGATTGTTGCAAAAGAAAGCAATAAGAGCAAGAGATCCAACCTCCTCCTTGCTTTTATAGAAGAGAGCAAACCAAAGAAGGAAAGAAGAAAGAGGTAAGAGTTACTAATTAGTAACCTTACCAAAAGAAAGAAATTAGAAAGATTCTTTTTCAAAAGAAAGATATCTTAAGGGATTCTCTCCCAAAAAGAAATCAATGAGAGATTTTCTCCCAAAAGATAGGATCAATGAAAGATTCTCTCCCAAAGAAATATATCTTGAGATATTCTCTCCTAAAATAAAGGGAACATGAGAGATTCTCTCCAAATAAAGATATTCTTAGATATTCTCTATCCAAAAGAGTTATTTTTAGATATTCTTTACAAAAATGACACCATATGAGATCTAAGCCATTTCAAAAGCTTAAGGTCCCATGGGTTAGCCCATATGAGCCAGGTTTGACCACCTAGGAACTAAAAAAAAAATATTTGGTCTTTTAGTCAAAGAGAAATCCCTCTTACCAAGAGCTTACAAAAATGGTTCCATGCCTCTTTTGCATTGATTGGACCATACAAAAAGAATTACAAGCCCCATGATTTTCCAAAAATCAAACCATCCAGCCTCATATACCAAATTGAGCCAAAATCTTGAAATTGACATTCCACAAAAATCGAAACCAAATCCTGGTCCCCTAACTTGCCACATATAGCTTGTTAGGACACAAGACCAAAACCAAAACCAAAACTTGATCCCCTAACTTGCCACATACAACCTGTTAGGTCACAAGATCAAAACCAAAATTGAACCCCCAACATTCCACATACAGCTTGTTGGGTCACACGGTCAAAACCAAACCTGACCCCCTAACCTGCCACATACAGCCTGTTTGGTCACAAGGTCAAAAACCAAAACCAAATCCACATCCCTGATGTCATCTTTAAAACTTTGCATCGAGATGGTACGTGATTCCTTTCACTACCAAAAAATACCCCTGGAAGCTCAAAAGGCTATAAATACCAAAAGAAAGACTGCTTAAAGAGACAAAGACTCTTGGTCAAGTCACAAGCTCTCCTTCACAAAATCTCTTCGAGGCACATCGACTACAAAAGTTAAGCAACTCGTTGCTGCACCTCGAGGGGGCATTTGTTGACACCAAAAGTGTCACTTTTGCTTCTTCAAGAGCCAGAAAACTGCATGAAGTCGCAACCCGCCATAAATAGGCAATGCTACTTCCAAAAAATCAAATCTTGTCAGAATCAAACAAAAACTGCAAGATCCTTCAAGACAGCCAAAAGAGGAGTACACAAGAAGTTTCGGGATATTTCAAAATCATTTGGCCTAACTTTGCTTCTCCGACAGCTGAAAAGGAGCTCCCGACGGCGAAAGCATCGGAGACACCAAATCTTCGATCAGAGCAATGGATGGTCTCAAAATACATCCAAAAGGCTCCACGTCAAGTTCCGAGTCAAACCGACAACGTTTGACCCTACATCAACCCTTGAACAGCTAAATCAAGCCTCTCGGCGGCGAGAACCTCCGAGGCCATCACTCATCAGATAGAGCACATGGACGGCTTCAAAATGCTTACAAAGGGCTGCACGTCAAATTTCATGTCATTTCGACAACATTTGACCATACTTTGATGCTCGAAAGTCAAATCAGGCCTCTCAGCGGCAAAGCTCCCCGGGACCATGGTTTCCAAGACAGAGCCTGTGGATCATCATAAAATGGCTCCAATAGGTTCCCTGTCAAATTTCAAGTCAATCGGACATCGGTTGACCGCACATCAAGCCGCGACATCTTCATCACGACAAAAACAAATCTACTAGTGATAGGACCCCAAACAGCTTCAAAAATCAAATAAAAGCCTATGTTGGTCTTATTTATTGCTCAAGAGGCTTCACCTCAAATTTCAGGTCATTCCGACATCGTTTGACCCAGTTTCAGCTTCTGACGGAAAATCGGCAGTTCTGCGCGACAAAGTGTTCGGCTTTCTTAGAAAATTGGAAACTTTGCAAAACAAAATGCAAGGATTCTCATCAGGTTTTCTACAGGGAAATCAGGCCAATAAATGATCAAAAATGTCAAGGAAAAATATAGAAGAAAAAAGAATAAAAAAATAGCAAAAACGGACACAAAACGGGACAAAAAGGGGAAAACCCCCCAGGGTCGCAACCCCTGCGACCCTGGGGCCCGGGATCGCCGGGAGGGCCCCGGAAACCCCGTTTTTCACCGTTTTTTTGCGATTCGAAGCGTCCGGCCTCTGGTATTTTTCAAAATTCATACTTTTGAGACACAGAATCCTCTGACATTCGTCAAAATCACGGGTCAATCATCAAGAATATCGAAATCAACATTGATCGCCAACCTGTCAACCAAAAAAGTGTGCTTTCTACCCGACCGATCGAGAGAAATCGACAGGACAGATGGCACCGACCCGCTATGGCAACCAATACCTGAAGTTACGTGGTCATCTGATGCCGATCTACATGAAGATCCATCATTGATCATCGCCAGAAGAATCCCAAAGGACGCAGCATGGCCCGCGACTCTTCAACTGCTCGGTGACCACTTAAGGCGATTAATTGACTAGCTTTATTGCAGTCATTAATCCATTTCTTTGGATGGCCGAATCAGAAGCAAGCATCCGGGAGTTACAAGTCAAGAGATTCATGACATTTAAACCATGAAACTCCTCCCATCATGGCGATTAAAGGCGATTAAATGCCCTTAATCTCCTCCGGCCAATCAGAAGCCAAGAAAAAGGAGTTACAAAATAAAGGAATTAAATCCTGTAACTCCTCCCATTATGCGGCTTAATGACAATAAAAGCCCATAAACTCTCCTAAATGGCTACCAAGAGCCAATAAATAGGAGAGCACTCCAAAGGAATCCAGATCGAAAAAAGAAGACAGATCCCAAATCAGAAAAAAGCACAGAAATTTAGAGAAAGAAAGAGAGAAAACTCTGCGGAAGTTCTACTCCAACCACCGCTACAAGGTGACAAGAGTCCCTTGAGTACCCCCCCAAGGTCATTGCCTTCTCCTTCTGCCTCCAAGGGCTTAGACGTGGCTCTTCAGCCCGTCTACTTAGTTTTTTATTGGACATAGGACCTCCTTTTGGTCTTTGTCTTCTAAAAACCTGAGGTTATAGCCAAGCCAAGCAAATCAATAGCATCCTCTGTTCTCATCTACATGGATGATGGCGAAGTCCACATATGGCTTGCGACCGTCAATCTGAACAGGTCCCCCACAATCTCCTGAGAAGTTAGATCCTCCTTTTCTTGCTTTTCATTGTAGTTTGTACTTTTTCAAAAGAGATAAAATTTACAACTCTTGTCTTTCATTATTGATAAGAATTGTAAATCGGCTATAAACGCCAAAATCGGCAATAAACGCCAAAGTCGGCTATAAACGCCAAAAAAATCGCATTTCACGGCAAATGAAGAAAAATGTCTCTTTTCTTAAATATATGTGCAATGGAAAACTTAAAAGAAGTTGATTTCCTTTTTACTTGCGAAGGTCGATCTCCGGATCACCACTTGTAATTCCAAATAAAATAGACAATCTGGCACACCCACACAAAAAAATGTTGATGCACGCCTCTGCTCCCCCGGTTATGAAAGGGTCGTACCTAAATGGACTCCCACGTCCGCCGACCCCGGTAGAACAGGGCAGAATGCGCCGTTCCATCAGGGCCTTCGGCGGGCCATTTTAGAGCCTGTGTTATAAAATCCCATGTTTCGCTCGTAATTCTCTAACCAGGAGTCCTATTTGTGAACCGTCAGTTCCTACAAGTTACTCTACCCACGACCGAAGTACCCGTGCCCGTTTCCAAATTTTTCTGACCCGGGCCACCGGCGGGCCGTTTTTTAGCCCAAGTGTCGAAAAATCCAATTTTTTCGGTAGTAATTCTCTAACCGGAAGTCCTATTTGCGAACCGTCAGTTCCTACAAGTTACTCTACCCTCGAACGAAATGCCCGTTCCAGTTTCTGATTTTTTACGTGGTCGTTTCCCATTCCGAGCCCCCGGCGGGCCGTTTTCGAGCCTACGTGTTGGAAAATCCCATGTTTCGCTTGTAATTCTCTTACCGGGAGTCCGATTTGTGAACCATCAATTCCTATAAGTTACTCTTCCCTCGAGCAAAGTGCTCGTGCTGATTTCTGATTTTTTACATGGCCGTTTCCCATTCCGGGCCCCAGGCGGGCCATTTTCGAGCCTAAGTGTTGGAAAATCTCATTTTTCGGTCGTAATTCTCTAACAGGGAGTCCTATTTGCAAACCTTCAGTTCCTACAAGTTACACTACCCTCGACCGAAGTGCTCGTGCCGGTTTTCGATTTTTTATGTGGCCGTTTCCCATTGCGGGCCCCCGGCGGGCCGTTTTCAAGCCTAAGTGTTGGAAAATCCCATTTTTCGATCATAATTCTCTAACAGGGAGTCCTATTTGCGAACCATCAGTTCCTACAAGTTACTCTACCCTCGAGCGAAATGCTCGTGCCGGTTTCCGATTCTTCCCGCGGCCGTTTCCCATTCCGGGCCCCCGGCGGGCCGTTTTTGAGCCTAAGTGTTGGAAAATCCCATGTTTCGCTCGTAATTCTCTAACCGGGAGTCCTATTTTTGAACCGTCAGTTCCTACAAGTTTATTTACCCTCGAGCGAGGTGCTTGTGTTGGTTTCCGATTTTTTCCACGGCCGTTCCCCATTCCGGGCCTCCGGCGGGCCGTTTTCGAGCCTAAGTGTTGTAAAATCCCATGTTTCGCTCGTAATTCTCTAACCAGGAGTCCTATTTGTGAACCGTCAGTTCCTACAAGTTACTCTACCCTCGAGCGAAGTGCTCGTGCCGGTTTCTGAATTTTCCCGACCCGGGCCTCCGGCGGGCCGTTTTTTAGCCTAAGTGTCGGAAAATTACATTTTTCGGTCATAATTCTCTAACCGGGAGTCCTATTTACGTACCGTCAGTTCCTACAAGTTACTCTACCCTCGAACAAAATGCTCGTGCCAGTTTTTGATTTTTTACGCGGTCGTTTCCCATTCAGGGCCCCCGGCGGGCCGTTTTCGAGCCTAAGTGTTGAAAATCCCATTTTTCGATCGTAATTCTCTAACAGGGAGTCCTATTTGCGAACCGTCAATTCCTACAAGTTACTCTACCCTCGAGCGAGTAGCTCATGCTTGTTTCTGATTTTTTCCGCGGCCGTTTCCCATTCCGGGCCCCCGGCGGGCCGTTTTTTAGCCTAAGTGTTGGAAAATCCCATGTTTCGCTCGTAATTCTCTAACCGGGAGTCCTATTTGCGAACCGTCAGTTCCTACAAGTTACTCTACGCTCGAGCGAAGCGCTCGTGCCATTTTTAGATTTTTCCCACGGCCGTTTCCTATTCCAGGCCTCCGGCGGGCCGCTTTCGTGCCTAAGTGTTGGAAAATCCTATGTTTCGCTCGTAATTCTCTAATCGAGAGTCCTATTTGCGAACCGTCGGTTCGTACAAGTTAGTCTACGCTCGAGAGAAGTGCTTGTGCCAGTTTCTGATTTTTTCCACAGCCGTTTCCTATTTCGGGCCTCCAGCAGGCCATTTTCAAGCCTAAGTGTTGTAAAATCCGATGTTTCGCTTGTAATTCTCTAGCCAGGAGTCCTATTTGTGAACCGTCAATTCCTACAAGTTACTCTACCCACGACCGAAGTGCTCGTGCCGGTTTTCGAATCCCGACCAGGGCCCCCGGCGGGCCGTTTTTGAGCCAAAGTATCGGAAAATCCCATTTTTCGATCGTAATTCTCTAACCGAGAGTTCTATTTGCGAACCATCAGTTCCTACAAGTTACTCTACCCTCGAACGAAATGCTCATGCCGGTTTCCGAATTTTTACGTGGTTGTTTCCCATTTCGGGCCCCCGGCGGGCCGTTTTCTAGCCTAAGTGTTGGAAAATCCCATGTTTCGCTCGTGATTCTCTAACCGGGGATCCTTTTTGCGAACCGTCACTTCCTACAAGCTACGCTTCCCTCGAGCGAAGTGCTCGTGCCGGTTTCTGATTTTTACGTGGCCGTTTTCCTTTCCGGGCCCCCGGCGGGCCGTTTTCGAGCCTAAATGTTGAAAAATCTCATTTTTCGGTTATAATACTCTAACAGGGAGACCTATTTGCGAACCGTCAGTTCCTACAAGTTACACTACCCTTGACTGAAGTGCTCGTGCCGGTTTTTTATTTTCTACGTATCCGTTTCCCATTGTGGGCCCCTGGCGGGCCGTTTTCGAGCCTAAGTGTTGGAAAATCCCATTTTCGGTCGTAATTCTCTAACAGGGAGTCTTATTTGCGAACCGTCAGTTCCTACAAGTTACTCTACCCTCGAGCGAAATGCTCGTGCCGGTTTTCGATTTTTCCAACGGCCGTTTCCCATTACGGGCCCCCGGCGGGCCGTTTTTTAGCCTAAGTGTTGGAAAATCCCATGTTTCGCTCGTAATTCTCTAACCGAGAGTCCTATTTGCGAACCGTCGATTCTTACAAGTTAGTCTGCCCCCGCGAGAAGTGCTCGTGTCAGTTTCTGGTTTTTTCCGCAGCCGTTTCCCAATCCGGGCCTCCGGCGGGCCGTTTTCGAGCCTAAGTGTTGTAAAATCCGATGTTTCGCTCGTAATCTTCTAACCAGGAGTCCTATTTGTGAACCATCAGTTCCTACAAGTTACGCTATGCACGACCGAAGTGATCATGCCGGTTTCCGAATTTTCCCGACCCGGGCCCCTGGCGGGCCGTTTTTGAGCCTAAGTGTCGGAAAATCCCATTTTTCGGTCGTAATTCTCTAACCGGGAGTCCTATTTGCGAACCGTCAGTTCGTACAAGTTACTCTTCCCTCGAGCAAAGTGCTTGTGCCAGTCTCATATTTTTTACGTGGCCGTTTCCCATTCCGGGCCCCCGGCGGGCTGTTTTCGAGCCCAAGTATTGGAAAATCTCATTTTTCGCTCGTAATTCTCTAACAGGGAGTCGTATTTCCGAACCGTCAGTTCCTACAAGTTACTCTACTCTCGAGCAAAATGCTCGTGCCAGTTTTGGATTTTTCCAGCGGCCATTTCCCATTACGGACCCCCGGCAGGCCGTTTTTTAGCCAAAGTGTTGGAAAATCCCATGTTTCGCTCGTAATTCTCTACCGGGCATCCTATCTGCGAACCGTCAGTTCCTACAAGTTTATTTACCCTCGAGCGACGTGCTTATGCTTGTTTCCGATTTTTACTGCGGCAATTTCCTGTTAGGGGCAACCGGCGGGCCGTTTTTGAGCCTAAGTGTTTCAAAACATATAATTCGGTCGTAATTCTCTAAACGAGAGTGCTATTTGTGAACCGTCAGTTCCTATAGGTTACCCTAACCTCGAGCAAAGTGCTCGTGATGGTTTCCAAATTTTCCCATTCTGGGCCCGCCGTGTTTGAGCCTAATGTTTGGAAAATCCCATGTTTTGCTCGTAATTCTCTAACCGGGAGTCTTATTTGCGAACTGTCAGTTCCTACAAGTTACTCTAACCTCAACCGAACTGCTCGTGCCTGTTTTCGATTTTTCCCGCGGCCGTTTCCCATTTCGAGCCTTCGGCGGGCCGTTTTCATGCCTACGTGTTGGAAAATCCTATGTTTCACTCGTAATTCTCTAACCGAGAGTGCTATTTGTGATCCGTCGGTTCTTACAAGTTAGTCTTCCCTCGAGAAAAGCACTTGTCCCAGTTTCTGATTTTTTCAGCGGCGGTTTCCCAATGTAGGCCTCCGGCGGGCCATTTTTGTGCCTAAGTATTGTAAAATCCATGTTTTGCTTGTAATTCTCTAACTGGGAGTCCTATTTGTGAACCGTCGGTTCCTACAAGTTACTCTGCCCACAGCCAAAGTACTCGTGCCCATTTCTGAATTTTCCCGCCCCGGGCCCCCGGCGGTTGGTTTTTTGCCTAAGTGTCGGAAAATCCCATTTTTCGTTCGTTATTCTCTAACCGGGAGTCCTATTTGCGAACCGCCAGTTTCTACAAGTTACTCTACCTCTCGAACGAAATGCTCGTGCCAGTTTTTGATTTTTTACGTGGTCGTTTCCCATTCCGGGCCCCGACGGGCCATTTTCGAGCCTAAGTGTTGGAAAATCCCATTTTTCGGTCGTAATTCTCTAACCGGGAGTCCTATTTGCGAACCGTCAGTTCCTACAAGTTACACTACCCTCGAACGAAGTGCTCGTGCCGGTTTTCAATTTTTTACGTGGCCGTTTCCCATTCGGGCCCCCGGCGGGCCGTTTTTGAGCCTAAGTGTTGGAAAATCCCATTTTTCGATCATAATTCTCTAACAGGGAGTCCTATTTACGAACCGTCGGTTCCTTCAAGTTACTCTTCCCTCAAGCGAAGTGCTCGTGCCGATTTCTAATTTTTTACGTGGCCGTTTCCCATTCCGCGCCCCTGGCGGGACGTTTTCGAGCCTAAGTGTTGGAAAATCTCATTTTTCAGTCGTAATTCTCTAACAGGGAGTCCTATTTATGAACGGTCCGTTCCTACAAGTTATACTACCCTCGATCGTAGTGCTCGTACCATGGCAGTTTCCCATTGCGGGCCCCCGACGGGCCATTTTCGAGCCTAAGTGTTGGAAAATCCCATTTTCGATCGTAATTCTCTAACAGGGAGTCCTATTTACGAACCGTCAATTCCTACAAGGTACTCTACCCTCGTGTAAGTAGTTTGTGCCTGTTTTTTATTTTTCCCATAGCCGTTTCCCATTCCGGGCCCCCGGCGGGCCGTTTTTTAGCCTAAGTGTTGGAAAATCCCATGTTTCGCTCGTAATTCTCTAACCGGGAGTCCTATTTACGAACCGTCAGTTCCTACAAGTTACTCTACCCTCGAGCAAAGTGCTCGTGCCGGTTTTCGATTTTTCCCACGGCCGTTTCCCATTCCGGGCCTCCGGCGGGCCGTTTTCGTGCCTAAGTGTTGGAAAATCCTATGTTTCGCTCGTAATTCTCTAACCGAGAGTCCTATTTGCGAACCGTCAGTTCGTACAAGTTACTCTACCCACGACCGAAGTACCCGTGCCCGTTTCTGAATTTTCCTGACCCGGGCCCCCGGTGGGCCGTTTTTTAGCCTAAGCGGAAAATCCCATTTTTCTGTCGTAATTCTTTGACCGGAAGTCCTATTTGCGAGCCGTCAGTTCCTACAAGTTACTCTACCCTCGATCGAAATGCCCGTGCCAGTTTCTGTTTTTTTGCGTGGCCGTTTCACATTCCGGGCCCCCGGCGGGCCGTTTTCAAGCCTAAGTGTTGGAAAATCCCTTGTTTCGCTCGTAATTCTCTAACCGGGAGTCCTATTTGTGTAACACCCCGACCCACCTTAACCTCGTTTTAGAGTTAACTAATTTAGATTAATTGCTTAATGGATGTTTTGGTTGTGATTGGACTTGATTAGGTAGAATTAGTGGGGTTTGACCATTTACTAGGTAGATTATGACTTTTGGAGTGTTTTGGGGTTTTTGTGTGTACTTAGAAATTTTTGGTTTTTAATGCATTGCATAGAGCATTTCATGGGCTTTAACTTTCATGTCTTGACCCATTAAATTCGGATCTATTTAGACCCATTTCCAGCCCACTTAATCACCCCAGGCCCTTTCTTGCAATTTCAGCCCATTTCTGGACTTGCATGCAAGTGCAGGATAAAATTGGGTTAATACCCCATTTCAGCTACTCCTTTCTCTTCCTTCATTTCCAGCTGAGAGTTCCTCTCTACTCTTCTTCTCCATTTCTTCCTTCCTCATCTCAAGCAATCAACCAAGACTCCTAGCATGAATAGAAGCTAGCCACCACTTCATCTTCTCCACCAAGACAACATCTTCCAAGCTCAAGCATCCACTCATCTTTCTTTCTTCTTGCTTTTGGTAAGCTCTTTCTTCACTAAGCATTTCCATTTGATTTCCTTCATCTTGGAAAGCTACAAATCATGTATGCATCATCTCCTTCCTCATTCATTTTCTTCCATTTTGTTTTTCACCATTTTTAGGGCATTTGAGCTTTCATATTTGGGGATTTTCGAGTTTAACAAGTATTAGTGTGAGAGCTAGCTTTCAAGCACCAAGGCAAGTTAAACTTATACATTTGTATGCATGATTTCTTGTTTGATTCATGAATATATGTAATCTTGCTTAGATACCCATCTCTTGCTCAAAAATGGATTTTTGTGGGTGATTTCTTTTGTTAATGTATATGGGTTTATTGATGGTTTTGATGAGCATTTTGGAAGCTCAAAGATACCTATTGGTAGTGTTTTAAAACCTGATGGAATGCCTTGAATGGCTTGAGAGAAATCAAGAAGTTTCAGATTTTCGGAACCCAGGATTTGACAGTTCGCTCGAGCAAGCGTGAGTGAACGCTCGAGCGAAGGGCTCTCTGGGAGAGTTCCCTCGAGCGAACTTTTGGTCCGGTCGAGAGAACAGCTCTCTGTCTGGGGTCCGCTCGAGCGAACATCTGGGCGCTCAAGCGAATCTGATACTTGCAGTATGCAGATTTT
>WHSA01000975.1:0-253804 GCA_012931725.1 Litsea cubeba
GCTACAGCACCAGTGTTATCGCAGTACATGACAATCGGTTTATGCACTGCAGGAACAAGTCCCAATTCCAATAGGAATTTTCTGAGCCATACCGCTTCCTTCGCAGCTTCCGATGCCGCCACATACTCTGCTTCCATGGTAGAATCAGCAGTACAGGATTGCTTGACACTCCTCCATGATATAGCCCCTCCTGACAGAGTAAAGACGTATCCTGAAGTAGACTTTCTGGCATCACTATCAGATTGGAAATCAGAGTCTGTATACGCCAAAGGCGTTAGATCATCTGCTCGAAAGGTTAGCATATAATCTTTCGTTCTCCAAAGATACTTGAATATATGCTTAACAGCTGTCCAATGCATGGGTCCAGGGTTTGACTGATATCTGCTAACCATGCCAACGGCAAAACAAATATCTGGTCTAGTACATAACATTGCATACATGAGGCTTCCAACGGCGGAAGCATATGGAACTCTCCTCATGCTCTCTATCTCTTCAGATGTCTTTGGACATTGATCTCGAGACAGTGGTACTCCATGTCTAGAAGGTAGCAAGCCCTTCTTGGAGTCATGCATGTTAAACTTGACCAATATCTTCTCAATATATGAAGATTGGGATAAGGCTAACATCTTATTCTTGCGATCACGCAAAAGCTTGATCCCTAAGATATAGCTAGCCTCGCCCAAATCCTTCATCTGAAATTGAGAGGATAACCAAGCCTTTGTGGATGACAATAAACCTACATCATTTCCTATGAGTAATATGTCATCTACATATAGAACCAAAAATGCAACTGCTTTTCCCCTTCCTTTCTTATACACATGGTTCATCAATGTTTTGATCAAAGCCAAAGGATTTGACTGCCTGATTAAACTTGATGTTCCATGCTCTAGATGCTTGCTTAAGTCCATAAATGGACTTCTTAAGTTTACAAACCATGTTATCTTGGCCATTAGCAATGAAGCCCTCTGGTTGCATCATATAGATGCATTCGTCAAGACTTCCATTAAGAAAAGCTGTCTTGACATCCATCTGCCATATCTCGTAGTCATAATGACATGCGATGGCCAAGAGAATCCTTATGGATTTAAGCATAGGCAATTGGTGAAAGGGTTCCTCATAATCGATCCCTTTCCTTTTCTGAGTATATCCGTTCGCCACCAGTCTTGCTTTGAAGGTTTCCACCTTCCATCCACTCCTCTCCTTTCTCTTGTAGATCCACTTGCACCTGATGTGTTTAATTCCCTCAGGTGCAGTCTACAAAGTCCCAGACTGATTAGGAATACAAAGAATCCATTTCAGATTTCATCGCTATGCTGCCACATGTCAGCATCCATATCTGTTACTGCTTCATCATAACTAGTAGAATCCTCAACCAGATCTTCAGAGTCTGTCTTAAAAGACACTCCTAGATATCTTTTGCGATCTAGAAATTCTCCCACTACGACGAGGCTCCGGAGTATTCAAAGGAATATCTTGTTCATCTACTGTCTCAGGATCTTGTACAGATGTTATAGTAGAGATCCCGGAAGATCTCCCTCAAGGGTTTCTTTACAACTAAGCTCTTGGTGCATCATGCAATCATCTTCCAAGTACCTAGCATGAGTGCTGATGAGCACTTTTGCTCCTTTGGATGATAAAAGATGCCACCCTCTCGTTCCCTTAGGATACCCAATGAAGTAGCACATTTCCGATCTGGGTTCTAGCTTGGTAGCTTTATCATTCAGTACATAGGCTGGACAACCCCAAATGTGAATATGTCTTAAACTAGGTTTTCGACTTGTCCACATTTCTTGCGGTGTCCCTAGGTACTGATTTAGAAGGTACCAGATTTTAAAATGTATGCTGCTGCTTCTAGGGCATATCCCCAACAAAATATAGGTAGGTTGCATGACTCATCATGGACCTTAACCATATCAAGAAGGATACGGTTTCTTCTCTCTGATACAACCATTTTGCTGGGGTGTGTACCCCGGTTTGCAGACAACTGAGACACAATCCCATGTTGTGTGAGGTACTCCTTGAACTCACCAGGAGGTACTCGCCCACCTCGATCAGATCGACAGGGCTTTGATAGGTTTCCCTAGTTGTAGCTCCGCCTCAGCCTTGAATTGTTTGAACTTACCAAACGCCTCAGACTTGCGTCGCATTAAGTATACATATCCATACCTAGAGTAATCATCGGTGAAGGTGATGTAATACTTATACCCTCCTCGAGCCGATTTGTTCATAGGACCACACACATCAGTGTGAATCAATTCTAACAACTCCTTTGACCTTAGTCCCTTTCCAGAGAATGACCTTTTGGTCATCTTTCCCTTGAGACAAGATTCGCACTGAGGAAAAGGTTCGAAATCTAATGAGCTCAAAGGCCCATCTTCTACCAACCTCTGAATCCGTTTTAGGTTAATGTTGTTGGAATTTGAGATGTACTTGAGAAGTCTTATGAAGCATTGAAGTGCTTAGTATCTCAAGTAATCATTTTATGTTGGAATTATTGTCAACACAATGTCACAAGTGTGGTGTTGATAGTGTGGTATTGATAGAGCTTCAAAGAGAAAACAGAGCTGAAACAGTACAGGAATTTAGAATTCCTGAAGCAGTGTGGTCGGTCGACCGGGGACCCCACGCGGTCGACCGGGAAAGAGAACTCTGCAGAAGAAAGTCCCAGTTAGCTCCCAGTTAATTGTTGCCACAGTGTGTCGCCGGTCGACCGGGGACCCCATACGGTCGACCGAGCACGGGAACCAGAATTGCGCAGAAATAGAAGTTTTGCACGAAAATTCAGGAATCTTATGTATTTCGTTTGGGACTCTTTCTAAACGAATTCTAGCCTAATTTGAAACACTCTTTAGGGTTACCATAACCTATATAAAGGCTTGATTGGTTCGTTTTCAATAGAACAGAAGAGAAGAGAACAAAATAGAGGAGTTTTGGAGAGAAGAGTGATTGGAGAAGAAGGCGCTGCTGTGTGTTGCTGTGTTGCACGTTTCTACAGCAAGTGTGGACGAGAATGTGCTCATGAAGATGGTGATTCGTCCATAGATAAGTGTCTCTCTTTTTTATGCTTTAAATTTCAATTTGTAAGGGATTGAGAGAGAGATTGTAGAGGGGAAGGGCTGTAGAAAAGTTCTCTACTTTAATTCTGTAGAACATCAAGTTGGTGCTTGGTGTTAGGGGTTTGTTGATCCTATCTGTTGGTGCAGATAAATTGTAAAGGGAGTAGGTGCTTCCTAGATAGTTGGTGCTATCTGAAACTTAAGGGTTGGTGCTCTTTGTCGTTGGTGCGACTAAATAGATTCAGACCTGTTCCGGATCGGTGTTCGGACAGTCTTTGAACCGTGGACGTAGCCTTTTGGTGAACCACGTTAAATCTGGTGTCCTTGTGTGATTTGATTTGCTTTTGTTGTTAAATTGGACCTGTTTTTAAGGAATCACTGATTCACCCCCCCCCCTCTCAGTGATCGCGATATCTAACAATTGGTATCAGAGCAAAGTTTCCCTTGATAAGCTTAACACGCTAAGGGTGATCTCTTGTCAAATCACATGGCATCCAATACAGGGAATAATAAAGCTTCTTTGTTTGATGGTTCTAATTACTCCTTCTGGAAGATCAGAATGCAGGCTTTCATCAAATCACTTGGCTATGATGACTGGGAGACTGTCAGAGTCGGTTACAATACTGCCATCGTACCCACTGATGCTACAACGAAGTTAGCAGACAACGACTCCAAGGCGCAGAATGCACTCTTTAGTGGCCTTGTGGACAGCGAGCTGGTCAAAGTAATTGCATGCAAAACAGCCAAGGAAATATGGGACAAGTTGAAAAGCATTCATGAAGGAGATGAGAAGATCAAAGAAGCGAAATTGCAAACTCATCGCTCTCAATTCGAGTCTCTTCGCATGGAGGAAAGCGAGAATGTTGACTCGTATATGCAACGAGTGAATGAAGTCACGAATGACATTCGTGGGCTAGGGGAGGAGATTAAAGAACCAGTAATCGTCAAAAAGGTTCTAAGATCTCTTCTTCCCCGGTTTGATTCAAAAGTCTCAGCCATAGAAGAAGCCAAGGATCTGAATGAATTTACCATGGATGAGTTGCATGGTTCACTCACTGCCTATGAGATGCGCATAGGTAAGACGTCTTCATCTGATAGAGAAGCGGCCTTCAAAGTTCAGAAAAAGGGAAAAGAGACTGCTGGTCATGATGCTGATCTGATGATGATGAGCTTGAGGCTCAATTAGTTAGAAAGCTGAAGAAAGGAAGCAATGGAAAGTACAAAGGGAAGCTACCCTTTAAATGCTTCAATTGTGGCGATGTTGGTCACTTTGCTGCGAAGTGTCCGCTGAAAGAAAACAATGATGATGACTCTTATGTTGATAAGAGTAAATGGAAGAAAAATTTCAGAAAGAGGGGCAAAGCAAAAAGCTTCATCAGTCAATATAATGACAGCACGTCTGAAACTTCAGACAATGATGAATCAGCCGAGGCAACTGAAGCTCTCTTCATGGTTACTGTTGAAGAAGAAGAGGAGCAAGAGCTAGAAGAGGAAGAGAAGGCTGAGGTCAATCTTGAAGAAGAACTCATTGCCGCACTTGAGGAGCTTAGCATGGAACGAAAAACAAGTAAGAAAAATCTGAAACTTCTTCATGAATCTGAAAGTTCAGTTATTGCTTTGAAAACTCAAGTTGAAGAATATAGAAGAATGGTAGAAGTCCTAGAAATACAAATCAGTACCAAAACTGAGGAAGTGGTGAAACTTGAGAATGAAATCCTTGGAGCAAGGACTGAAAATATACAAATGAATCAAAAGCTCAAGGAATTCCAAGCAATCAATGGAACATTGAAGCTAAATGAAATACTGAAAGTTCAAAGACCTCCTCACTTCAAATTTGGTCTAGGATTTGAGAATGGAGAATCCTCTAAGATTACACCTCCGGAAAAGACAAAACCTGTGAAGCCCACTCAGCCTAGAAAAGAGTCCATTCATGTGAGAAAGAAAATGAAGTCTAACCAGCCACAAAGAAGATTCAAATTTTATGGTTACTGTTATCATTGTAATAGATATGGACATAAAAGGGCTGATTGCAAATTCTATGTTAGAAACAACCCATTTGTGACTAGGAACCCTTTTTCAATCCTAAACAGTCACAAAATTGAGTGCTATAAGTGTCATAATTATGGACACTTGACTAGGGATTGTAGGTTGCCTATTGCTAACCAATTTCAGGCTGAAAAGAAACCCAAGTTAGTTAAGGCATGGAGGGCAAAGAAAAGGAAAGATAATTCCAAGGAATCTCTCATTGTGCAAACGGCATTCAATGCACAAAAGAAGGCAGCACCATGGGTCCTTGATAGTGGCTGTTCAAGCCATATGACAGGTGATAAGGAAGAATTCATCAAGTTACAGCACTATGAAGGCGGATCAGTGAAGTTTGGTAACAATGATGGTGCTAAAATCTGCGGAAAAGGTGTTGTTCAGCTAAAGGCAAACAAGATCAGATCAGAAGAGGTCTTATATGTGTCTGGACTGAGACATAACTTGCTAAGTGTGAGCCAAATCTGTGACAAAGGCCACGAAGTTGTCTTCACTAAGAATGGGTTTGCTATCAAGAAGTGTAGCAACGGCAAAACAGTGGCTACTGGATCTAGGACTGCTGGAAATCTCTATACATTGTCAGATGGAGCTGAAAAGACTTGCTTGATGAGTCGGACAGAGGAAAGTTGGTTGTGGCACAAACGCCTTGGGCATCTAAACTTTGATAACATGTCAAAGATTTGCAATTCAAAGGCTGTCAGAGGTATGTCTACAGTTGAAAAGCCTTCCAACCCCATTTGCGATTCTTGCCAAAAGGGAAAGCAAACGAGGGTAATGTTCAAGTCAAAGGAGCATCATTCAAAAAAACCTCTTGAGCTAATGCATACTGATCTCTGTGGACCGATGTGAACTCAAAGCACCAATGGAGATAAGTATTTTATGTTATGCATTGATGATTATACTCGTATGACATGGGTATTGTTTCTTAAGCATAAACATCAAGCACTTGATCGTTTTAAAAGTGTTTAAAGCAAAGGTTGAAAATATGCTTGGAAAACATATCAAGATTTTAAGGACTGATCGAGGAGGTGAATTCACATCTGAAGAGTTCACTAACTATTGTGAGCACCATGGCATTCAAAGACAATATTCAGCCCCTAGAACTCCACAGCAAAATGGAGTTGTGGAACGGAAAAATCGCACCGTGCAAGAGATGGCTCACACAATGCTAACTGAGAGCAAGCTAGCTGACAAATACTGGAAGGAGGCAATCCATACGGCTGTATACATTCAGAATCGATGCTTGATCAGGCCACATGAAGACAAAACTCCTTATGAGCTATGGTTTGGGAGAAAAGCAACAGTCAAGCATTTCAGAGTCTTCGATAGCAAGTGTTACATCAAACGTCTTGAACAAAATCCGGGCAAATTTGATGAAAGAGCTGATGAAGGTATATTTCTGGGTTACTCCTCCTCTAGTAAGGCTTACAGATGTCTTAACAAAAGGACCAGAAAAATCATAGAAAGTGCCGATGTTAGAATTGATGAAAACCGTGAATCAAAGAATGTAACTCATAATGACAGTCCAGTTTATGAGGACTCGAGTGAGATTGATGATGAAGTGGCTGAACCTAATGATTCTGAGAAATCAAAGGATGACTCAGAGGATGCTACACCTAGAAAGAAAAGCACTTGGGTAGAGCAACACCCTAAGGATCAAATCATTGGAGATCCTGAGGCCGATGTTAAAACAAGACAAAGTGTAGTTAGCAATTACTCACTTGTGTCCACCATTGAACCCAAGACTGTGGCTGAAGCCAGTCTCGATGAAAGTTGGTTGAAAGCTATGCATGAGGAGTTGGAGCAAATTGAGAAGAACTCCACATGGGAACTAGTTGCTAGACCTACCGATAAGAATGTTATTGGTACTAAATGGGTCTTTCGGAATAAGCTGAATGAAGATGGTCAGGTCATACGAAACAAAGCAAGGTTGGTTTGTAAAGGCTATGCTCAAGTTGAAGGCATAGATTTTGAAGAGACCTTTGCACCGGTGGCTCGTCTGGAAGCCATTCGTATGTTTCTTGCATTGGCTGCATACAAAACCTTCAAGGTATTTCAGATGGATGTAAAGTCAGCCTTCTTGAATGGATTACTTGAAGAAGAGGTCTACATTGAGCAACCTGATGGTTTTCTCATTAGTAAAAATTCAGACCTAGTGTGCAAGTTGAAAAAGGCTCTTTATGGGCTGAAACAAGCGCCAAGGGCGTGGTATGCAAGGCTGGACCTCTATCTCCGCAAGATCGGCTTTGGAAAAGGACTGGTTGATAGCAATCTTTATGTCAAAACAGAGTTGAGCAAACAGCTGGTTGTCATTGTTTATGTCGATGACATAATCTTTGGTGGCAATGATGAGGAAATGTGCAGGAATTTTGCTGAAGAGATGAAGAAAGAATTTGAGATGTCAATGCTTGGAGAACTAAAGTTCTTCCTTGGTTTACAAGTTCAGCAGCTGAAACATGGTATCTTCATATCACAGATGAAATACATCAAGGAAATGCTGAAGCGTTTTAACATGGAAGACAGCAAGCCAGTGAGCACACCAATGACAACGAACACAAAGCTAAGTAAAGATGATAAGGGTTCGTCCGTTGATCACACCACTTATCGTTCTATGATAGGAAGCTTGCTTTATTTGACTGCTACAAGACCGGATCTTCTGCAAGCAGTATGTATGGTGGCTCGATTTCAAGCATCACCAACTGAGACGCACCTTACAGCAGTAAAAAGGATATTTCGATATCTGAAAGGTACCATGGAACTTGGCATTTGGTATCCTAAAGGCAAATCCTTCACTCTTGTTGCATACTCTGACGCCGATTGGGCTGGATGTATAGATGATCGCAAGAGTACAAGCGGTGGTGCATTCTATCTTGGTGAAAGGTTGGTGGCATGGCACAATAAGAAACAAGATTCAGTATCCCTTTCTATAGCAGAAGCAGAATATATTGCAGCGGCAACTTGTTGTACGCAAGTGTTATGGATGCGGCAAATGCTCTCTGATCTAGGAGTTCCAACAACGGATCCTACGCCGATCCTCTGTGACAACACAAGTGCAATTCACATCTCTAAGAATCCTGTTCGGCATTCTAGAACGAAGCATGTTGCAATCCGCTATCACTTTCTCAAGGAAAAGGTTGCAGACGGTGAGGTAAAGTTGGAATATGTTCCAACTACTGAGCAAGTTGCTGATATCTTCACAAAACCTCTGCCAAAGGAAGTCTTCGAGTATCTCCGGAAAAAATTAGGAGTTACTCACTCTCCTAATCCTTAGGAGTTGTGCTTGAAAGGGGGAGCAATGTATTCCTTGAATATCCTATTTGCTCCTTGGTTGGTCCCTTTGGACTTGTTGTCAAAGGGGGAGAAAGTGTTATGCTAGGAGAAAGCTATGCTACGGAGAAAATTATGCCAAGAAGTTATGCTATGATAGCTTGGGGGAGATTGGTATCAAGAATGTGAATGTAAATGTAAAGATCTTGATTCTGTTGTTTTTTTTAAGACAGGGAGAGTCTATCGTTCTGAAGAAGCTTCATGAAGGTCAACTGTTTCAAAGTGTTCCAAGTGTTGCCAACAATTCCAAAGGGGGAGATTGTTGGAATTTGAGATGTACTTGAGAAGTCTTATGAAGCATTGAAGTGCTTAGTATCTCAAGTAATCATTTTATGTTGGAATTATTGTCAACACAATGTCACAAGTGTGGTGTTGATAGTGTGGTATTGATAGAGCTTCAAAGAGAAAACAGAGCTGAAACAGTACAGGAATTTAGAATTCCTGAAGCAGTGTGGTCGGTAGACCAGGGACCCCACGCGGTCGACCGGGAAAGAGAACTCTGCAGAAGAAAGTCCCAGTTAGCTCCCAGTTAATTGTTGCCACAGTGTGTCGCCGGTCGACCGGGGACCCCATGCGGTCGACCGAGCACGGGAACCAGAATTGCGCAGAAATAGAAGTTTTGCACGAAAATTCAGGAATCTTATGTATTTCATTTGGGACTCTTTCTAAACGAATTCTAGCCTAATTTGAACACTCTTTAGGGCTACCATAACCTATATAAAGGCTTGATTGGTTCGTTTTCATGAGTACAGAAGAGAAGAGAGAACAAAACAGAGGAGTTTTGGAGAGAAGAGTGATTGGAGAAGAAGGCGCTGCTGTGTGTTGCTGTGTTGCACGTTTCTACAGCAAGTGTGGACGAGAATGTGCTCATGAAGATGGTGATTCGTCCATAGATAAGTGTCTCTCTTTTTTATGCTTTAAATTTCAATTTGTAAGGGATTGAGAGAGAGAGAGAGATTGTAGAGGGGAAGGGCTGTAGAAAAGTTCTCTACTTTAATTCTGTAGAACATCAAGTTGGTGCTTGGTGTTAGGGGTTCGGTGATCCTATCTGTTGGTGCAGATAAATTGTAAAGGGAGTAGGTGCTTCGTAGATAGTTGGTGCTATCTGAAACTTAAGGGTTGGTGCTCTTTGTCGTTGGTGCGACTAAAAAGATTCAGACCTGTTCCGGATCGGTGTTCGGACAGTCTTTGAACCGTGGACGTAGCCTTTTGGTGAACCACGTTAAATCTGGTGTCCTTGTGTGATTTGATTTGCTTTTGTTGTTAAATTGGACCTGTTTTTAAGGAATCACTGATTCACCCCCCCCCCCTCTCAGTGATCGCGATATCTAACAAATGTGACCCAAATGTAAGTGCCAAAGATATGTGTCATTGATTGAAGATACCTGTCGCGACCCCGGACCGGGACTGAGGGGAAGAGAGGCCGAGTCCGGGATCGGACAAAGGTGAGGTGATGCCGCGCCACGTGCATCTCTTTGGCTAAACCGCACACGGAATTAAAAGAACATTTATCCGTGCACGTGATTTCCCACAGGGTTCCGCGGTGAGGATTATCTTTACACATCATCTCACGTATAACCATATCAAACATATTCTCAAGATTGCGGAAGCGTGTAGCAAACCATATTAGTACTATTCAATTCCATAAGCAAGACTGATTTATGATTAACATAACAAGATATCAGAATGAGCAATGATCATAAGCATATTTCCCCAAAAGTAAAGTTAAGTATATTTACAAAATATCAGTTGATTAATGCCCCAAAATAACGGTCAACAAAGACCGTACAACCAAATGAAACCTAAAATAAAGATATTATAATTCCCAAAGTGTATCGTTCTCAAGGCAAGGCCGAATGTCTGCATGACATCATCGGCTTGCCACTCAATCACTCGCTGCGGTTCACCGACCGCCTCCTCTGGCTCTTCCTCAATGGCAATAAGCTCGGGACCTGAGTACCAAAATAAATGGATCAGACACGACGGTCTGGCAGGTGGGTGAAAAGATATACAACAATTCAAAACAATGATGCCTTTAGAAACATAGTAGAATCTAGATAACAATAAATTTTCATAAAAGAATGATGCCTCATGTAAAAGAGATACGTATGCGATAAAATCATGTAGAGGTACCAATGATTCGGGGACTAACAAGATGGCAACCACACAAAGCTAAATCCTCTCTCACAAAAGTGATAAGAGCACATCGGGACATTGACCTCAGTCACACGAAGTGAGGAGAAGCAACGACGTTGACCTCAGTCACACGAGGTGAGGAGAATCAACGATTTTTATATAATAAATACATATAATACTCTGCGGGACCACGGTAGCGAACCGGGTATATCGGGGCGAGGCGGGAACCATGCTGCAGCGGGTATAACTGAAGGGGGATATCCAAACCGGTGGATCAAACCGATAAGGTTATCCAAGCTTAGTGGTGCCGACTCATAGGTAACATGCGAAAATCAAAGCAAATAAATACACATAACGAGGCGGGAACCCATAGGTACAAAACGTATAAAAGTCGGGACGGGTCTAAACAAATTGACAATATGGCAACACAATATTCTCGGTCCAAGAGTACTCACAATTCACAGGTTGAAATCCCAAAATAGGGGATTGGTTGAAAATCAAATACAAATAGTTTCCAATACCTTTACAGGCTAACAATAGGGTTTCTAGAATTGAATCAGTGTGAATAGGGTCCCGTATGTCGGTTATGATGAAATTTTGGTACTCTTTAAGAGTTAGGGACATTCCGGGTCCTTATACACATTGGTCAATCTAGAAAACCTCATAGAATCTCCATGATGAGGTTCCTCCTTCCTTCGGACTTCATACAATGCCTTACCCATCCTTGAATAGCATTGGGACTCCAAACAATACCTCCACACTACAGCCCCTCACAATTTACCCCAATCTTTCATGGGTTTGAATGCATCATTACAGGTTCAGTGTCTTCAAATAAGAAGATAAGGGATAGAGCTGAATTGGACTTGAGTATGGGCTTGGAATGAATCTGGAAATTAGTTCCTCAATTCTCTTATTTTACAGTTCATCTCCTTTCAGTCCGATCGATCGGACTCATTGGCCGATCGATCGGTCCTGAAACGTTCACAGTTATTTACAGTCCGATCGATCGGACCTGATGGGCGATCGATCGGTCCTGAAAACCCTCTCAGTTATTTACAGTCCGATCGATCGGACCTGATGAGCGATCGATCGGTCCTGAAAACCCTCTCAGTTATTTACAGTCCGATCGATCGGACCTGATGGGCGATCGATCAGTCCTGAAAACCCTCTGAGTTATTTACAGTCCGATCGATCGGACCTGATGGGCGATCGATCGGTCCTGCAACGAATCTCAACCCATTTGGTTAAATTCTTCTCTTGTCCAACTCCTATCCATTTCCTTTCTTTCCCCTTCTTCCATACATATCTTCATGAATAATTGGGCTATTCCTTGACCTCCTTATCTCATCAAATCATCATTCAAAATCAATAAGACTAAACCATCAAACATGATAAACCATTAAAACTATTAATGAAGACAAATCAAGACTTTGCATAAAACACGATAAAACACATGAGAATCATTTCATCCACTTGCCTTGGGTCCAATGCAAATCAATTTGAGCTCTAATCACCTCTTACGCCCACAATCAAACACCTATATACAAAACCCCCAAATCCAAACCCTAAATTATCAAAATCCAAGTAAAAAAGACGGAATTTTCCAATAATTGAAATGGAGTTTCCCTAAGGCTAAACAAGCAAGATTATAAAACTTTTAGGAAGATTACTTACAAGGGAGTCCTTCAAAAAGCAAGGTGTTGTCCAAAGGAAGTCTTGGAGTGGGCGGTTTTCTTCAAAAATGGTGTCAAGATGAAGCCCTTGCGATGAGAAAGAAGATTGTAGCCTCTAATTTTCCATTAGCACTAACTTAGTGGGGGATTGAAGATGAAGAGGCAAGAAAAAGGTAAGGGAAAACCCTTAGGGCTGGGGTTTCTCTTCTCCTCTAGGGTTTTTGCCAGAAATGGGAAAAAGGAGAAGAAGCTTTCTATATATAGTAAGTGAGGATGGGGCCCACAACTTAAAAGATTTCTCGGGCTCAAAACATGGTTTTCGAGGCTTCAAACGAATTCGACGAAGAAGACAAAGTTGATCGGCAAAATTTCTAGTTTCCAAAAAGTATATATTTTGCACATTTTGGTGACATTGAAATCGGTGTCCAGATTTTGGGTAAAAAGACCATTTTGCCCTCAATTAGTGAAAAATCGGGTTTAAGGTCCTCAAATGAAAACGATGTCATCATGGAAGTTGTAGGGATTAACAAGATAAGTCCAATGGGATTAAAACACGATTCTTGGAAATCATCGGTAAACCCCCAATCTCACACAATTCGTAACAAGAACCCCCAAAGGGTCCCACAAGTAAAAAGGCTCTCCAAATTCCCCAAAGCTATTATAAAAGCTATTCTAATCCCCAACTAGTCCAAAGACCACTAAACACACTAGACTAAAACACAACTTAAACAACTCTAAACGAGGTCTCTCGGGTCGGGGTCTTACAATACCTTCCTCTTAAGGGAAGTGGAGTTTTCTTGTTGTACATTATGCAGTGTGGGAGCAATAGGATATATATAAAATACGTTGTCATGTATTCTACCGGAACATATAATATTTCCATCTCTACTGATATGAATACCAGAATGGAAAGAGACTGAATAATTAAATTCAATAAGTCTAGAAACTGAAATTAAATTCTTCCTCATGTCCGGAACATAGAAGACATTATTTAAAACTAATATCCTATCACATGGAAAATGTAAAGTAACAACTCCTACTGCAACCGCCCAAACTTTAGCTCCAGTTCCGACTCTAAAAGCAAATTCTCCTTTCTCAATTCTCTACATTATCTGAAACCCCTGCAATGAATTGCAGATATGATTAGTGGCTCCTGAGTCTACTATCCATGAGTCAGTAGAATCAACCACTAGACAAGTTTCAATGTAGTATGAAAAAGATGTACCTTTCTTTACTGAGGCCAGGAACTTGGGACAATCTTTATTCCAATGACCTTTGAGGCCACACTTGAAGCATTTCCCTTTGGGCTTTCCATCTGTAGCCTTTTCCTTCTTATTACCAGTGTTGTCCTTTTTCTGCCCTTTTCCCATATTCTGCTTCTTCTTGAACTTCTTCCCTTTCGGGTTTAGTTTAGAGGAAGATTGGAAAAAATGAGCTTGGGCTTTGGGCTTCATGATGGCCTCTGCCGCCTGGAGTTCTTTCATTAACTCAGGTAGAGTCATGTCCTTCTTGCTCATATTGAAATTGAGCTTGAACTGATTAAAAGAATCCGGTAGAGTTTCGAGAATCATGTCAGTTTGACTCTCTGCATCAATCTCAGCCCCTAGAATCTCAGCTACATTGAAACAATCCATCAGCTTGAGCATATGCTCTCTGACAGGTGTTCCCTCAGCCATCCTAGTATTCATGATGGTCCTCATAGCAGCTTGCCTAGCTGGCCTGCTCTTGTCTGCGAACATCTCAGACAAAGACATCATGATTTCATAGGCTGTGTCCATATGCTCGTGCTGTGTTTGCAACACGTTGGACATGGAAGCGAGCATATAGCATTTAGCCATGCTGTTCGCTTTCTTCCATTTTCTCTCAGCCTCTAACTGGTTATCAGTAGAATTAGCATCTATATCAGGACAAGTTTCCACCAAGACATACTTGTACTCCTCAACAGTGAGTACTATGTCAAGATTTCTTTTCCAATCTACGTAGTTAGGGCCAGTCAACTTGTTCTCACGAAGAATGCACATCAGCGGACTAAAAGAATCTTTACCCATCTCTCTCTGGATATAAAACGGTTTATAATTAGACATGCAGTATATATGTAATATGCATATGGTGCTTGTTATAAAAGGAAAAAACAAAGCACAAAACTTTTTTCATTATTTAACCCCAAACATAATGTATCAGTGTTTCGACCTCCTCATAAACCCTCCATTGAAAGGATGGCCGAGCCTACAGTAACGTTGAATTAAGCTCTTCTTATTTGGATCATCACTGTCTGGATACATATCCAGTGATAGTCCAATCACTAATTGGTTTGACCTCATAAGACAAATAACTTTAACTGGTAGGAGAGGTTATTACCGCCTTATGTCAAGTGTGTTACCATCTCTTATGAAAATTCCCAGAATGTCCTAATCTAGAAGTGAGCTTTGGTAAAGAACTCCACCAAAGGGATGGCCGCTCCCACCAACACTTCATCAACATTCTATAGAAGTGATCTTTAGTAAAGAACTCCACCGAAGGGATGGCCGCTCCCACTAACACCTCATTACGAACATTCACTTTAGTTCACCCACTAACCCATCGAAGTGATCTTTAGTAAAGAACTCCACCGAAGGGATGGCCGCCCCCACTAACACTTCTAATGAGATTAATATGAACCGAGAATGGAAGGTCGTGGGGTTTTTCCTAAACCCCTCTCCCACTTGATAATTTATCACTAGGGTTTATAAACTTTCCTTTGATCTTTACTTCGTTTTTTCAAAAGCTCTTTTTTAAATCTAGCAAACTTGGTTAATTAAATTCATGACTCAATGACTCAAGTCATCTTGAAAGTAAATAACCTTTGCATTAAAACATTTGAGAAAAACCTTTAAAAGAATCAAAAACATAACTTGGGTTATGGGAACCCTTAGGTAGCATCTAATTAGATTTTTTAGTTTAGTCTATTTTTGGAAAACAAGGGTGCCAACCCTATCCAATTTTAAACCTTAGACATAATTAGAAGGTGCTGGTCTAAGTCCCGTTTAAAACCAATTGACCAAACAAAAACATTCTAATTTTAGAAAGATGCCATTTTTAGAACCTAATGGTGGCCATGTATCTAGGTGACAATTATAGCAATTATATAAAGCATTCAACCATGCATTCCATATATAAAAGCAAATAAAAGTATGCATTCCTTGATCGCTCCCTATTCTTAGGATTTCAAATCCTAATCGAATTAGGACTCCTCATGCATCTAGAAGTCTTGACTCCTTCATCTCCAAGGACTCCAATTTCTTGCAACCTTCTTGTCTTGAAACTTTCCTTTTCTTGCTTGTTTCCATAAATAGATTTATACAAGCAAACCCATGAAAAACAAAACCAAAATTACATTGGAGATTCCTATGCTTTTCAAGAAAGCTTACTAGTTGGAATAAAATTAAGGAAACTTTACAACTTCCTATGATTGCTAACCGCACAATCGTACACTTTCCAACTAATTAAAAAAAAAATATCCAAATCCACACAACATACATGCGAACCATCAAGGATGCTAATTATGGCTGCAACCAAATAGGTTAGTGCATAATGTACAACATGATTCAGATCTGGAAAAATTAATTCCAGCAATCCGAACGTAACCATCATACAAGATTACAGCACTAATACAAATCTGAAATAAATTTCAGCAGGGTGCCACCATGGCCCATCTTATCTAGGATTAATTAATCACATCATGGGATCATGATTTCGCATGGAGTGGCTCTGATACCACTGAAGGAAACCGCGATTCAGATCTGAAACTTCTCATATAGAGACTACTATGGCTGATGCAAAGCATGACAGATTTTAAAAAATCTGATTTCTGCACTATGCAGCGGAAATCAGCCATACAGAATCGCATAGAAACTCCATTAAATCATGATCAACATGTGTTCAATTAATAGAGATGATAGAAGACTATTACCTCGATGTTTTGGAAGCTTTAATCCTCTGAAAATCTGATGCAAAAAGGGTGAACTCAGGTCTGCAATCAGCAAGTATGTTGCTGGAATTCTGCTGCAGAACTTGTGTTCTCTTTTGATCTTCTTCTCTATCTCAAATTCTAATCTGATTGGCTAAGGTGGTGGAACCTTAATCTAGGTTTAGAGATAGGTTTCTAGAATAACATTCTATGGAAAAACCCTTGCTACAAGCTCTCCTCAAAGTGCTTAATGGCTGGACGTGTGGAATGGAACAATTAGGGTGATTCACGCCCAAAGGGAAGGCTTCCCCTTTTAGAGATTAGTAAGAGAGTTTCCTTGTTCACTAAGTAGCCTCCTTTCTAATTCTCTTGGAATTACTAAAAAGAAATAGCAATCCTTAGATTAGTATCCTTTCTAGAACCATTCCAAATTAGAAAAGGAAACTCACTATGAGCATCCCTTAAACTTAGCAATTAGTAATCCTAGTTGTGCAACACTTACTAATTTAAGTTTCTAATAAAAAAGGGAAACTTTATTATAGGAATACTTATCCAAGGAGGAGTCCAACCTTCCAAGTAGAGAGACTTACTAAAAGTTGAAGACCCCACACTAGGAAATTCCCATCTTGGACGTCCCATATGCTGCGGCCCACACAATGGCCCACATGTCCATAATTTGTCTAGAATTAAATTCATGTATGCCATCAAGGCCTATTTGAATTTAAATTCAAAATTATTTTTCCATAAAATAATTCAACCTTATCTCCTAATCAAATTAGGAAACCATGCCAATATAGGAAAGTGACTAGAGAAGGGACCAAAAGACATATTTGCCCTTGGCTCCCAAAATGACCAAAATGTCCATGCTAAACCCATAGCAACATAAAGACCATTTTAACCTTAACTCATTCCACTAGAGAGTTATGGTTGCACTCCAGGGAAAAATATTAAGTATGAAATAAGCTTGTCATAAAATGACAGTTGTCTCCGACCTACCAAGTACAATGACTTAAATGCCCCTCTATATAACATCATATCCTTGACTTGATCATCATCCTGATATTATTCTCTTGATCCAGGGAGCGACCCACAAGTTCAATATCAATATGGAACATCCATATACTAAGATCTTAGATTTTGATGATCAATCGGATAATTCTAAGGGGACGATCATTCCATCATTAGATGGCATAGATTCTATATTGCATCTGCACGTTCCAACTAATCAAGTCCGAGCACCCAAAACACAGAGCTGTTGACCCAAGAAAAGAATCTCACCCATAGTGAATTAAAGCACAAGAACTTGACTTCGTCAGTTCATCCACAAATGCTCAAGATTAAGAGCACCGGTCACTCAGTAGCATGAGGTGACTTGATCTCTATCTGTGATAGTACTATTTTAGAGATCACACCTACAATGGTCCTGTTCAATACATTGCATATGCACTAATGAGATAAATCCGGGAAAGTCCTCCCATGACTTAGGTAAGTCATCCTGAATACAGGAGAGTCTCTCACTATAACTTATACCAAGATGAAGTGCCCAGCTCCATCTCTCAGTTATGAACAAATATGTTGTTTCCAGTGTCCATGAATTAGACCTATCTGTGTGTAGACACTACACACCTAATTCATTTACTAGAAACAATGGGCCTTACACAACCATACATATATACATGTTTAAGCAGAAAAGAGTCATTCTATTAAATAACCAGTTAATATCCAGTAACAAAAGATGAGAGTGCAGCTAGTGGGCTTTAGTGCATACACCAATCCCAACAAAAATAAAGTCCTGAGAAAAAATATAGCTCTTGAGAAAGAAAAAATAAAGCCCTCGAGAAAGAAAAATAAAGCTCTCGAGAAAAAATAAAGCCCTAAGAAAAATAAAGCACTTGAAAAAAACAAAGCCCTTGAGAAAGAAAAAATAAAGGCCTCGAGAAGAAATAAAGCCCTGAGAAAAAAATAAAGCCCTGACAACAAATAAAGCCCTGAGAAAATAAAAGGCCCTGAGAAAAAATAAAGCCCTCAGAAATAATAAAGCCCTGTGAAAAAATAAAGCCCTCGAGAAAAAATAAAGCCGTGAGAAAAAGTAATGCCCTTGAGAAAAAATAAAGCCCTCGAGAAAAAATAAAGCCCTTAGAAAAAATAATGCCCTCGAGAAAAAATAAAGCCCTCGAGAAAAAATAAAGCCCTAAAAAAAATAAAGGCCTGAGGAAAAAAATAAAGCCCTCGAGAAAAAATGAAGCCCCGAGAAAAAATAAAGCCCTGAGAAAAAATGAAGCCCTCGAGCAAAAATAAAGCCCTGGGAAAAAATAAAGCCCTAGAAAAAAAATAAAGCCTTCAGAGAAAAAATAAGACCTAGAGAAAAAATAAAGCCCTTGAGAAAAAATAAAGCCCTGAGAAAAAATAAAGCCCTCGACAAAAAATAAAACCCTGAGAAAAAATAAAGCCCTGAGAAAAAATGAAGCCCTCGAGCAAAAATAAAGCCCTGGGAAAAATTAAAGCCCTAGAGAAAAAATAAAGCCATCAGAGAAAAAATAAGCCCTAGAGAAAAAATAAAGCCCTGAGAAAAAAATAAAGTCCTAGAGAAAAAATAAAGCCCTGAGAAAATATAAGGCCCTTGAGAAAATGTCACGCCCCGAGCCCGAGATTACACACGTCCCGAGGCGCGACACATGCCCGCGTGGAAATTCGAGTCAAACTCGTTGACTCTAGGTCCCCACGTACGGAATTTACCCACATGATATCACGTGTGAGGTTTATATATTTTTCAATATGCCTGTATAAATCTGTCAAATAGATATCCAATCAACATAACACAATCATCAAGATATAGAGCATAAGGGTCCATGAGCATAGATTTAAAAGATTCAAGTTCAAGAGATAGAGAGAGAGAAGAAGTAAGTTAGTTAAGTTACAATCCCAAAGGCTAAACAAGTTTATAAGTTAATACAAAATATGTGGCGATCCTAGCCACGGTCAGTGGGTCATTTAACGTCCATTCCTCATCGTACGGATGTCTAAAAGACATCATCAGGAGTCCACTCTGCTACGTTATGTGGAGGTTCCTCTTCCTCAAGGATCTCCGGGGCAGTGGCGTCGATGTATTCACCTGTAACTGTTAGACCCTAAGTATTTGCAATTTGATGTCTTGCATTTGCATAATAGTCATCTCATTAGGTTCATTTTCATTCCACATATTTCTTCTTGAAAATCATCTTTTAACTCAACCTACTCATGTTGTGATTTAAAACTTTACTTTTTTTGTTGGTTGATTTGAACCTGGATTTTAATCATGTTTTTCTTGATGAAAACAATGCAAAAGGACACCCTTCAAATCTGAGTTTTTAAATCATCTCAAAAAGTTCATTTCTTAAAACTTCAGATGTTCAGAAAATTGACCTGACCAGTCTGTCGGTCAAGTCATCGGTCCCCATCGGTCAACCCACAAGTGAACCAAGGTGAACCGATAATTCCATCGGTTCCCATCGGTCAGCCTATCGGTTCACATCGGTCCACCGATAGTGCATAAAATCTCAGACCGAGACTCATCGGTTCCAAAAATAGACGACACCTTTTTCCATGATCGGTGTGCTATCGGCTCGGCTGTCGGTTCCACATCGGTCAACCGATGAAGGACGGTCAACCGACGAATGCAAAAAGGGTCAGGAGAACTTTAAAAAATATGACCGTTGCATATGACCGTTGAGCCATCGGTCAACCGACGGTTAGTTATTGGTTGACCGACAGGCATCCGTTGGACCACCTTTTCTATAAAAAGCAAGTTCATTCCAAGAGAAAAGATGATGAGAATAGAGGCCATTGTTGGTGTTTTTGATGCCTAAGCAAAGGGAATGAACTAAGGAAGCTTGTGTGGTCCAAAGGAAAAGCTAAAGCTTGATCTCAAGAATTTAAACTCTAGTAAGCTTTAATTTCCTTGCTCATATGTTTTATGCTTTGTCTAAACTATTGGTAAATGTTTTTAAGCATATTAACTATGATGTGTTGAATCCATTCTTCTCTTAATCTTTGATTTTAGTTATTGGATTCCTCACTCTTGATCTCAAACCAAGTTTTGTTTTTATGCTTAGCGAAAATCTTTGATTTCTTTATAGCTTGATACATTATCTTGTTTGAATCTTCTTTGTTGTTTTCATACATTTAAATCTTAGTTAAATTAGTTTTTGAAAACAACATTGCACATGCATCACTTGATTAGTCTTAATCATTTTCATACAACTTGTGGTCTTTAGATTTTCATATCATTCACAAGTTTGTAATTGTTCAAGTGATTTGCATTTGACTCCAATCATATCTTTTATGTTCTTTAAACTTTGAAATGCTTTAAGCATAAAACTCATTAGACTTAATTTTATCTTGATTGAAGTTCTACACACATACACTTCATGAGCATTCATCTTTGCATTACTTAGAGTGTTGTGTGAGTTAGATTTACATTTTCATATTCGCCTATTCAGAGGCAATTTTATTTGAGCTTAAATTGTAATCTCTTAGAGTGTTTTGTCAAGACACTTTCTTTGAGAGAAATCATTTGCTTGTAAGGTTATTGCTTTGCCATATAAAAGCATGTGTAAAGGTTGTTGTTTAGCCTAGAAAAACAACATTGTAAGGTTATTGCTTATCCTTGGAAAGCATATTGTAGAGGTTATTGCTTAGCCTTTTGAAAAGCATAATAGTGGAAATCCGGTGGGGTGTTGGATACACAAGCCGGTAGTGGACATAGGCATTGAGGCCGAACCACTATAAATCCTTGGGTAGTGGTGATTGTTTTGTGGTGATTGTTTTGTTTAAGTTTCCGCATTTTGTATGTTAATCATCACATGTGACTAGTTAATTATAAAGAAATTAAAATTGGTCTTAATTAGTCATTAAGTGTAGATCACCCTATTCACCCCCCCCCCCTCTAGGGTTAAGATCCCGGACTTTCAATTGGTATCAGAGCCTTGTGCTCTAATATTAGGATCAAGTGTTTAAAAAAAAAAAAAACTCTTGATTAGGTGTAAAAACCTAGAGTTAAAACCCTAGTGTTGTGCTTTCATGAAAATCATAAAAATGGAGTCCACTATGTTAAATGTTGTACATTCCCTTGTAGATTCTTCTAGACCACCATCTCTTCCATCTATTGGAGATACAAACATTGAAATTAATGAATCCCAAGATGAGTTAAAAGAAGAAGAAAATGAATATGAAGATGACCTTCAGCATGCTTATAATGAACTATATACATTGTTCCTAAAGCTTGATAAGAACAACAAAAGTTTGAAAGAAGAATCTAAAAGATTAAACAAGGAAATTGACACTTCAAAAGATGAACTTAGAGAGAAAGAAGAATTAATTCAATGCCTAGACTCTAAGTTCATGATCACTTTGCACAACCTATCAAATGCTCAAGATGAACTAAAAGAAATAAAATTAAGTCATAATGAGCTAAATAAAGAAAATATAAATCTAAGAGATACATTAAAAAGACAAGATGAGAACATTATCCATTTAGAATCCAAATTGAAAATTTCTAAAGATAATTTGTTAATTCTTCAAGATGAATTAAATGTATCTAAGATAAGTTGTGAAGGACTTACCAAAGAAAATTCAACTCTAAGTGATCATATAAAAAATCAAGTTGAAGACATTGTCAACCTTGAATCCAAGTTAATAACCACCAAAGAAAATTTATCCAATACTCAAAGTAATATAAAAACTTTACAACTTGGATCTAATGTCAATGAACTCAAACTTGAATTAAAACTTGCTTATGAAAAGGTAAACAAGTTTAATGGAATTGGAATTGAACTTACAAAAGTTAAACTTGAAAATTCAATTCTTAAAAATCAAGTCACTCAACTTGAAACTCACAAACAAAAGTATGAGTGCAAATTTACCCAAGGAGAAGAGAAATTTGAAAAATTATTTAGATTGGGTAAATCACAAAGAGATAGGACGGGTCTTGGATTCAATAAGTATATTACACATGACCCAAATTTCACCAACACATTTGTGAGAGGTGAGTCCTCATTCTCATGCACTCAATCCCCATTGCCCAAAACAAAATGTCATTATTGTGGTAATGAAGGGCATTTCAAATTTGAGTGCAAATTAAGAAAAAGTCACTTGTCCAAATCCATCTATAAACCTAAAAATGGAAAATCTAATTCTATGATGGTTAAGGCATCTAAATCAAAGGAAGACTCTAGAAAGTTCAAACAAGTCAAACCATTTCAACAAGAGTCTTCAAAGATAGATTTTAAAAAGACTAAACAAGTAAAGATTGGTCAAAACAAATCTATCAATAAGAAACCTCACACCTTCCCTCCATTAACCTTGGAAATGAAAGAACTTTTGAAAAGGTTGAAAGATTAAAATTAAAATTCAAAAGACAAAAAGAGGGAGGAAAAGTTAAAAGAAATAAGAAGAATAAAAAGAAAGTTGAACACCAACTATCAAAGACTAATCATCAATCTAATTTTAAAGTTGTCAAACCTCAAAGATATGATGTCAAGTCTAAAAGAAACCTATATTTATCTCCTATAGTTGGTGAAATCTCAACCATAGGCTCAAAGGCTCAAAACCTTAGATGGATACCTAAGGTTAGGCTATTAGAAAAATACTAAGGCCTACTAATTAGATTAGACCAACTCACTCTCTTAAGTTACATGTCTAGTTGGTCCTAAGTCTATATGGTTCAATCTTTCTGGGTATTCTCTATATGTTTATAATTTCAAATTGTTTGTAAATTAATTTTTGAAAACGCATTTTTGAACCCAAAAGGTACTTGATATTAAAATGCATATGATTGATCAATTTAAATCTAAAACTTTGATGATCTAAAAATTGTTCTTCATAAGTTAAATCCATCTTAAAACACTCTTAGCAATGATCATTAGCTAAGAAGGCTAATTCAGTGGATTAGTCCACTTTTCTACATCTATCGGTCGACCGATACTTAAGTCATCGGTGGACCGATGAAGCAGTGGCTCGTTAAAAACCCTGCGCGCAGAAATCTTCCTTTCTGTTCTGGTTCTTCCTGCTTCGTCTCCAAAGCCCTAGGTTGCTGTGTCTGCTGGTTCTCCTTCTCCAAGAGTGAGATCTTCATTCGTTTTCAAACATTAAATCATCAGCAAACATCGTTGGGCATCTTCCGAATCTGATTTCAATATCAGAAGCCTGCACTGTTCATCTTCTTGGCTGCTGTGCTTGACTGATTCCTTCACCAAAACGTGAAGACTCTCTGCAAAGCTCTATGTGATTTGAGAAATCATTGTCAAAGTGAGCTTTTAAGTCATCAACAAGTCAAGATCTCCAAACCATTTGATGTTCACAGTCGACTGAAATGGGCTGTTTTGAGAAACCCAACCTCATGTGTCACATTCAGATTTGATCATCTGTCCTTGTTCCCCTTCCAAGGTTGATTCAGGTAACATTGAATTCAATCTTTCTATATCTTAGCCCACAAGCATTCTCTAAAATTTCAAATCTTTCTATCATATCCCCACTGTGCACACCAAGTATCTGTGAAAATGCCTCATAGAACCAAGAAGGCTACTCCTAGGCACCCTATAAAGATGGGAAAGGCCACAGCCTCTTCTAGCAGACCTATAGAAGATAGTGGGAATGAAAGCTCATCTCCTTCACCCCCTCCTCCTTCAACCAATTTGAGACTTGACTCAAATATCTTACAAAGTCTTCAAAGGAGGAATGTTGTAGTAGAAAGGAGGACAATCGTGGAAACGATTACTTCCATGGGTTTCGACTTAAGCAATGTGCTTGGTCAAGTGGGTTGGGAGAGGATACTTCTTTGGGGTGATATTGCATACCCTTCTATAGTCAAATTCTTGTATGCATCTATCACAAGCACAAATGACTCTATCAATGCTTGTTCTTTTACCATTTCCTTTATGGATAGAGATGAAGTATTCACACCCCAAAGAATAGGACTGATAATGGGGATTCCTTGTACTCCTACGGGAGTAACATATGTGACTGATACACCTTCTGAGGATGAGAGGATCAAAGCCACCATTGACATATGTGGCTTCAACTGTCAATGGGATCAAAAGAAACATCATCTAACCAATAGTTCCCTAACTCCAATCAATAGGATTATTCACAATCTTTTCACTTACAATGTGTATCCTAGAGGTGGAAATAGGACTGAGCTTACAGCGTTCATGGTTAGTATCCTGTCTAAGGTAGTAACTGGCACTCCCATCTGTCTACCCTCTCTCATTTGCCATACAATTATCAAGTTTCGAAACTCATTGGCACAAAAGAATGCCATTCCGTATGGGTACTTGATGACTCAGATTGCTCTTCAGTTTCGTATTCCTATACCTACTGGAGAAAGCTCCATTTTCAAAGCTCCATTCTCAGTAACCAATCTAAATCAAATGAATCTCATCCCAAATCCTCAAATCCCCATAGCAGAAGATCCTCCCCTAGCACAAGAGCCTCCCTTGAGACAGGAGATACCAAGATCTCCAGCTCCTCCTGCTCGTGCTTCATCTTCAAGGCAGACTGCTGGTCCTTCTACCCCTGGCACATCTTCTGATTGGCAAGCAGCCGTGGAAAGAGATATAGCCTACTTGAAGAGGAAACAGAAGAAACAATCAAAGACAATGAGCAAAATGTTCAAGTACCTCTCCAAGATCTCAAAGAGCTGTAGAAGAGATGACGTCGCTAGATCACCATCTCCATCTCCTCCATCTCCAGAGTCTGACTAGGATTTAACTTTCCCTGTCACCACATTTTGTGATTCAATTGGTGTATTATTGGTGGTGTGCTTTTGTAATGGGAAAAAGGCTGGATAATCAGTTTAGAATTTGTCATTTAAACTTCTATTTTCAGTTAATGGATGGTTATGTTTATGTCTATATCATTTGTTAAAGTGTAAGAATTTTAAAATCTTTATATATTGAATGACATCTTTTGATCCATGTGCTATCTACATAAATGTTTTTTTTTTTTTTTTGTTTCTTTCCTTCACATTGAAAATATCAAAATTATGCTATGAGAAAGGTATATGTTTGCATGAGTATTGTTTACAGACTATTTAGCAATTTGATGTCAATGGGGGAGAAGAAGAAGAAACATAAAAACTAAGTGGGACATGAAGACTAAAGAAGATAAAGAGGAGTTGAAGCAAGGACACCATTGCTAGAACAATGGGGGAGAGCAAGGACATTGGGGGAGAAAAGAAGGAGCAGATTATGAACAATGGGGGAGAGCAAGAACATTGGGGGAGCTGAAGTAAGAAGAAGTGGATTGGACAAATGGTGATGAGTTGATATTTTTAATGAGTGGTTGAGTGTTATTTGCCATCAAATTGCAAAGGGGGAGATTGTTAGACCCTAAGTATTTGCAATTTGATGTCTTGCATTTGCATAATAGTCATCTCATTAGGTTCATTTTCATTCCACATATTTCTTCTTGAAAATCATCTTTTAACTCAACCTACTCATGTTGTGATTTAAAACTTTACTTTTTTTGTTGGTTGATTTGAACCTGGATTTTAATCATGTTTTTCTTGATGAAAACAATGCAAAAGGACACCCTTCAAATCTGAGTTTTTAAATCATCTCAAAAAGTTCATTTCTTAAAACTTCAGATGTTTAGAAAATTGACCTGACTAGTCTGTCGGTCAAGTCATCGGTCCCCATCGGTCAACCCACAAGTGAACCAAGGTGAACCGATAATTCCATCGGTTCCCATCGGTCAGCCTATCGGTTCACATCGGCCCACCGATAGTGCATAAAATCTCAGACCGAGACTCATCGGTTCCAAAAACAGACGACACCTTTTTCCATGATCGGTGTGCTATCGGCTCGGCTGTCGGTTCCACATCGGTCAACCGACGAATGCAAAAAGGGTCAGGAGAACTTTAAAAAATATGACCGTTGCATATGACCGTTGAGCCATCGGTCAACCGACGGTTAGTTATCGGTTGACCGACAGGTATCCGTTGGACCACCTTTTCTATAAAAAGCAAGTTCATTCCAAAAGAAAATATGATGAGAATAGAGGCCATTGTTGGTGTTTTTGATGCCTAAGCAAAGGGAATGAACTAAGGAAGCTTGTGTGGTCCAAAGGAAAAGCTAAAGCTTGATCTCAAGAATTTAAACTCTAGTAAGCTTTAATTTCCTTGCTCATATGTTTTATGCTTTGTCTAAACTATTGGTAAATGTTTTTAAGCATATTAACTATGATGTGTTGAATCCATTCTTCTCTTAATCTTTGATTTTAGTTATTGGATTCCTCACTCTTGATCTCAAACCAAGTTTTGTTTTTATGCTTAGCGAAAATCTTTGATTTCTTTATAGCATGATACATTATCTTGTTTGAATCTTCTTTGTTGTTTTCATACATTTAAATCTTAGTTAAATTAGTTTTTGAAAACAACATTGCACATGCATCACTTGATTAGTCTTAATCATTTTCATACAACTTGTGGTCTTTAGATTTTCATATCATTCACAAGTTTGTAATTGTTCAAGTGATTTGCATTTGACTCCAATCATATCTTTTATGTGCTTTAAACTTTGAAATGCTTTAAGCATAAAACTCATTGGACTTAATTTTATCTTGATTGAAGTTCTACACACATACACTTCATGAGCATTCATCTTTGCATTACTTAGAGTGTTGTGTGAGTTAGATTTACATTTTCATATTCGCCTATTCAGAGGCAATTTTATTTGAACTTAAATTGTAATCTCTTAGAGTGTTTTGTCAAGACACTTTCTTTGAGAGAAATCATTTGCTTGTAAGGTTATTGCTTTGCCATATAAAAGCATGTGTAAAGGTTGTTGTTTAGCCTAGAAAAACAACATTGTAAGGTTATTGCTTATCCTTGGAAAGCATATTGTAGAGGTTATTGCTTAGCCTTTTTGAAAAGCATAATAGTGGAAATCCGGTGGGGTGTTGGATACACAAGCCGGTAGTGGACGTAGGCATTGAGGCCGAACCACTATAAATCCTTGGGTAGTGGTGATTGTTTTGTGGTGATTGTTTTGTTTAAGTTTCCGCATTTTGTATGTTAATCATCACATGTGACTAGTTAATTATAAAGAAATTAAAATTGGTCTTAATTAGTCATTAAGTGTAGATCACCCTATTCACCCCCCCCCCTCTAGGGTTAAGATCCCGGACTTTCAGTAACGCCAAGTGTAGCACCATTAGACTAAGCTAAGCAAGACAAACATATACAGTCCATATAACATGTATCAAATGAATAGTCAGACAGGTATAAATCATAAGAGATCAAGGAATGATCACTAGGCATATCAGTGCATGAATTAGCATGAGACATACGAGTCATAGATAACAGATAAACATATTAACAGTACTAGTTGGCACATCCACATAAGCTATGTTCTCTCAAGTTAATCATATAAAATGAAAATAAAATGAGAGCATAATATCAGGACAGGACAGGGTGGTGCTACTAAGAGACAGAGGTACCCAGAATTCTCCATCGTAGACCTAGGGTGCCGGTAAACCCTCAGAATATATTCCCATCTGCAGAGGGCCAGAAGTTTACTAAACCCACACTTAGCCGGGTCCGACTTAGATAGGGTCGAAGCTAAGTGGTGCCGACTCATAGAGTGCAATATACAAACAACAGAGCAGGTGTAGGACAGTGTAAATCAGATACAGGACATATACAGGACATGACATATAAATAACAAATCGGGACTTACTGATCAAAGACAGAAATTAATGCAATGTAACAGATGTGTAACAGAAAATACATAACTGAACAGAAGCATGATCTAGTCATACTAGAATACTGGAAACGGAATGCAATGCATGTACGGAGATATCATATTTAGAATCAAGACAGAACTCAAGCCAGGCCTACGGTCTTGGAAACACATGTGGTCTTCACCGTCCAACTCAGGGTAGTATTAAGAGTTCGACATTATCGGGCTACGAGGACCCCTTGGCGTTACATAATTTGGATGTCGAATCCCTTAATAGAACACATTTGGCACGGTTACAATCCGAAGAACACAATGCCCCTTTTGTGGGTACGGGTGCTCAATCCATATCCACAATTAAACAAACCCAGTGGTCATGATAAAAGTTCAGGGTGCTCATCCTACCGGTCCATCTATCAGGCCAATCAAACTAGAACAAGCTACGGTTCAATGTCCGGCTCATGGAAACGTCCATTTGTCACAATTATATAGAATCCAACATATAATATTTTTGTTGAGTTCTACACATCATGAGCTTTCCAACGGTATGTAGATCTCCAAAAACGGACTTACGGTTGAAAAGTTATGGTCATTGGAAAATCTGCATACTGCAGGTATCAGGTTCGCTTGAGCGCCCAGATGTTCGCTCGAGCGGACCCCAGACAGAGAGCTGTTCGCTCGACCGGACCAAAAGTTCGCTCGAGCGAACTCTCCCAGAGAGCCCTTCGCTCGAGCGTTCAGTCACGCTCGCTCGAGCGAACTGTCAAATCCTGGGTTCCGAAAATCTGAAACTTCTTGATTTCTCTCAGGCCATTCAAGGCATTCCATCAGGTTTTAAAACACTACCAATAGGTATCTTTGAGCTTCCAAAATGCTCATAAAAAACCATCAATAAACCCATATACATTAACAAGAGAAATCATCCACAAGAAAACCATTTTTGAGCAAGAAGAAGGGTTTCTACACATGATTTCATACATTCATGAATCAAACAAGGAAGCATGCATATCCATGTATATATTTAACTTGCCTTGGTGCTTGGAAGCTATCTCTCACACCTAATACCCCTTAAGCTCAAAATCCCCAAAACTCAAGCTCAAATGCCCTAAAATGGTGAAAATGAAAATGAATGAAATGAATGAGGAAGAAGATGATGCATACATGATTTGTAGCTTTCCAAGGATGAAGGAAATCAAATGGAAATGCTTAGTGAAGAAAGAGCTTACCAAAAGCAAGAAGAAAGAAAGATGAGTGGATGCTTGAGCTTGGAAGATGTTGTCTTGGTGGAGAAGATGAAGTGGTGGCTAGCTTCTACTCATGCCAGGAGTCTTGGTTGATGCTAGGAGTGAAAGAAGAAGAAGAAGAAGAAGACAAGGAGAAGAATAGCTCCCAGCTAGAAATGGAGAAGAAATGAGAGGAGAAGAAAGAAAAATGGCTGGGTAAGGGTTTTAAGCCCAATTTTTCCTGCACTACATACAAGTCCACAAAAAGGACTGAAATTTCAAATAAGGGCCTGGGTTAAATGAATGGGCTGGGAATGGGCCTAAATGGATCCGAATTAATTGGGGCAAAGCATGAAAGTTAAGGCCCATGAAATGCTCTATGCAATGCATTAAAAATCCAAAAAAAATCTCTAAGTACACACAAAACCCAAAACACTCCAAAAGTCATAATCTACCTAATAAATGGTCAAACCCCACTAATTCTACCTAATCAAGTCCAATCAAGATCAAAACATCCATTAAGCAATTAATCTAAATTAATTAACTCTAAAGCGAGATTAAGGCGGGTCGGGGTGTTACAGGGGTGGACGCAGGAGGAGAAAGTGCAAGTTGGTGCTGGGAAAAAAGTCCATTTCTGCATGAAAGATCTTAAGCAAACACCTAGTGTAAGGGTCCCACAAGCTATATGTTGCATTAAAAAAAAAGTTCTAGATTGATAAGGGAAGCAAGAGGGAAGTTGCAGGAAAGCAGGAGGGAAGTTGCAGGAAAGCAGGAGGAGAAAACCGTTGTTTTTAAAATTGGGTATGGAGGTATGGATATGGGAATATAAAAAGTGCAAAAAAGGACAAAAATGAAGGAGTCGACGACAAGCAGGTAAAACTGCTGCTTTTATACATGGTATAGATATAGATATAGATATATAGATATAGAAATAGAAATTGAGCACCCTAGTAATGAACAACAGTGGTCACAAATCGAAATTTATCATTACACTCTCGATCTAACAGTAGCAGTGTGCATGATGCTATGGAAAGCTGTATGAAATCATGCTTGACAGTGCATGGAAACATATAACAATGTGTATACAACACACGTTCAACAATAATGTAAAATGCATACCTAGTCTGCACGAAATATATGTCTAAACCATGAATTATTGTGCATGGAAAGACATTCAAACAGTATGATATCATAGTTAAAATTTACGTGCAGGCAGCAAATTAAATGCATGAAATGCAACAAACAGACGTGCATAAAATTCAGCATGTAAAATCATCACCCAGCAGTCAATGAAGTGAAATGAATAAAATTCTAGCACTAAGCAGTGGGTTTAAGGCAAAATAACCCTACCCAAACAGTGACTTGGTGCATATAATTTTACACAATAACTACCTTGAAACGGTGTATAAAATCCACACATCATACAAATAATGCATTCATGTGAAGACAGGCTCATGCAAACATGAATTCCTATGTATTCAATTTCTATGTATTCTAATGGAAACGGGCGATATAAAAAATAATATCAAAAGGGAATAATTATAATAAACAAAATGCCCAGATTGCATAAATAAAAAAAATAAGAACAAAAGAAAACTCTTTTTTAACGATAAACTCTTGAAAATTGAAAACTAAGGAAGACAATTAAAAGGGAAAATTAACAAAATCTTCATAGAGTTGTAGACTAGAAAAAGAAAAAAAAACCATGACATCAAAAATCAAAACAATTATAATGAACAAAACATGATCTGACAAAAATACCAAGATTACAAAAATAAAACCAATAAAAATCCTTTTTTAAAGGTGATAACTAATGTGAAAAAAAGCATGAGTTTTCATTGAAACAATTCTAATAAGCAAATCCCAGCCTGAAAAAAATACAAAGATTACAACAATGAAAAAACCAAAAAAAAGAAGAAGAAAAGATATCGCTTTTGAATGGTAAGATGATTCGAGCAACACTTTTGTGGCAACATTGAGCACTTTCAAATTGTGATGCAAGCTCTAGTCAAAATCCAAAGAAAACCCATTTTACCATCACCACAACATTGTTAAAACCAACAACATAATAAAAAGAATGACAAGACAGTAAAAAAAAATAAAAATCTACACCTACATAATCCAAAGAGAAGTAAACAAATTTTACTACCAAAACGAAGAGGTAATTATTGTAGACAATTAAATGGAGATATTCTTAAAATCTCCATAAAGCTTCCTATCAATGACCATAAAAAGATTGAAAAACACATGACATCAAATGCTCGTCAACATCCAAAGAAAACCCATTTTACCATCAACATTTTTTTAATGTTATCTGAAATTGTATTGACAAGAGAAAAACTATAAAGTACAAGAGATCTATACTGAACCAAAAAGCTGGATGAAGGCCACAAAAAGACTCAGCACGAATAAAAGACCACAAAAGGCACAGCAAACCACCAATACAAACAAAAGGCAGACAAATCAACAGAAAAAAGGGCCAAATCAGAAAACCAAATTCCTTCTTTGGTTAGGTGATTTGACTAGACATTGGTGCTCCTCTTTATGTGAGAGAATTAGCTCAGTATATAGAATTATGTGAGAGAATTAACACACACACACAGAGAGAGAGAGAGAGAGAGAGAGAGAGAGAGAGAGAGAGAGAGAGAGAGAGAGAGATGCACAAGCTCAGTATAGCAAGTCATCAAGCAAATAATTAAAAGAGATGCACAAGCTGTAATATTTTTGTGAAAAGAAAATTGAATGAAATGAAAGTTCAACTCAGCAAGAAGGATAAGCAAATACAAGTACATGAATTAGCAACAGATGAAACAGTGCAACCAAATGAATTGAACAAAATGCTGCAAGCAAGATGCAAAGCCTACGAATGATAATCTTGGATATTTGAAGCCATAACATATTCAATCCATGACAACAAAAACAATAGAGAGTGATAACAAGTTGATAAACTGAACTCGCCAAGAAAATTCCAACCAAGTTTTGTCCTGTCACACCCCGAAATCGGGCCCTGCAGTGATCCGATCTCGGAATGTGAAATTTTGGAATGAATTTGAAACTTTTGTTATATTTCCCAAGATCCGCGTGAATGAGGATAATAAATTCCATCACGATCAGAATATATTTTCGTGGAAGCTTATTATGGCGTTGCGACCTGGAGTCCGTGGCCATCGGATTCCGTATCGCACTCGACCAATATCATAAAGGCATCATATGAGCAGACTGACACAAATCGTAAATCATAGAACACTGAGCTGGTACTAACAGGACTATTTATTTCCCACATATTCAAATTCCAATTAACAAGTGTCTTAATTATAAATCCCAAGAAAAAGGCTAACAAAGCCATACAAAAATATCCAACTAAACAGAAATACTACCCCCAACATTTAGATACGAACTCCGGTGCCAAACTTGACATCTAGGTGGTATCAATGGGCATCCTCTCACGTCAGACCGGCGGCTCCACCGCCTCCTCCGATCAAACACCTAAAAACAGAAAGAGAGGAATTTGGCACCAAACAAACAGGGTCAGACACGACGGTCTGGCAAGCAAATAAACAGGTAATATGTAAAATGGGCATCTATAAATCCTTATGGAATCATTGTAAATCCATTTAAAGAGTCTAAAAAATAATAGCAATAAATCATGATAAAACGATCTAAAGACCGAACATAAATATCAAGGCAAATAAACGAACAGTCTCTGGAGCATAAATATCTCAAAAAGATAACAGCCTACGTCAAACATTTAATAATTGGAAATACATTTAAAATCCTGAATAATAGAGACAATGCGATAAAAGATCGATTTCATAAACATTAACAAATTCAAAGAATATACTGAGTATAAACAAACAAGAATCATAAAACAAATTAATAAACAGATAAAACATTGGCAACCACACATAGCTATATTTTCCTATTACCGAAGTAACAAGAGCAGACAGAACCGTAGCCACCACACGTGGGACCGGAAACAAAATCAGAATCGTAGCCACATACAAGTGGGACCAGCAGATAAAAACCGTTGCCATGGTCGGTACAGACAGAATCCAAGCTGCAGCTGGCAGACAAATTAAAGATCCCAAGCCGAGTGATCAGCCCGACAAGGTGACCTAAGCCTAGTGGTGCCTTTAGTTTTCAAAACTCGAACCGATACAAATCAAACCATGATAATCCTTTTGGCTCATGGGCTCACACTACAAAGCTTTGGCCCCATCTTGCCTCAAGGTTTTATTTTTGAAATAATAGTCTCTTTGGCTCATGGGCTCGCACTACGAAGCTCTGGCCCCGTCTTGCCTCAAGGTTTTTATTTTCAAAATAATAGTCTTATCAATGAAATCCCGAATGTGGCGAACCACTCCAATCTCTATCCAAATCGATTCGGAGAAAACATACGAATTTCCAGGGTAAACCACTCAAATGCACATCAAAGTATTTTGTATAAAATCATGCGATCAATCCTTTCAAACATGGAAAACCACATGATTTTATAACAAATCACCGATGCTATTCAAATTAGTTCACCGAAGAATACAAATACATTCTCTGACTTGAAATAGAATGGAATAGTGTAGAATGACTTAATGACTTACCAAGGAACCATCTCAATACACATTTAACCTTTAAACATTGATTAATAAGAGAATATGCTTGATGCCAATGAAAATCCACAACATTTAAATGATAAAGTGCCCATTGAGACTTGAAAGATTCCCAGGTAATTTCACATATGCTCATTCTCTCATTGATCTCATTCCCATTTCACAATTTTCCAAGTATCAAAATTTACCCAAAACATTCATGGGCTCTTAGGCATAAAAAGGAGATTAACGGGCCACAAGTCAAGGAGGAGAAATGGGCTGAAATGGGCCTGAAATAGGCATGAAAAAGAACCCGAAACAGTCCGCAAAACAGCCTTAGAATGGGCCCGGGCAGACCTGGGCTCGCTTGAGCGACCCAGGGTCCGCTCGAGCGAAGCCCAGACAGAACCTGGTCCGCTCGAGCGGCCCACTGGGTCGCTCGAGCGGACTGGGCTCTGTCCCAGTCTGGGCTGAGTGCAGAAATGCACTCCTTTGTGCATTTTTTTGACCCCTTTTCCCCTTTCTCTTCCATCCATATTTTCTTTACAATTCAGATCTCTTGAAGCCCCATTAAACTCCACTGAATCATCACCCTAATCCATTCAATTTCTCCAAACAAATCAAATCTAAACAAAACCCTTCCATTCATCAAATAATGAGAACTTTTAACATAAATACACTTCCAAAATCTTGACAATGTTGAAAAACAATGACTCAAATTATATAGATAAGACCATTTCATAACACATCAAGGTAAACAACCCATTAATCAAAGAGAAAAAGTAACAATAAAGAAAGGATGCATAGGAAAATCCAAAACTTGCTAGAAGGGAAATCAATCCATCTCATTATCTGAAAACTTACTTGCCTTGGTCAAGAGATTCACAAAAATCACTCCAAACACAATTCTCTAAGGTCCAAGGTCTTCCATCTACAAAAGCCCCAAAACGAACCAAGAGAAACCCTAACAATCAATCATTCTCAAATCTCCATGAAAACCCTTTGCATAAATGAGGAAAATACTCCAAATGGTTTGAAAAACAAGGATCTCAAGTAAGAAATGCCATTGCTAACCTTTGGTAGCTCAAACAAAGAAGAAGGGCTTGAAAGAGGGATCTTCTCTAGCTCAAATATCTTGAAAATGGCATCTTTGGAAAGCCAAGAGAGAAGAGAAGAGGATTAGGAGCTCAATCCTCCATTTAGCATTCAAGAAGAGAGGTTTCAAAGAGGAGAGAGAAAGTGCTGGGAGAAGGGTTCTCTCTGGAGCCTAGGGTTGCAAGAAGAACAAATGGGGAAGAAGAAGAGCCCAAGGCTTTATAAAGGGTTAAGTGGGCTGGGCCCCATGGGCCCCAATCTTACAAAGGTTGAAACTAATATTTGTGGCTCCCGAATGAGATCGACGAAGAAGACAAAATCGATCATCGAAATATTTACTTTCCAAAAAGTATATTTTCACCAAATTCTGGAATTTTCAAATTTTATGGACAGATTTAGTGAAAATGTCATTTTTGCTCATTTTTATCGAAAAACGCAATTTCTGAGCATCAAATCAAAATGATCAAAACATGAAAGTTGTTCAACTTAATGAGATGAGTCAAAATACACCAAATTTAGAATTTTTAGAAATCAAAAGTAATTTCTCATAAAAATACATTTTTTACAAAGACCTGGTCAAACTAAAGTCAACGGTCTTCCAAATCTCCAAGGCTATGAAAAATCTAGTCAATCTCAAAGACAAAGTCAAACCAACTCAAATCTCACTTAAAAAGTTAAACCACGATTAAAACAATACTAAACAGAGAAATTGGGGGTCGGGGTCTTACATGTCACAACGAGGGCAATGGGAGCACCATGCACATAATGTTTCAGTACAGGTATCTGCTTGAAAAGAGAGAAAAATGTGTCACCAATAAGGGAAAGATAAACTGTCAAGAAAAACAAGTAGAAGAGTACAGTATTCCAGAATGAACCAGCAATTGCTTACCATCTTTGCAACATTTTCATAGCTAGCCTTGCACAAACAATGAGAGAGGAAGTAATTTGATGAAACAACCCATAATTGACCCACATGAACACGACCCAAACTATGCCCATATTGGATGCTGAAACTTTGCTCACAAAATCAGCCATGTGGACGTTTCCCACTTTCGAGGGTCCACAAACATGCTCGTGTGATGCCCAATACAATTTGGAGAGGAAGTAGTTTCAATCGTATAGGAACTTCTCGTAATTCGAGACTTAATAGAACGGGCAAGTCACAAAGGGACCGAAATCAACAAGATAATAGCAGCCACTGCTCAATTCAACAGAGGAGTCTTTGCAGTAGCCACTAGTTCAGCCTTATAAGGATATGTGACAAACATGGTCATTAATTACCTATATCCGCCTGAAATATATCAAAAGAATTCAGCATCCATGTTGAGGCAGGATAGATAAATTTAGGTCAAAACATGGAATCAAATGCCAAGGTCGTTGCAGATTGGATTACACTATTAAACCAAAAGGTTCTAGATTTTCAAGGGATCTAAATCAGAAAATGAGTGGATCAATTGATTCCATCCATCGATCCCCATTTCTTATCAAATGGGCCCAATAATGTAGGCAATTTCATGTATGTGGCCCACCCAAACATGACCCACACTACACCCATATTGGTTGTCCAAAGTCCGTTCACAAAATCAACCACGTGGCTGGTCGTAAGAGGAACAATTCCGGGGGTCTACAACCCTGCTAATGGGATGCCCAATACTATTGGGAGATGAAGTAATTTTAATCGTATTTATAAACCTCTCCTAATTGGAGACTTAATAGAATGGGCAAGTCATGGCAAAGAACCAATGGACCGAAATCAACAAGTAAAGAACTTCCAATCAATTTGTTTCTTTCTTTTCTCAAGAAGTTAATTATGTGGACCATATTTGTCATTATAATGGCAGGCATTGCTCAATTCAATGGGGAAGTCTTTCAAGCTACTAATAGACAAGACCTATAGAGATATGTGATAGATTTGGCTTAAAATTACTCGGATTGGCTTCATAGATCAAAGGAACTAAGAATCCATGTTAAGCCAAGATCAATAACTTTTGGTCAACACATGGTATGAAGTATCCACATCGCCGCAAATTGGATTTCCGTATTAGATCCAAAAGATTCTAAATTATAAAGGATGCAAATAAGAAAATTAGTTGATCATTTGATTACATCCATCAATCCCCATTTTGCATCGAAGGGGGCAAATATTAGATAAATAAATGTGCAGCAATGTCATTAATTGGACCCAAGTGAACATGACCTGAACTAGGCCCATACTGGATGCTTCTGCCACAATATCAACCATGTGGCGGTTCTTACAAGTACACCTTTTGGGCTCCAAAAATCCTCTAATGGAATGCCCGGTACTCTTTGGAGACGAACTAATTTCAATCGTATAGGAACCTCTAATGATTAGAGAATTAATAAAATGGCCAATTCACGCGAAAGAAACAAGGGACCAAAATCAACAAGATAATAACTTTAAGTGAACAGCCTTCAATCAACTTGATTCTTTCTTTTTTGGGAAGTTAATTATGTCGACCATATTGGTTATTATAATGGCAGACAATGCTCAAATGAATGGGGAGTCATTGAAGCATCCAACAGTTTAGACCTATACTGATATGTGACATATCTGGCATATAAATACCAGGATTTACTTGATAGATCAAAGGAATTCAAAATCCATGGTACGGCAAGATAAAATTTTTTTTTGGTGAAAACATTGAATGAAGCGCAAAGATAGCTATAGATTGGATCTCTCCATTAGGTCTAAAAGATTCCAAATTACGCAGGGAAATAAAAAAAATTAGTGGACTAATCCATTGCATCCATCAATCCCCATTTTTTTATCCAAGGGCCCCAATAAAGCAGAAATAAACAGACGGCATGAACATGACCAAACTAGGCCCATAATGGACCCAAACTAGGCCCATATTGGATGCTTCCCACTTCTGAGGGTGTACAAACATGCTCACGTGATGCCCAATACAATTAGAGAGGAAGTAGTTTCAATCGTATAAGAACCTCTCCTAATTCGAGACTTAATAAAACGGGCAAGTCACATAGGGACCAAAATAGACAAGATAATAGCAGCCACTACTCAATTCATCCTCTTGTATTTGTGATCATCAAAATATTATTGAGTACAAAGGCAATGATGTTGTCGATGGTCCGATCTACAATGAACATCGAGATGCGGATGACTCACTGAAATTAGATACCTATGAAGTTGGTGATGTTATTAGTGATCAAGTCTACGACACATCCAAATAAACGAACCGATGATACAATTGATTTCGATGCGAATCGAGATTACGAACAAGAAACTCAGAATTTAGTACGAGCATATAGAATTTGAGGGTTCAACTGTACATGAACGACATCTAGATGAGAATTATGGTGATTGGTGAAAAGTGTGATTTAGATTGGAATGGAGAAAGAATTCATGTAGCTAACCCCAACATAGCTTGATGGTGGTGGCGGCAGCGGCGACGGCGGTCGGTGGTGAAAGGTGTGAGTATCATGCTCTCAAATAAATTGTGAATGTCAATATCTCACATGGAGAGATTTACAACTTCGAACATTCATTTTATCAAGATTACCAAAGGCAACGTTAGTTACAATTGATTCGTAATTTGCTTGTCCGACATTGGATTGCATCCCATTGGACCACATTGGGTAGATAAGGTACACAACTCTTCCATATACTCTTCGCAAAGACAAATGCAACTCAAAAGACAAGTGATTCATGTGAAAGAGTTGCAATGGAAGCAAAAGAAGAGAAAATGATGGAGAAGATGACAATGTGAAGAGGATGTTTACTGGACGTAGAAGCCTTTTCAAGTGGGAGAGTCCGATTTAGGATCTTATAGTTCAAACCCATAGGGATATATGATAGATCTAGACTTTGATTATCCAGATCTACTTGATTGATCAAAGAAATTCAAGATCCATATTAGGGAGATATCAATAAATTTGGAACAACACATAGAATGAAGGGTCAAGATGAATGTAAACTGTATTCCAAATAAAATCCAAAATATTCTACACTAAGTGGAGATCTAAATCAGAAAATTAGTGGAACAATTCATTCCATTGGACTATCCCAATTTAAATCAAAAGAGCCCAATGATGCAGAATTTAATGGATAACAATGCAATGGATTGGAGCTGCATGATCATAACCCCCACAAAAAGGACACCAATATTACTCGGGGAGGGAGTAATTTCCATTGCATAACTTCCTTCCCTATTTTGGGGACTTAATAAAATGGGAACAAATATCTCTCTAAGCTGAAGTTAGTACAAAGGAAAGTACAAGTGGAAAGTCACAAGAGGACAAGGGATAAGAATCTACAAGATAAGAACTCTGAGTGCAGAATCTTCTATGATTCGTTGTATTTCTTCTTTTTTTTTTAAGTTCATTCTCATTATAATATAACTCTCTAAAGTTTCATTTTTCTCAATTGGTATTTAGTAATTATGAAAGCATGAATCTCATAAACTAGAAAAGAAAGATCATGAGAGACGATTTCATAGAGAAATTAGATGAAGCAACATCTGGATCTCATGTGATGATCCACGGGAGGAATTTAAGGAAAAAAAGAAGAAATTGAAGAATTAAATCAAGAGATTGAGAATTATAACTAGATAACCTCCCAAATATACAAAAAAATAAGCGGATTAATTAAAAACTGGATTACCTTTTAAAATAAAAAACAATAGAAACAAGTATTGACCAATCAATTGTGTTGTGACTATTCTCTCTCAAATGAATCATCTAAATCATAAGTTCCAATAGAATAAGTATAAAAAAAATTGTAATATTCACAGCTGAATCATAAGATTCAGGTCACATGCTTGGGATATTATTCCCTAATCAAGCAGCAAATGGTTTCAGACTAAAGACACGTCAAAATTGGAAGCTCCAATCACATGCTTGGAAAGCAACTCAAGTGATATTAAAAAGCCAATGCTTTTGAAGAGGTGAAAAGAATTCCTCTATAAGAGATTGCTACTTGCTGGAGAAAAAAAATGGTAGGGAAATAAAAAAAATGAAAGATTCAATACGGTGGTCTAGGTAAGCACTTACCTTAATGAGAACCAAGCCTCCAATAGAGTAGTAACAGTCAAGCAGTGACCTTGCATCCTTCAAAATAGACTGGAGTTTGGAACCAATGCCCGTCAAAGAAACAGTATAATCAGAATTGCTGCCGCAAACTACCAACAAAGATTTATACTATATACAAATGAATTGCAACATTGGCATGAACTTGTTATGTGTCAGATGAAAGGTTACCTCAAAAGCTCTCACGTCAATCGAATATCTCAGAATGCTATTGACTATCAGAGCATAGAAGAGGTCCTTTGCTTTAGCAGATTGTGATGCAAGGGTCTCCACAACGAGTGGGCATGTTGCTAGACTTGTATCAGCAATTTTATCCATTCCAAGTATCCGAAATGCTCTTCTTGGTGCCTCGTAAGTGTCTTCCAAACTGGAATGAATAACACAAAATCAGAAAAAATATAAATGAATTTCCTAAAGAGTTCGGTAGCCAAAGTTCAAATATTAAGTGTGTAGCTAAATCAGTGAGATATTTTGGAAATAAAATTATACATACGTTCTTCTGTGGTGCACACATGTTGAATATGCATGCTGATATGGGGAGTTACATTGTAGTATGGGTTAGTTATTGCTACTGTTTGACTGTAATTATTGTGTCAGTCACTAAATCATTGTCCAATTACTGAGCTGGTTAGGAAGTAAAGGGCACATGTCATATTAGATTGATGGAATAGGTAGTTTTCTATAATGCTTTAAATGTATTTAAATGCAATGATAAAAAGAGCAGCTAATATTATTCTATTCAACTTCACTTCTGTGTGAAGAGAGGGCGGTTCCCCTCGAAGTGAACTCTATTTCTCAAATTCCCTATTTATATGTTTTCTTTCCTATCTCGGAACATTAAACCATAACATAAAATCAACCCATAAAGATGTGACATTCAATAATAAAATTTAATCAAAATTACTATAATTTCTAATTCCATTCTTAAAATAGAATCGAATCCATTGTCTTAACAATCAAATCTGTTCAAATTTCTATAAGTGAAGTATATATGTATATGTATAAAAAAATGTATACAATAAGTTATAGTTATAGATGGGACTAGTTGCACTCTCCCTCGAAATGCTAAATTGTGGAATTGTCAAGGGATCTGGAGTATGGACACTTGCACCTGCTGTTTTTGGGATTGGCGTTGGGTAAATTGGACTGATTTTGGCTGAAAATGCAATTTTGACGACTTTGGGCTATTTCGTATAAAAACACATTTAGTTGTTTTTGGATAAACAAAAGAAAAATGGGGTGCAACATGAGAAATTCCTAGGAGGTCATCCAACCTAAATACTAGCCTCACCCAAGAGCGCTGAACTTTAAAGTTCTGATAGGATCTATTGTATTAGGGAATTCGAACCTAGAACGTGCTGGCTTTGATACCATCTCAAGTTGTTAACCAATACACCCAAAATGCCTTGGCATTAGATGTGCAGCAAATTAACTACTTAACATAAATGCTATGGTGACCATGTGGATTGGGATCAATATATATAGTATCTAACTCATATTGTATCAGTTGCTCTCAATTAACTATGTACTTCTCTCTTTTTTTGGATAAAAAATTTACATTACCAATAAAAGAATAATCCCATCCACCTTGCATTTTTCTCTTCCACTCCACCCTTTCTTCGTCACACCACATGCCGATGTCTTTTTTCACTACTTCACCCAGTGTCTGTCAATATCCCCCTTCTTCTACTCCATTCAATTTGCAGACCTTCAATGATCTTACAAAGATATTTCTAACCTTTTATGGACTTGCCTAATCCATAGCATCTCATCATTATCATCATTGTTAAAGCCTTGTCCCAACTATGTTTGGGTCAACTACATGAATTTTGTAGCTACTCGGTTTTTCCTATAGGTTTTTGGGAGCTACATCTTCATTATAATCGATAAAACCCAATCCTATGTAAAAAAAAAATGCCAACTGCATCTGAATTACATGTGGCCATCACTTTATTAACTTTCTTCAGCTAACCATCCCTACCAAAACCTGAAGGAGTTAGTAGATGCAGCATAAATACTTTTCAATACTCCCCATTAGGTGGAGCCCACTTCTCGACACTCCCCCTCAAGTGGAACCTGGTTGGTGCACTTTTGGCGACATGCATTTCTTTTAGTGCCGTGTTGTTCCTCCCGAGATTCGAACTCGTGACCGGTTGGCTCTGATACCATATTAAATTTCTTTTTCTAACCATTCTACCAAAACCTCGAGGCGTTAGTATAGGCAACATAAATACTTTACAATACTTCCCCTCAGGTGGAGCCCACTTCTCAACACACTAGTGGTATTTATATGAGCCAGAGCATATTTTAGCACAAAAAATAATGAAAATAAGGTGAAACCATCAAAGGAAACAAATCCTACTACCTTTCCTTTCACATAGATAGAATAAGATTTAACTTAAGCAAACAAAGAAGGGAATTTGAGGCAAAGCTCAGCATAACAAGTCATAAAGCAAACAATTTAAAGAGATACACAAGCTGTAATATTCGTATGAAAAGAAATTGAATGAAATGGAAAGTTCAACTTAGCAAAAAGTATAAGGAAATAGAAGTTCAGGAATTAACAAAAGATGAAACAGAGCAACCAAATGAATTCAACAAAATGCTGTAAACAAGATGCAAAGACTATGAATGATATAATCTTGGTTATAATCTTGGAGATTTGAAGCCATAACAAATTCAGTTCATTTTCTAAAAAAAAAATCATATTCAGTTCATGACAACAATAACAATAGATAGTGATAACAAGTTGATACACTGAACTCGGCAAGAAAAAGTCCAACCAAGTTTTTTCCCAATGAGGGCAATGGGAACACCATGCACATAATGTTTCAATTCACGTATCCGCTTGAAAAGAGAAAAATGTGTCACGAATGAGGGAAAGATAAACTGTCAAGAAAACAAGTAGAAGACTCTAGTATTTCAGAATAAACCAGATAATATTGCTTACCATCTTTTCAACATTTTGATAGCTAGTCTTGCTGATCAGAAAAAATGCCAATAGAATAACATCTGCACCATAATAGCTTAGAGGTCTTAAATATGCTGCAATCCTCGTAATCTGTTTCATAGAGCCGCAAAATAAGACCTACAAAATACACTTTTCTAGCCAAAGAAAATAAAAAGTTAATAAAGGGAAAATTTGATAGAACGCATGGAATAGTTAAACAACACACCTATTTTATCCCACCATCCTAGATTATTAGTGCTCCCATCCACTACCACATTTGCATTGAAATTGTCGAAAACAATCGGTACATAACCCTACATCCCATAAAAGAATGATAAAATTAATTAAATAAAATCAATGAATATTTATTAGATTAAGACTACAGAAAAATAAGTACTTCACAATCACACCTACTCCTAAATGGAATAATGTCAATATGGCTTGAGACAAAGCTCTTGAACAATGAAGTTTTTTCAATAGAACCAATGCTTGAATTAATTTGTGAAAAGAAAATTCATCATTTCATGTGTGAATTAAAAGTAATGCTCAATTTTTGACTTCCCATGCTAAAAATAGAAAGATTCATGATTTCAAGTAAAAATATGATTTTCAAACAATTTTGTCTTGAATTCAAACTTTGACGCATGAAAACATGAAATAATGAATTCCCAATAAAATCAAGCATGATTTGATGAATAAGTCCTTAATTACTAAAAAACAATGATGAAATTGTGCATTTTTAAGAAATTATCACACCCCCAACCAGCATTTTGCTAGTTGTCACGTCCCCCGAACCCGATTAAAGAAATAACCGGATCCGGAGAGTGAATTTTAGGACTAATTAAAATTTTTATCCTTTGGGCCCACGGATCTAGTCCGCGGTGAGGATTTAATATTTCAAACCTCGAACCTCATGTGGTACAATAAATATAGAGCGCAAACAACTCCAGACATATGGAATCTCAAGCAATGAAAATGAATCTCATTAAATTAAAGTTTGCAAGAAGAGTAAACAGAACTAATAAGTTAAGTTAATTATTACATTGGCCATCCCAAAATACAAGGCGAATAAAGAACAAGTCAATGAAAGTAAAGGTCCAACGAGAGAAATAAATGAATAAAAGAATAATCTAATAAAAACCCAATGTATCTCTCTCGTGCCGGAAGTGATGACGCTACTCTACGTCATCGGCATGCCACTCTCGTGCCTCCTTTGCTGGTTGGAGATCCTCTGGGATCTTCTCACCTGCCTGCTCCTCGTAATAGTACTCACCTGATGTGTCTGCACACCAAGGAACAAAGTCAACGACATGTTGAGCAATAGATATGCAAAACATAATAAACACGGCATGCATCAAGTGTAGAATAATGACAAGTATAAGATCATATGAATACAAGGAATGCAAGACTAGGCATAAAGCGAGATTAATAAACAATAGGGACAATAAAAGGAATCCTAGCCATCATCTAACAATAACCACTATCCATGCAAATGCAAACAAGAACAAGCAAAAGGGAGACTCCGAGGATGTCCAAAGCCACCTCCCGGGGTACCAGTAACAATCCCCTTGGAAAACTGATACCATAGTCTGGCTCCAGTGGGATCCTAGCTCCCTGTCCTGGGAATAACAGCACGGTCCCAGCTATTCAACGCCATGGACGCCGTCCTACGCCGACTGCCCACCCCGACAACTGGAGTAACCGATTCATCATTAAATCCCAAACTGCAGATGGCCATGATATGCAAACAAATACATAGTGGTTCTGACACAAGAATAACAAGACAAGCAAGTCTGGCTAGTTCCATGTACAAGACAAGATCCTAGGGATTATCTTATTCAAGACGATACAAGACAAGCGAAACACGTGATAATCCCTTTCATACTAGCCAGTCAAATTTATCAATACATGACACGGGTTCCTATGGTACACTCTAAGTCAAGTCCAAGTCCTATATTGTATAAGAATTTATGTTTCATAATTGATTACGTGTTTTATGTCAAGAAAGTGTACAAGGTAAATGGTAACAAAGGATACAAGTCAAAGTCAAGGAAGAATTACAATCCATCCTAGGCAAGTGGTGTCATCCCTGTATTCCACGTATTCTAACAGAGTACATATGGAAATTGGATCAATGATGCTTTTAGGATAATTCCTTGGTGTACAATCATGTTGAGCGTCATTAATTTCAACTCCATGTGCATTCGGTTACACCACATATAATACATGAATACCTAGATAACCCATCGAATTCACACCAAGCCACGTGATTTGATTTTAAACCCATTTATAGTCATGTGATAGTAAATTAGAGGTTTCCGGCATCTAAGTCCTAATCCTAGGTTTCAATCTTAGTCCGGAAAAGACAAGGCAAAATGGCCAATCTCGGCTGACCCTCATGATGGTGTCGGTTGACCGACGTGATGGTCTCAGTTGACCGACACGAACCGAGAGCTAACCGACGGAACGGAAACCAATTTCTGCTCACTGGTTTTGGAACCGACACGAGCCTCGGTTGACCGAATTAATCGGCTGACCGACGTTCGAATGGAGAGCTGACCGACTGTACAAAATTGGTGTAAAACATGCTCTCGGGTTTTCTGACCGAGATGGTGATCGGCTGACCGACACCATGTTGTCGGTTGACCGACACTGAACCGATGAGTGAATCGACAGTACAGAACTCGTACGGGTTCAGGCCATTTCTGAACTCTTCCTTCTCCATTTCCATTTTCTCCATTCCCAAACCTTTCCAAGGCTTAAACCTGCATAAAATAGAGCCTCCTGCTCTCTCAACAATTCATTCCATTCCATTACATTCCATAAACAATTCTAGCAACCTATTATCACCAATTAATCCATTTTTTTCTAATAATCTAACCTAACATATATTTCCCAACATGCTTGGAATTAAAGGGGAATCTACAAGAAACATAGTCAATCAATTGAAACAAACATACATGCATATATATGAATTACAGATCTACTTGTCTCAACCAAAAAGAATATTAGAATTGGGTGAAATTCGAGGAGAAGCTTTTCTACTCCGAAATCCACGATCTAACCCAATAAAACACAAACTAGGAAGCCAAGAAGAAGATAGGAAGGAAAAGAATTAAGATCCAACCTAAATCTAACCAAAAGGAAGATAATAGAAAACGATGAAGTTACTGGAAACCTTACCAGGTTGATACCGGAAGCAAGAGGGGATCGCAAATATGAAAATGATCGGTTCGGATCTTCGAACGGGATCTTCTAGGGCTGAGATCTGGCTTGAGAAAGGAAGAAGAAAAAGATGGGAGGCTGCGGTTACTTTTGTTGCAGAGAACGAAATGAAAAACTAGGGTTATCTTTGTTTAAGAAGACGATAGGAAGAAAATGACTGAATCGCCCTTTAAGTGGGTCCGGTGACAGAATGGACCACTTGAAAGGTTTCTTATCACTGGATCGCGATGAGTCAAGAGACAAAAATCATCAGAATAATGAGACCTTTCCAACGAACCCAAAATCACGGCATTTGGAATATTTCGGAAAAACACTCAATTTTTCCTAAATTGCAAACTACCCCGCTATTATGATCAAACGAACGCGGAATCAAACGAAACTGCACAGATACTATTCTAATGCTAAAAGAAACTCGCTCATGATCTAAACCCACTTAAATATCTAAAATATAATTAAATAAAATAATAATAAATTAAATGGGTCAACGGGCTGGGTTTTGGGCCCACCTGACCCAGTAAGGTCATAGACCTTACGCTAGTCCCAAGAAAGAAATGCGAACTAGGGTATGACTCTTACCTAATCTTAGAAAAGTAAATGCAAAAAGAAAAAAAGGAAAAAAAATGTCCACATTCACGGGCACTCTCGACTGCTTTAGCGTGGGCAGCAAGCCGTTAAACCCTTAGGTTACCCCTAGTGGACGAGTTGTGCATCGTGAGAGTTTGCAGTGAATATGCGCCCACAAAATTCATAACACCTAAAACCAAAAATAATGAAAGAAATTTTTCAAAAGAAAATTTATAATCATCAGATATATTCAAATCTTTAGAAAAATCGATATTAGGCAATTTTGAAACCCGGTTCGCCAATCCCATCTTTGGAAATAAATTTTCAAAAATCATGCCAAAAAACCCACCCAGTTATAGTGTTCCTCCTGCCCTTATCCTATTTTTAAAACTAAACCTATTATTTCCTCACAGGGGCTTTCGTTCATATTTTCAATCAAATCATCCAAAAATTTAGCAAATAATACTTCGCATTTAAAACTTTTTAAAATATATATAATTCTCTATCGAATAATCTGGAACACCTAGACTTAGCAAAAAAACAGGTTTCCACTCAAGGCGACCATGATGGCTTTCGCACTATTGTTTTTTAAAAGGCTGGAAATTTTCATTTCTAGACTCGGTTACATAGATATTGGGGAGCTTACCCAAATCTTACGTAACTTCATTCACGGTCCCCAACAATAGGCAGTCCATTTTCATGCCATGACGGCTTCCGCACTATTGTTTTCAAAAGGCCATAAATTTTCATTTCTAGACTCAGTTACATAGATATTGGGGAGCATACCCAAATCTTACGTAACTTCGTTCACGATAGGCAGCCCTTTTCATGTGCCCGAATTGATTCACTGGCATGTGGAAAAATCCACCAAGATGGACCAGGAAACTAGTAAAACTAAGTTTTGGTTTTCGTTCATATTTTCAATCAAATCGTCCAAAAAATTACCAAATAATAGGTTCACATTTAAAACTTTTGAAAATATATATAATTCTCTACCGAATAATCTGGTCCACCTAGACTTAGCAAAAAAGCAGGTTTCTAGTACTCAAGGCGACCATGACGGCTTTCACACTACTATTTTTTAAAAGGCCGGAAATTTTCATTTCTAGACTCGGTTACATAGATATTGGGGAGTATACCCAAATCTTACGTAACTTCATTCACAATCCCCAACAATAGGCAGCCCTTTTCATGCCATGACTGCTTTCTCACTACTGTTTTTCAAAAGGCCGGAAATTCTCATTTCTAGACTCAGTTACATAGATATTGGGGAGCATACCCAAATCTTACGTAACTTCATACACGATCCCCAACAATAGGAAGCCATTTTCATGTGCCCGAATTGATTCACTGGTATGTGGAAAAATCCACCAAGATTAACCAGGAAACTAGTAAAATTAAGTTTTGGTTTTCTATCATATTTTCAATCAAATCATCCAAAAAATTAGCAAATAATAGCTTTGCATTTAAAACTTTAGAAAATATATACGACTCTCTATTGAATAAGCAAAAAAACAGGTTTCCTTTCAAGGCGACCATGAAGGCTTTTGCACTACTGTTTTTCAAAAGGCCGGAAATTTTCATTTCTAGACTCGGTTACATAGATATTGAGGAGCATACCCAAACCTTACGTAACTTCGTTCACGGTCCCCAACAATAGGCAGCCCTTTTCATGTGCCCGAATTGATTCACTAGTATGTGGAAAAATCCATTCAGATGAACCAGGAAACTAGTAAAACTAAGTTCTGATTTTCTTTCATATTTTCAATCAAATCGTCAAAAAAACAGCAAATCATAGCTTCGCATTTAAAATATTTAAAAATATAAACGTCTGTGTTTTTATGAAAAATCATAGCTTCGCATTTAAAACTTTTGAATATATATATGGTTGTGTTTTTTGTGAAGGGATCAAATTTCAGCACTTTTTCGAAAAACCTTTCCATAAACAAAATGGCAAACCAAATCTAATTTCGACTACTTTTTCAAAATTCCCAAGATTTTCAATATCTTCAGTTCATAAAAATAAATGTGAAAATTCTCTCTCTGAAACCAAAATAAAGTTAGCAAAAACAAAAAAAAATCCTAGCAAGTAAAGTTTTTTCTAGAAAGCAAAAATGTGTAGAAATTCTATCTAACACAGGACAGGTGTGCTTGTCCCCACCCCACAACCTAAGATGAACATCTTCCTTGATGTTATGCATGCAATGCAGTACATATGAAAATGTAACATGCGAGGAAAGAAAATAACAAAAGGTAAAGTGGAAGAAGGTACCTGACTATGTGATCCGATCCACTTCCTCTCCATGGTTAGAAAAAAATATGCAAAAACTAAACAAAAAGAAAATATATGTACAAAAGGGGAGGGAAAACTTAGAAGCTTGGAGTTGAAATCATCATCTTAGGAATAAAGGGAGAACGCAGTTCCTTTGTTAGGTCAGTGCTAATATCGGTGTTATTTTATACTGATTAGAAATATTTGTTTGATTAACGATATTGCACTATAGAGAATAATTCTCTTCTTTCTTTTTTATTTTGATCTTGGAATCTGCTATAGAACTTTCTTTCACTCAAACTATTCAACTCTTATGAAAAGATACCATTAAAAAAAAAAAAAAAAAAAAACTCCTACGAAAAGATTGTCTTTAGCCATGTTTGACCTGGTCAAGAGTCATTATTAATAGCGAATAAAATTTGTCCGGTATTTTTTTATGGTGATTAAATATAATGTTGATTCTCTTTAAGGAATAAATAAAATAATCCCTTATAATTTGTTTATACAGAATGTGCACTGTTCTTTAATTACTACTGATTTAGAAGCCTTCTTGGAAGCTTTTTTCATTGTTAATTAGGTGCTACTCATTTTAAATGTTGACCAATAACAATGTTAACTTGATTGAAGATACCATTGGGTCCTAACGAAAACCAAGGACTTCTTTTAGATAAATTTATCCAGATTAGGAAATGCTTTCGGATCTAGGTTACCTTGTGTTGCATTAGTCTTTCGATTTGAGAGATGGGTCTATTGACAAGGCACGTGTCTATGTTTTTTTTTAATTAAATAGTAGATATTAGGAATTATGGATATGCTCCATGAACACCCAACTCACAAGGAACTTCCAAATCCCGCATGCTTCACTCCAATCCATCCCTTACAATATTCTTATCGTCTTGGTCCCCCTCTATGAGACAAAATTCAATAAAATATGAAGGAAAAATAATAATAATAAATACAACTTACAATCCAAGGGATTTTTTTTATCCTATAAAATTTTAAAAAATGAGAACAAAGAAGAGAGATAGGTTCCTAATTAATTAATGCATTTTGGCTGTATGAGATGCTGCTAAACATAAAAAGGAGCTATTTCTTCAAAAATTCTCATTACCTGATTCCATTTCCTTGCTTCTTGATACCACCCAATTACACTGTACTTTCAAGAAAATCACAATAATTAAGACCAAATTAACATTAAAATTTATAACCTGATTCAGATAGAAATATTGTAAAGCAAGGGCTAAATCATCTCTCCTAAAGAATACAATCACCCACGTCTCTAATCATGCATGTGGCTCTCTATCAAGCGGATCCAAATTGTCGATTAACCTGATTGTACAAATCCATAAAGAAGACTATTAAAAACCTCTAAACAGCTAATCAGAAGAATACACATTGAAAAAAAATCATCTCACTCGATCGATAGAATGAGGGTAGGAGTATGCTATTCAATGAATCGCCACGCTATTCTCTCCTATGTTGTATCGCTCTTCTCTTGCTTCTCACTAGTCTTTTTGTCTCACTACACTTTTTGCTCTTCTAACAAGCGAACTCAATGCCTGGGCGTGAACACGTCTTGTAGCCTATTGGGCTTCTACGAAGGATCTCTCCCATCAATGATTCTACTAGACTAGGCACTTGCTACTTCTGTGATGAGTGCCTCGATCTGACTATTTAGTAGTCACAACTATTTTTTATTTTTCTTTCCTACGAGGCCGGGCGGATACACGTTATGAAGGCGGCCCACGCCTTTGTCGGGGTTTTTCTGGGGGAGGTTCTAACTAAAGGCAAGACTCCCTCCCCTTTTGAAACTGTTCCTTGAATAGAGAACGTAGCCCTTCAAACTCGGCTGGGGAGTGAAGGAATGCATATACCACTCGCTACTCTACTGCTTTCGCTACTCCTTTTTGTCTCCCTCCTTGACTTGTGTCGCGAAGCTCCCCTCGTCTTGCCATCAACAAGTCGCTACAGGGTGAGTTCCGTAGACGGCCCACGCCCTTGCCCTTGTCAGTGAAGGAAGATTCGTTCCGTATATTTCACGAAGATGGAGTCGACGTTCCCGGCCCGCAAAAGCCGGACAGCAGCTCGTGAAGTCGGAGTCTCAACTACCACTACTATGCTACCATACCACACAACTACTGCCCTATTTCTAGCTGTAGATGAATGGACCTGGGAATATCCCTTTTGCCAATTCCTGCAAGTGTAGCTTGGGCAGCTCGGGGGAGCGGCACAAGCGGAACGCCTTCATTGTCTGGCTCTAGTTAATCCCATGCTTCGCCAATCATTTAGGAGTACTACAAGCTAGTTCAGGATAGGTATGGAGAACACCCTTCCTTTCGGCTTTTAGGTTAGAAAGCTCTTCTTCCTCTATTAATTAGCGAATGTAAGCAAGTCTTTTCTTCTCCCTTGGCGTATTAAGGCACCTTTAGTAGCTTAGTTGGCTGTTTTAGTAGCTTAGAGTGACACAGAGGATAAAGATGAGTAAGCTCAATCAAGAATTATTAGAATAGCTAGCTGAGGTATTCCCTTTATCCGTATCGCATGAGTATCCCAATAGAAAGGAAAAGATATCACTAATTAAAACTCCTCCTGCGCCTGAAGGACCCGGATTTCCCTTTGTGTTTGATTAAGTTTGATCCATCCTTAGGGAGGAGCATTCCACATTACCGGCTGAATATGAGGGGCTTTAGGCGGCTGAATTGGTTTTTGGATGGAGCTAAAAATGGAGCTGAAGGCTGTAGTTGTAGGCTTTTTAAGAGAGAGCTTTCTGCTTATATCCAAAAAGATAGCATGGACTCGAGCAAGGAAACATTCCAGGTTAGATTTTTATGACTGAAATTTGGCTCACTTTCTTGAATTCCAGATTTCCCACACAATACAAAAGTATAAAATAGTGCAAGGTGCCTTCTCTGATTTTTATGTAGGGAGCAAACGTCGCCAACACTTAAGACCGAAAGAGAGATTGCCATCAGGTAGTCTAGGTAAACTAAACCATTGAGAATAAACAGCCCATACATGAGTCGAGAATGAGCAACGATAGAATAAATGAGTTTCAGATTCCTTTCTTCTTGTTGGCATATATAGCATCTAGATGGGAGACGAATTCCACGAGATTTGGTAAGACAATCCGTAGGGGTTCGACCATGAAGGGCACGCCAAGTAAAGGTACTGATTTGGGGGGGAAGAGCTGGATCCCAAACCCATTTGTACCAGCTGGTTCTAGGATGCGAGGATCGAATAACTTCCCAGCCATCTTTCACTGTTAGAACTCTAGCAACATTTTTCATCCAGTGGAAACTATCGGTAGTGGGAGGATTAGGGAGATGGATGTTTCTAGTTTGAGACAACTCTCGCTTAACCTTAACACTATAAAGCCAGAAAATTCTTAGTCATTTTTTATATAGGATGGGCATTTTCTGCTTCAGAAACCAACATTGACACTTTGGTTGTCTCATCTGAAACAAAGCTTTCAAAAGAGGTACTAAGCGGTTGATCCTTCAACCAGATATCATTCCATAGAGAGATTTTTGTGCCATCTCCAACCTGCCATTTGATGTTGGATCGAAGAATGGAGCCTTCTTTCTGAATTCTTTTCCAAATACACGAACCAGATTTGGCAGTGTTGGAGTGCCAAACCGGATTGGATTTCAGATATCTTTGGTTAATGTAGCTGGCCCATGGACAGTCCCCCTTTCCTTTTAGGGCATTGCTTTCCATGAGAGTTTGAGGAGACACGCCATGTTCATATCTTGCAATTGTCGAATGCCTAAGCCTCCTTCGGCTTTTGGTCGACATACCATTTCCCATGCCACAACACCTGAGTGTCTTGTAAAGCTGGAATTCTAAAGACATAAGCTGTTCAAGCAGTTTGATAGTGCTGGAACGAAGAGGAAGAGTCATTGCCATATAGGATGGGATACTACTCAAAACATGTTTGAGTTGGCCCGGCAAATGAGAGCAACTTAGATTTCCAACCCGCTAGTCTTTTGTTGAAGGCTTCAACAAGGTAACTAAAATGAGATTTCTTTGGTTGTCCTTGAAAAAGAGGGACCCCAAGACACTTTTTGGGGAATGAAGCAAGCGAAAAATCAAAGAGATCTTTGATTTGATTCCTTCGATCTATAGGAACATGGCCAAAAAGAAGATTGCATTTCAGATTGTTGAGGGCCTCGTTCCAATAAGGCCTACGGAATTGGAGTCTCTAGAAAGGAGATTTTCTTGAGCGCTCTAGATCCTTTGAGAGTGGCCTTAGCGAAAATGAGGAGATCGTCCGCAAAGAGAAGATGACACGGGGGAGAAGCTTGTCTGTTGTAATAGTTTGGTGAACATTGCTTATAGGTTAGCAGCTTCTGTATATTCCGATTTAGGACCTCCTCAGTGAAAGAAACTGCGATTCAGATCTGAACATCACTAGCGGAAGACATTCACGGCTGATTTGTAACATGACAGATTTAAAAAAATCTGATTTTGGCAGCATAAATCAGCCATAGTGATCGCAAAAGAACTCCATGAATTCATGACCAACAAGTGTATAATTAAAGGAGAATCAAGAAGACTATTACCTTGAAGATTTGTAGACTTCAAATCTCTGAAAAAATAGATCCAAAGGGCCAAACTCAGACTTGCAATTAGCAAAAAAATTGCTGGAATTTTCTGCAGTAGTATTGCCTTTGATCTTCTTCTCTATCTCACTTCCAAATCTGATTGGCTAAGATGGTGGGATCTTAATCTAGGGATTTGAGAACTATTTTCCAAGGAAAAATCTCAGACCTTAAAGTTTCTTCAATGAAGAAGAAAACACCCAAAGGGCTGGACGTGTGGGACTCCTATCTTGCTATGTTGTGGACGTCCAAGGGAAGCTTGCATCCTTTTTTTTTTTATATAGAAACTTGGAATAGCTTTCCTTAAAACTTATCTCTTCTAACTCTCATAGATGTCCTAAAAGGAAAGTATAATCTAAAGATTTATTTCCTTTCAGAAACACTCCAATTAGAAAAGGAAACTAAGGAACTTCCCATAAACTTTGGCAATTAGTAATCCTAGTTGCACAACACTTACTAATTTAAGTTTCTAATCCAAAAAGGAAACTTTCTTATAGGAAAACTAATCCAAAGAGGAGTCCAACCTTCCAAGTAGAGAGACCTACTCAAAGTTGGAAACCTTACCCATGGAAATCCCATTATAGACGTCGCACATGATAATGCACACCATGGCCCACTAATAATTTATCTAGAATTAAATTCATGTATGCCATCAAAGGCCTATTTGAATTTAAACTCAAAATTATTTTTCCACTAAAATAACTCATCCAAATGTCATCTAAACATTTTAAGAAACCATGCCAATCTTGAAAAGTAACCAGAGAAGGGACCAAAAGACATATTTGCCATTGGCTCCCAAAATGACCAAAATGTCCATGCGACCATTTTAACCCTAACTCATTCCACTAAAGAGTTATGGTTGAACTCCAGGGACAAATATATAATATAATAAGCTCGTCATAAAATGACAGTTGTCTTCGACCTACTAAGTGTAATGACCTGAATGCCCCTCTATGTAACATCCATAATCGAGTCAGGTTATCACATGTACTATCAACCTTCTCGATTACATCTAAACCTTAGAACTTCATATCCTTAACATAATCATCATCCGGATATCATTCTCTTGGTCCAGGGAGGGATCCACAAGTTCAATATCCATATGGAACATCCATATACTAAGATCTTAGATTTTGATGATTAATCGGATAATTCTAAGGGGACGATCATTCCATCATTAGATGGCATAGATTCTTTATTGCATCTGCACGTCCCAGCTGATCAAGTCCAAGTACCCAAAGCACAGAGCTGTTGACCCATGAAAAGAATCTCACCCATAGTGACTTAAAGCACAAGAACTTGACTTCGTCAGTTCATCCACAAATGCTCAAGATTAAGAGCACTGGTCACTCAGTAGCATGAGGTGACTTGGTCTCTCTCAGTGATAGTACTATTTTAGAGATCACACCTACCATGGTCCTGTTCAATGCATTGCATATGCATTAATGAGATAAATCCGGGAAAGTCCTCCCATGACTTAGGTAAGTCACCCTGAATACAGGAGAGTCTCTCATTATAACTTATACCAAGATAAAGTGCCTAGCTCCATCTCTCAGTTATGAACAAATATGTTGTTTCCAGTGTCCATGAATTAGACCTATCTGTGTGTAGCCACTACACACCTAATTCATTTACTAGAAACAATGGGCCTTACACAACCATACATATATACATGTTTAAAGAGAAAATAGTCATTCCATTAAATAACCAGTAAATATCCAGTAACAAAAGAGGAGAGTGCAGCTAGTGGGCTTTAGGGCATACACCAATCCCAACAAACTCCCACTTGCACTAAAGATCACTACTTCCTAACCTAACACCCATAGACACAACATGAGAAGTAAAGACTTTCTCAGTAAGAGTCTTAGTGAATGGGTCAGCTAAGTTATTTGCTGAAGCAATATGCTCCACCACTATTTCTCCATCCTGAATGAATTCCCGGATCAAGTGGTACTTTCTCTGAATGTGCTTGCCTTTCTTGTGATTCCTGGGCTCTTTGCACTGTGCTACAGCACCAGTGTTATCGCAGTACATGACAATCGGTTTTTGCACTGCAGGAACAACTCCCAATTCCAACATGAATTTTCTGAGCCACACTGCTTCCTTGGCAGCTTTCGATGTCGCCACATACTCTGCTTCCATGGTAGAATCAGCAGTATAGGATTGCTTGACGCTTCTCCATGATATAGCCCCTCCTGACAGAGTAAAGACGTACCCTGAGGTAGACTTTCTAGCATCACTATCAGATTGGAAATCAGAGACTGTATACGCCAATGGCGTTAGATCATCTGCTCGAAAGGTTAGCATATAATCTTTCGTTCTCCGAAGATACTTGAATATATGCTTAACAGCTGTCTAATACATAGGTCCAGGGTTTGACTGATATCTGCTAACCATGCTAACGGCAAAGCAAATATCTGGTCTAGTACATAACATAGCATACATGAGGCTTCCAACAGTGGATGCATATGGAGCTCTCCTCATGCTCTCTATCTCTTCAGATGTCTTTGGACATTGATCTCGAGACAGTTGTACTCCATGTCTAGAAGGTAGGAGGCCCTTCTTGGAGTCATGCATGTTAAACTTGACCAATATCTTCTCAATATATGAAGATTGGGATAAGGCTAACATCTTATTCTTGCGATCACGCAAAAGCTTGATCCCTAAGATATAGCTGGCTTCACCCAAATCCTTCATCTGAAATTGAGAGGATAACCAAACCTTTGTGGATGACAATAAACCTACATCATTTCCTATGAGTAATATGTCATCTACATACAGAACCAAAAATGCAACTGCTTTTCCACTTCCTTTCTTATACACACATGGTTCATCAATGCTTTGATCAAAGCCAAAAGATTTGACTGCCTGATTAAACTTGATGTTCCATGCTCTAGATGCTTACTTAAGTCCATAAATGGACTTCTTAAGTTTACAAACCATGTTATCTTGGCCACTAGCAATGAAGCCCTCTGGTTGCATCATATAGATGCATTCGTCAAGACTTCCATTAAGAAAAGCTATCTTGACATCCATCTGCCATATCTCGTAGTCATAATGACATGCAATGGCCAAGAGAATCCTTATGGATTTAAGCATAGCCATTGGTGAAAAGGTTTCCTCATAATCGATATCCTCTTTCTGAGTATATCCTTTCGCCACCAGTCTTGCTTTGAAGGTTTCAACCTTCCCATCCACTCCTCTCATTCTCTTGTAGATCCACTTGCACCCTATGGGTTTAATCCCTTCAGGTGCATCTACAAGTTCCCAGACTTGATTGGAATACAAAGAATCCGTTTCAGATTTCATCGCTTGCTGCCACATGTCAGCATCTATATCCGTTACTGCTTCATCATAACTAGTAGGATCCTCAACCAGATCTTCAGAGTCTGTCTTAAAAGACACTCCTAGATATCTTTCTGGCTATCTAGAAATTCTCCCACTACGACGAGGCTCCGGAGTGTTAAAAGAAATATCTTGTTCGTCTACTGTCTCAGGATCTGGTACAAATGTTATAGGAGATCCCGGAAGAATCTCCTCAAGGGTTTCTTTACAACTAAGCTCTTGGTGCATCATACAATCATCCTCTAAGTACCTAGCATGAGTGCTGATAAGCACTTTTTGCTCCTTTGGATGATAAAAGATGCCACCTCTCGTTCCCTTAGGTACCCAATGATGTAGCACATTTCCGATCTGGGTTCCAGCTTGGTAGCTTTATCATTCAATAAATAGGTTGGACAACCCCAAATGTGGATATGTCTCAAACTAGGTTCTCGACTTATCCACATTTCCTGAGGTGTCCTAGGTACTGATTTAGAAGGTACCAGATTTAAAATGTATGCTGCTGCTTCTAGGGCATATCCCCAAAAAGATATAGGTAAGGTTGCATGACTCATCATGGACCTCACCATATCAAGAAGGGTACGGTTTCTTCTCTCCACTACACCATTTTGCTGGGGTGTACCCGGCGCAGACAACTGAGACACAATCCCATATTGTGTGAGGTACTCTTTGAACTCACCCAGGAGGTACTTGCCACCTCGATCAGATCGAAGGGCTTTGATATGTTTCCCTAGTTATAGCTCCGCCTCAGCCTTGAATTGCTTGAACTTATCAAATGCCTCAGACTTGCGTCGCATTAAGTATACATATCCATACCTAGAGTAATCATTAGTGAAGGTGATGTAATACTCATACGCTCTTCAAGCCGGTTTGTTCATAGGACCACACACATCAGTGTGAATCAATTCTAACAACTCCTTTGACCTTAGTCCCTTTCTAGAGAATGACCGTTTGGTCATCTTTCCCTTGAGACAAGATTCGCACTGAGGAAAAGGTTCGAAATCTAATGAGCTCAAAGGCCCATCTTCTACCAACCTCTGAATCCGTTTTAGGTTAATGTGACCCAAACGTAAGTGCCAAAGGTATGTGTCATTGATTGAAGATACCTTCCTTTTAAGGGAAGTTGAGTTTTCTTGTTGTACATTATGCAGTGTGGGAGCAATAGGATATATATAAAATAAGTTGTCATGTATTCTACCGGAACATATAATATTTCCATCTCTACTGATATCAACACCAGAATGGAAAGAAACTGAATAATTAAATTCAATTAGTCTGGAAACTGAAATTAAATTCTTCCTCATGTCCGGAACATAGAAAACATTATTTAAAACTAATATCCTATCACATGGAAATTGTAAGGTAGCAGCTCCTACTGTAACTGCCCAAACTTTAGCTCGAGTTTCGACTCTAAAGGCAAACTCTCCTTTCTCAATCCTCTACATTATCTGAAACCCCTGCAATGAATTGCAGATATGATTAGTGGCTCCTGAGTCTACTGTAGGTGCAGAAAATAATAACCCACAATAACTGGGGAGCCTTAGAGGACTTATCCAACGATGGTGATGACTGGGTACCGTCCGAAAGCCTGAAAGAGAAGAGCAAACGGTCAGAGGACCCTGGCCTGGGCGGCGCATGGCTCTCCGATGCCAAAGTCAGTGAATGAACTGGAACAATGGAAGGAGAGGAAGAAGAGAGGCAGAGTAACAGCTCTGTGGGTTGTATTGTGCTTACCTTGCATGTGGTATGTGTTGGGATTGGTGTATGCCCTAAAGCCCACTAGCTGCATTTTCATCTTTTGTTACTGGATATTTACTGGTTATTTAATTGAAAGACTCTTTTATGCTTAAACATGTATATATGTATGGTTGCGTAAGGCCCATTGTTTCTAGTAAATGAATTAGGTGTGTAGTGTCTACACACAGATAGGTCTAATTCATGGACAACTGGAAACATCATATTTGTTCATAACTGAAAGATGGAGCTGGGCACTTCATCTTGGTAGAAGTTATAATGAGATACTCTCCTATATAGGGTGACATACCTAAGTCACGGGAGGGCTTTCCCGGATCTATCTCATTAGTGCATGTGTCATGCATTGAACAGGACCATTGTAGGTGTGATCTCTAAAATAGTACTATCACAGAAAAGAGATCAAATCACCTCATGCTACTGAGTAACCGGTCACTACAAGAAAATACATTTTTAGCGGCGAACTTATAGCGGCGGCCAATAAAATTAGTCGCTATAATATACTTATAGCGGGAGCCAATCTGACCCATCGCTGGAACACAATTTCTAAGATACTTTTACCGGCGGCCTTTGCGATGTCCGTCGCTAAAAACATTAATCTAAGGGCGCCAATGATTCGCGGGAAAAATATTGGTTTTTACCGACAGTGAAGTGTTGGATGTCTTATTTGTAGCGGCGGCCATAAGTTGCAACTGACAGTAAAAATGTAATCCTCCCACTCTAATTTATCTCTCCTTCACGGTATCTCACTCTAAATCTCTCCCCACTGGAACCCTCTCTCGCTCATCTCTCCCCACTGGAACCCTCTCTCGCTCAATTCTCTCACTCCCTGCGCATGCGCCCCTCCATCTCTCTCACTCTCTCACTCCCTGCGCATGCACCCCTCACTCTGTCGATCGCTGATGCATCCCCATCCCCTGCGCATCATCGTCCAGACCCTGCACACTCTGTCGATCGCTGATGCATCCCCATCCCCTGCGCATCATCGTCCAGACCCTGCAATCATCTCCCTGTACATGCACTGACCCTGCAATCATTTGGAACCAACACTCCATCCACTTTTAGACCTCCAAACGCGACCATCGATAAAATCCCCAAATGAAAAAACGTCCGTAGATTCGCATCTTGATCGATTGATCTCCATCTCAGAAATTGTTTTTTTTTTCTTCTGTTAATGGCTGTTGCTGTAGATCTGAGATTCCTTGCCCAAAAACCCTAGTTCTCGAGATTCGAGCTTATTAAAGAAGCTTCTCCTTTCGGCTGAGATCTGATTGTTTGAGGCTCTTTTGAAGGCTATTTCAATGGCGGATCCGGTGGTTTTTTTTTGGGGTTCGTTGAGTTGGTTGGTGGTTTCTAGAGAGAGAAGCTGAACAGAGGAAGAAGAGGAATCAGAGTACAAGAGTGAAGTTGGAGTTGTGCCTGGCCCAGTCTGTCACTCTGTCACTCTGTCACCAGGTTTGATGTTTTTAGAACTTTTTTTTCCTTTTGTTTTCCATGGTCGCAAATAAGAATGTTTTCATGCCTTCATTCGTAAAGAAAAGGAAGTTGCTTAAATTTACTTCTATCTAGAGCACTCCTTTTTCCTTCTTGTAACTCGGCGCTGAAGAACATAACCAGTGCTCCACTAAAGAAGCTTCACGATATTCAATAGTTCCATTTTGATAAAGCAGTGTGTAGATCTATTTCATGACTGGTAAATTAAATTTATGATTCAGTAGTCATTTGCTTCTGCAAAGCATCTTGGATCCTATGTGAAGATGTTAAAAAATAAGAATTAAAGGTGTGAATGCTGCTATTTTTATTTTTTCTGCTAAATTTCTTATTCCAGATCAATATTCAAAGCAGGAAAATGAAGTTGGGCATAGCCTGCCTGCTTGTAATCACTGATTGTGTCACTTTGTACACAAGCAGATGCCACTATCTGAATCACCTTAACATCTTTACCAAAAGCTATAGATCACTTCCTGTGGAAGCATGATTCTAACTGAATCAACTTGCTCCACGTTTTGTACAAATGAATACAAAGCATTCTATTTCTTTTTCTTTGTTTCTTATTTGTATCCTATTTCTCTTTTTCTCAAACGATTATAGGGTTTCTCTACTCTCCATCTACAAAAGAAGAGGTGTTTTTTTTTCCTCTCAAGATCTCTTTGTTGATTGTAAATGTGTTGTTTTTTTTTTTTTTTGTTCAGATTTTACTGAAATTGATCAAGATTTCTTAGTTTGTTGATTTCTTTCCTATTATTTTGATTTGGATTTGGTGATATTGAATCTGAGATTAGGGTCTTTTTGTTGTTGTTTGTTTGTTTGATGGGTTTTGATTTTGGTGGTTTTGAAGGAAAGGTCTGATCGGCAAACAGGAAGTTGAGATTTTGCACTTGCTTGCTTGAAGAGTGCATGCTGGAGAGGAATTGTGTTGGGAAGTTTTGATCTCAGGTATATAAAAATTCGTATTTCATCTCTTGTTTGTATTTCATCGTTTCCGTTTGCATGTCTCGCGAAATCCGTGTTTCAGCTTGACATAAGGTGTCTTTATTTTTATGCATTTTGTTTGACATAAGGTGACAAACCAATGGTGAATGTGAAGCCTATCTATGCCAGGTCCAAGGATGAATGGAATGTGCAAAGTAGCTGTTGATGTGATGGGATCTGGGGTAAAGAAATTTAGAAAAAAAATGTTGACATAAGGAAGACTAATACGTAAAATCCCCTTGATATTTCCATGGTAAAAATTGTTTAGGTCTCACCTTGCCCATTCACTATGTACATAAATGTATATAAAAAAAAAACATTCAAGATTCAAGCCTAATAAGGTCAAATCCTTACATGTGGAGCCCACTTTTCATCATCTCAATTCATTAGGTGTCAACCTCTCTTACTGGTGGGTGATTACGTCACGATGGGTCCAATGTCACTTAATCTAATGGTTGGACTCACTGCAATTAATTTAAAATTCTGTTAGGCAAAGATAGAAGAGAGGTTAGAGCTCTTGACCCATTTTCTTAATTTATAATAAAGACCCCCCACTAACTTAAAGTTTTGTTAGTCAATTTCTTGTGAAGTTGGATTTCTGTCAGTAGCAATGGAATAATTGAGTGCCTCTGTGGGGGATTCAAAGAGATAGTATCATAGAATATATTTCTATCTTTGAAATTTTCATGGCCTGTGTGGGGATTATTGAATGCCACCTTTCATGAGTTCCAACGTAGAGATCATGTGGAAGATGATAGTACCAAGCGTGCATATGGGTTGTCATGGAGCTATGACACTAAAAATAATAGTATGTATATATAGTGTGAGACAGAGGATTGGTTCTAGTGAACAAAGAAGTGAATGGAGTCAAAGGAGTGTGAATTGAAAGTAGGTGTGCAAATTGAAACAATTGAAACAGATGGCTTCAATCCAACAGGGAATATAACTTTAATTCAATAAATATATATAAGACAACTGACTTGAGCAGGCATCATGGTATTGATTTTGCTCACATGTATTACTACTTACCATATGGGCTTGTATATATTCATCTCTTATTTGCAAGTCAGAATAGAGACATACATACCATTTCTTTGTTTGCCTAGACACCTTTTTCAATATGCATTACAGTTTTCATGCAAGTTTCATAGAAGCCTTTGTTTCCTCTGACACATAATAATCCAGCTTCCTTAATGCAGCCCTTGCACAAGGAATATGTACATGTATAGCACATATACTGGGAAGCCTTTTCACAGATACTACATGTATGCCAACCTGAAATGCAAGGGAATCACAATACACTTCAGAATTAGGGACGCAGAAAACCAAGCATGCTGATCTGAATAACATAATTCTTTTTCTTTATCTTTATTTTATTTTACTATATTTTATTTTTTGAAAGTTGTGACAGAATCTAAATTTTACTATATTTTAGTATTGATGTATGTGACTAAGGAATAGATATCTGACTAAGGAATAGTTTCATATAATCACAACAACAAAAAAAGGTAGGAACCACTGCTCAAAATGAAAGGGGAACAACAATTTCACAGGATGCTTACTTGCTTAGAAGAGATAAGTGCACAAAATTTGCCTGCAATTCCTTTGTCTAATGCAAAGTTAAGAAGAAAACACACACCCATCAGCGCCACATATAAATAGAACAATGGAGCAGGAAATACTTTCTTGTTGGGTGTGACACATTGACACTACCTCAAGCCTCTTCTCCTAATCTGTGCCATATAGGTTGCTTAATACATGTCCTGCCTTTTGTCATCAGATTTCTGTCCTCTGAATATGTTCTCAAAAGTTTCCACAAGGGTGTTGGAAGTCTGTTTGGTTTGTTCTTGTGTAGTGTAATTTTAAATTGTTGCTCTAAACTCACATCACATGCCTTGTGTTATCATGTGTTTTTGGTCGGTAGGAACTGGCTTGAACCGGATATTACGATGGACAAAAGTTGGATGCATAAGTCAAGATCGAGCCCTGAGTATCTAAATGGTGTTATAGAATTCCTAAATTTTGCATTTGACCATGCAACGGATGATGACAAGATCCCGTGTCCATGCATTAAATGTTGTAACAAGTACTACAAGAATAGAGAAGATGTGCATGGTGACTTATTATGGAATGGGATAATGCAGAGATACATCAATTGGACGAGCCATGGGGAGGATATGTATGGAGGTGAATATATTAGTGATGAGTCTGAGGAGGGCGATGAAATGCATGAAATGTTACAGGATGCATTCGGAATGCCAAACTTAGATGGTGGGGAAGATAATGAATCACCGGAAGAAAGCATTCCGGAAGTGCCCAACTTGGAAGCACAGAAATTTTACAAACTTTTGAAGGATGCCGAGAATGAACTATACCCGGGTTGCACTAAATTCTCAAAGCTTTCTTTCATTGTACGGTTATTTCACTTGAAGTGTCTTAACGGATGGAGTAACAAATCATTCGACATGTTACTTGAGTTATTAAAAGAGGCACTTCCTGTTGGTGAAATGTTGCCGAAGAACCACTATGAATCAAAAAAAGTACTTCGGGATCTTGGCCTCCACTACATAAAAATAGATGCTTGCCCAAATGACTGTATGCTGTATTGGAAGGAATATGAGAATACGAATGAATGTACCGTATGTGGTGAGTCTAGGTGGAAATCGTCTGCTACTAAACAGGCTGTAACTTCATCTGCAAAAGATAAGAAGATAGCAGCAAAGATTTTGCGTTATTTTCCATTGAAACCGAGGCTTCAGAGGTTATTTATGTCTTCAAAAACAGCTGAGTACATGAGATGGCATGATCAGGGACGCATAAAGGACGAGGTGTTGAGGCATCCTGCAGACTCTGAGGCATGGTCAACTTTAGACGATGAATTCCCAATGTTCGGTTCGGAGCCTCGTAATGTTAGACTTGGTTTAGCGAGCGATGGTTTCAATCCTTTTAATACCATGAGTATTGCTCACAGCACATGGCCGGTCATTCTCATTCCATACAACTTGCCGCCATGGATGTGTATGAAGCAATCATTTTTCATGTTGTCATTGCTTATTCCTGGCCCTAAGTCTCCTGGGAACGACATCGATGTTTACATGCAACCATTGATAGAGGAGTTGAAGGAATTGTGGACAGATGGAGTTCAGACATACGATGCCTATTCAAAACAGAATTTTCTGATGCATGCAGCAGTCTTATGGACTATTAGTGATTTTCCCGCATATGCTAACTTATCAGGATGGAGCACTAAAGGGGAAAAAGCATGTCCCTCTTGCAACAAGGACACTTGTTCGGTCAGATTGAAGAATGGACGTAAGTGGTGTTACTTGGGACATCGTCGATTTCTACCACTTGATCATAAGCTCCGACACAATAAGAGATCTTTTAATGGATTTAAGGAATTGAGAAGTGTGCCAAATGCATTATCTGGTGATGATGTACTTGATCAATTGTGTGACTATGAGCAAATCACATTCGGTAAGGCAGATAAGGATAATATGGGGCGGAAGAGAAAAAGGGATGAGTGCAAATTGCCAAAGAATTGGAAGAAGAAGAGTATTTTCTTCCAATTGCCTTATTGGAAAGATCTTATATTGCGGCACAATCTGGATGTTATGCACATCGAAAAAAATGTGTGTGACAGTGTGCTAGGGACACTGTTGAACATGGAGGAGAAAACAAAAGACACTTTAAAAGCTCGTCTTGACCTAAAGTTAATGGGCATAAGGGAACATCTCCACCCAAAACAGGAAGGAAATAGGTTGGTATTACCCTCTGCATGCTACTCAATGTCTTTAACTGAGAAAAGAAAGTTGTGTCACTGCTTGAAGGAGGTGAAGGTTCCGGATAATTATTCGTCGAACATTGCACGATGTGTTCAAGTCAAACAATGCAAGATCTCGGGGCTGAAGAGTCACGATTGTCATGTTCTTATGCAACAACTACTTCCGCTTGCAATACGTGGACTCTTACCCAAGGATGTGTGTTCAGTTCTGATTCAATTCTCTGCTTTCTTTAGGCAGTTGTGTTCGAAAGTTTTAAAGGTCTCAGAGCTGGAGCAACTTCAATCCCAGATTGCTCTAACACTGTGTAAGTTGGAAATGATATTTCCACCGGCATTTTTTGATATTATGGTCCATTTGCCTATTCATCTCGCCGATGAGGCCAAGTTTGCAGGACCAGTGCAATACCGGTGGATGTATCCAATCGAGAGGTCTGTATATATATATATAATATCAACTTGTCATTTCAATAATGTATTGGCAATAACATCAACAATTATATCCCCATAGGTACTTGCACACGTTGAAATCATATGTACGTAATAGAAGTCGCCCGGAGGGTTCAATAGCAGAAGGGTACCTTTCAGAAGAATGTTCGACATTTTGCTCCAGATACTTGCATGAGGTTGAGACAAGGTTCAATCGACCGGTTCGGAATTATGATGGTGGTGATGCTGAATCACATGAAAAGTTTTCCATTTTCGCAGTGACCGGTCGTGCCTTAGGGAAGGCAACCTTGCGCACACTAAGTACGGATGAGTGGGAGCAGGCTCATCTATATGTGTTGAACAACTGTGATGAAGTCACCCCATTTGTTCAGTAAGATTGCTAGTTGCCAATCTAGTGAAACGACATATATATATAGTAAACTTAACATTTTCCTCCCATTTGGATTATGATAAAAATGAGTTATTGTGCAGGACACATAAGCAGATGATTAAGGATGCTCATGGTGGTCGTATAAGTGTTAGGGATGTGGACCGCATTCATATTAAGGAATTTGGTAAATGGTTCGAACGCCATGTAAGTGTTGTATATAATATGCATTTTTCCTAATAAGTGTAGTCATAGTTGTGAATAATGTGATGGGGATGTATTAATTTCCTTGTCCAATCCAAATAGGTTTCACAGATGCAACTAGATGGTGAGCATGTAGATGAACAACTACAATTATTAGCTATGCCTCCACTTCGAGCAGTGAGGTGCTTCAAGGGGTACATCGTAAATGGCTTTAGATTTCACACAAAAGATCGCGAGAGACAAAGGAAAACTCAAAATAGTGGAGTTTTCTTAACTGCTGAGACATTGAGCTTTGCAAGCGCAAGAGACTCGAACCCGATGACCGGCAATGTTGGCTATTATGGCGTCTTAAACGATGTTATGGAGTTACAGTATGTCGGTGGGAATCGGATCGTGTTATTCAAATGTGATTGGTGGGATGTAATGAACCGTGGTGGTAGGGGAATCAAGCAAGATGAGTATGGATTCACCTGTGTGAATTTCTCACGGACCTTAAATACCAATGAACCATTTATTCTTGCAAATCAAGCACAACAAGTTTTTTACATCCAAGACACCATCGATTCCAATTGGCATGTTGCAATAAAGATACAACCCCGAGACTTATACAATATGGAGTCGGAAGTGGATCCTTGCCAACAAATTGAGCTCGATTTGCCGATTGAATCAACAGATATGGCAGACACCAATGATGGTGTTATCACTTGGAATAGACCTGAGATTGAAGGAGTGGTTCTTGATGCAAATATTGTTCTTCCTCATCAAACCCAAGAACATGAAGTAGATGATACCTTTATTGATGATGGTGAAGGAGATGATACCTCTACTGACGATGAGGATGGAGATGATATCTCTATTGCCGTTAGTGATGATTAAGATTGCTAGCAGGTATTGCAGTTGAGTTTAGATTCTCAAAATCCTCCTAATTATATATTAAAAATATGATGCTTTCACTCTTATTTTGTCCTTGTTAATTTTTTTCTTTGCTATCACAATTTAATGGAATTTAGAATATTTTGTTAATACCTCTATTGAGCATGTATAATATACATGCAATCCTTTTAAGATGTCAATGCTTTTAAGATGTAAGAGTATAAAAATATGTTTTTTGTCACATTATTACCCATTTATTGTCTACTTATTTAATTCAAATCCATATTCTGAATTGATGGATTAAATTTGCTTATGTGATTTAGGTACTTAAATAGATAGCCATGATTCGTCGAAGCAGAAGCAGATCTAGTCAGAGTTCCTCCGTACATCCCCCTCCACAGCCTACTGATGGGCCATCTGAGACCCAGAGTCAGCCTACCCCTATAGAGGTTGGGGGCATTAGCAGCAGTTCAAGTAAGATTACTTAAATTTGATAGATAAAAGTATTCATAAATTTGACAGATCAAAGATACCAGATTATTCTTTAGTATTGTATGGGTTATAAACTCTTCTTCTTTGGAAACAGATTCTAACATTGGGAAAAAGAGGACTCGAGGGAGCAACCGAGGCATTAAGTTGTTTAATAGGCGGCCCGATGATAAACTAATTGTGCAGTTCAATGCAGAAGGGCAACCTATAGGTGAAAATGCTAGGCCTTTCGCCACGTTATGCGGAATAATTGTAAGAATGCCTGGTTATGCACCATTACAAGTGACGAAATGGGCTGACGTTCCAGAGCAAGCAAAAGAGAAAATGTGGAAGCATATCCAGGTAAATAGTAATGAATACTTTTGGATACTAGTACTTCTCCCTTCTTTAGTTAATCACTTCATGTGATCCTTATTTAATCTTGAATATCAGGACCACGCGGTGGTTGATGATGAGAGGAAAAAGTGGGTTCTACAAAGTTTAGGGAAGAAATACAGAGACTATAAAAATGACATTAAGGAAAAGTACTATTCTTCATGGAATACAGATGAGGAGCGACTTCAGCATTTATCCCCTGACGTTTCTAGTGAAGATTGGGCCTGGCTCGTGCGATACTGGGGCTCTGCAGAGGTTCAGGTATGAAACCATTAAAAAAAAAGTTTTAGTGAAAGAGTCCCATTTTGGCTTGTGTCCTTAAATTATTACAATATTGTTGAATATATGTAGGCTATGGCTTCGAAAAATAAGGCCAATCGTAGTAAGCAAACACTTAAACATACAGGGGGGACTAAGAGTTTTGCTCGACATAGAGATGAGGAGGTATATGGGAGCAACTTATATTATTTATTATTTTAGAATTGACGTTGACATTCAACTTTGTAATGAAATTAGCTTTGTACATGGATAGACTCGGAGCAGGACTGATGGGAGTATACCTTCTCGAGCGGATCTCTTCATTCGCACCCATAGTCAGAAGGACGGGACTCCTGTTGATGAGAAATCAGCGGAAATCATTGTATGTAAGTTGATAATTTTAACAGTAAATCTCAATTTGATCATAATGACACAAATTAAATTATTTTTTCCGTTCAGTCAAAGTTTAAGGAACTAAGTGCTACACAAGAAGGAGGATCTTCTAGCTCCATAGGTGATGAGATATATACTCAGGTGATGGGAGAAGAACGGCATGGTCGTGTACGTGGATATGGGCTAGGTCCAACGCCCACTTCAGTCTTTGGATCCACGTCGCGCCAATCTCAAGCCGCTTTTGATGAGGTTGTTGGTGAACTAAGCTCAGTGCAACAAAAACTCCAGCAAATGGAGGAGTGGAAGAAGAACCAAGAAGAAGAGCAGCGTCAAATGGAGGAGTGGAGGAAAAACCAAGAAGAAGAGATTAAGTTAAAAATGGAGGAGTGGAGGAAGAACCAAGAAGAAGAGAAGCGTAAACATGAGGAAGAGATGAAGTTGATGCATGCCATTATTGCTGAGATGAAACAACAATTTTCTACCCAGCGATAGAATCCTTCCAAAGGGGTAAAAATACTTATTTATTGTTTACTTAATACTACCATGATTTTGCATTATATGATTTGTAAGAAGATAATTTAATTATATATTTTTTTTGGTTTGTTTTGCAGGGAGCAGATGGATGATTTAGCAAAAGTGGTTTCATTTTTAGTTTTTTTATAATGATGTTAAATAGTGTTGAATTATGATGGATCTGTCTTAGTTGTTAGTTTGTTGTGGATGATTATGATAAAACTTGCTTGTTTAAATGACAATTATGAGGTCTGTTGTTTGCTTTAGAATCTCTTCTTTGTTTGCCTATGCCCTCTATGGACTTCTATATGCATTTATATGTCAACGTTTATACTACTTGTTTGCAAGGTTTGATTCCAGGTTCTGGTATGATACTGAAATCACTCATTCTGGTGGTTCAATGTTCTAAAATCACTCATTCTGTCATTCTCTCTCTATTTTTCACTTCTGGTGTTGTATTTGTATAATAGAAAACCACTTGACTGACCAGAGTTTTACATTTTAATTTGGGCATTAGTTTGATGATAAAATTTAATTAGTTACATTTCATTTTTCTATGGAAGATAATCCAAACAGGCTTGAAGCAATGAAATAGTGGCCATTACAAGCTTGCAGATTGAGTCATTGAGATAACTCATTCTTGTTGGGACATGTGAATGAGCTAATATTTGATGACAGACTGAATTTCCCAATTCTTGTTAAGACATTGGAGTTAGCTAACTTTAATGTGTGAATGAAAACTGCAAGTGTCAAGGTAGGGTTCTATGCATCATAAATATCATGCTCATTGTTTTCTTTTTGTTCCTCCCAACTGATGAAGGCTTCCACCCAATGCTTTGAATTTTGATTATTATGAAAACTTCCTATAATTGTTGGTGACATGTTTATCACCCATATGTGTTGTCATCATCTGATGACATGTTTATTAAACTCTGGGATTGGGAAAAGGGCTGGATGTGCACTCAGATATATGAGGGCCATTCACATTATGTGATGCAAGTAACATTTAATCCATTTTGTTTTTATCATGGCTGGTTTATTTGTTCTATTTAATGTTGATAATATAACTGTCATATTGCAAATATTTCAGATCTGGAATCTTGGTTCTCCTGAACCAAATAACAGGTTCTGAGGATGGAACTGTTCTGAGCTTCCCATTATAATAACAGGTTCTGAGGATGGAACTGTTCGCATATGGCATTCGACCACATATAGGTTTGTTTGTTCACCTACTCAAATATTATATTCTGAGTTGCAATTATCAGGTTGACTAATATTATTAGTGATAAAACAGTACTCGTGCTGATATAAATGGAAAAAATAATTTTTATGTACTGAAGGAAAGAGATCTCTGATCCAAAACAAACCTCCCCAGTTGATTTCTCCTCTTGTTTTACTAGGGTAGGTGAAGAGGGGTTATTTTTATTGGGGAAATGTGTAGATGGAAAGTGCATTATAGTAGCATCAAGAGAGGCCAACAGGCATAAGAACGTGGAGGCCAAGAAAAGGAATCCTGATTCCTGATACTATTGCTTCGGCATTGTACTAAGGGACTTTTGAATCCCTCCTTATTAATAATGTTGGTTGGAAGGTGAAGAGTAGAGCATGAAGTGACCAATGTCAACATGCTATAGCTACTGGGCAAAAAAGTAAAAAAAGAAAAATCACCCACACTTCTCTATAATATAGGATTGCATTCTCCCCGAACCCTTTATTCAAACCTATTTGGCTTTTCTTTCTTTTCAAGTTTCTGGGGTCTTCGTGATACTGATGAAAGGAAAGAGATGTTGTGTTTTCTTCAATTTCATCACTCTCTTTCCATCTTTCCATGGCAATGAAAGGGTTGTTTACCATACGGTTTTTTAATTTTACTATGATGACTGAAGGCCCCTTTTCAACAATAAGTGAATTAGGTTGAATTAGTTAAGAGAAGAAATATATAAGTGGGTACTGTCATTTTTTTTCTTAAAGAGGTACATTTCTTCACAATGCATTTTTTTTGGTGTCTTATTTCAAGGTGTCAATCTCATTCTTATGTTCTCCCTCTTTTGCTTACCTGTTTCATTTCTAAATGCCAGGAAGAAGGTGGCATCATCTAAGCCTAAGGCAAAGAAGGATAAGAAGGAAAGCAAGGTGAATGATGTAAACATATCCAAACGTGCTCCAACTGCCTTCTTTCTTTTCATGTATATACAACTCCCTATCTATTTCAATTTTTTTCTTTAATTTTGTTATCAATATAGATGATTGATTTTAATTCATCAATTGCTTATTGAAGTGACACAGTTCTATTGATATGAATGCAATTTAAATACTGTTTAATTATGGATTGAATGCAATTAAAATTTGTGTCATTTGAATTGATGGTTTATGAGCAATTTATATGGACCACCCATCATCCACCGTCCATGATGAAATGCCCCTCAAGGTTGGTATCATTGGATTTGGCAACTTTGGTCAGTTCATTGCCAATGCACTAAAGAGACAGGGCCATGCAGTTTTAGCCACCTCCAGATCCGACTACTCAGATTACTGCAAGGAACATGGAATCCAGTACTTTGGGTCAGTTACTGTCACCTAGATTAGCCTATATATATATATGAGTTTTTGGATTTAAGATTTCAATGGAGTGATTCCTTGTCTTGTTCTTGTATAAATTGATCAAATGTATTCTCCTAATTAATCTACCATCTAATTTATTTCTAACATCTGTTGACAGGGATATGGAGAGGATGTGTGAAGAGCAGCCTGATGTGGTGTTGGTGTGCAGTTCCATTCTATCAACAGAGTCCGTTATTCGCAAAATCCCAATGCATAAGCTCAAATCCGACACCATTTTTGTTGATGTCTTATCAGTCAAACAGTTTCCCAGGAATCTTTTCTTAGAGGTACTTTTTTCTTCTTCTTCTTCTTCGGATGATGATTTTCTTTTGGGTTAAGTTTGTCATTTCTTTCTTAAGTTTCATTGGCCTGAATTTATGAATTCCCATAAATTTCAGGTTCTTCCACCTGAATTTGGCATTGTGTGCACACACCCAATGTTCGGCCCAGAGAGTGGAAAAAAATGGCTGGGGCGGTCTGCCGTTTGTTTATGATAAGGAAATCCATGGTAGATGAAGTAAGCACCATGTTTCCTCATTTATTTTCTTTTTCTCAAACGCTACTTTGTCATTAGGCTGCTGACATGTTTTCATTTTGTTACCTTAAAGTCCAAGAAAAAAGAAACCTTACTTGGATAGGTGCTTATAACCCAATGCAGAGTATAAAAAAGTTGTGGAAAAATACAATACTCAAAACTAACGAGTACGTACCTTTGTGTTGATGAGTTCAATTATTGTACACTTGGGATTCTTGTATATGGCTGCACTTATCATGATCTATTCATTTTTCGCGGGAGCAAGTGATCTTAGATTTGAGAGGATTAGAGGAGACTTGGACGGGGGTTTGTTAGATGGCTAGAGGTGCAGGGACCAAAGAAAAGGCGGAATCTACATGTGGAGGGGCTGATTTGGCAGCCATATCTACTAGCAGGCCCAGTCCAGACAACAGGCCTAAAAGCTTGGGTGATTGGAGATATGAAAAAATAAAATAATAGAAAGAACATGTGTGAGTTTTCTCCTTGGGGCATCAACTTTGCAGAGCTTCTTGAACCCTGAACCTCAAGGTGTTGCAAAGGGGTGATCCCCATTCGTTGATCTTGGTGGGGTTCTAAGATCTAGTTGCGATTCAGTACCTCTTAAGGGCTGTTTCTCATTAATTTGGAGGGAGGTAACACAATCCCAGGTGTTATCATTTTTCTGCTTGCTTCAGGTCTAAACCATGGCTACATCAGAGTTCATTCTGTGCTACAAAACCATACCTATTAGCCTGAAAGCCATTCCTATTAGCCTGGTTAATATTCTTTCCATTTCAAATATGAAATGACACTCAGCAAACATGATCTGGTTAGAGAATGGAAAAGTTGATTTTATGTCTCACTCTTCGTCATGAGCAGACATCAATTCAGCCAGTAGTTAAAAGTGCAGCAACTGATGTGGGGCAGCATGTGTAAACCGGATCTAACCGCTTTTGTAGTGGTGGGGTGTGCATCAGTCCTGATTGTGTGGGATGCTGAAGACAGCTTGATTTCAGGTTCAAATATCAAGACTCATCCTCCCTAATATCAAGACTATTTCTCTCTATAATCTTCCAGAATTGGTTAGCATTTGCCGAGGGTTTTGTAATTTCGAATGGCCATTACTACAAACTATTGATATTTATGTATGTCCCAAGTTGAAGAGTCTCTCCTTCCTCTCCAATGGCACCAATATTGTTGCACCAGCACTAAAGATATCAAGCGACGACTCCAACCTTTCACAGTAAATGATTGAATTGGCTAGGTAATTTCATGACATTTTCCATAATCTCTCTCTGCCTCTTGTTTATGATCTCGGGTACACGGACAAGACAATCATCAGTTGGATAAAAAACAAGTAAAAATCTCCTTTGAAATCTCTTTGAAATATTCACTGTGTTTTTTTTTTCTTTTAATTAATGAGGTGCTTAGAACACAGAATCACAGGCATAGACTGAGTCTGGAAGTTGACTTACGAACTCAAAAAAGAGATGATGTCTCGCTTTGTTTAATGATATGCAAGGCCAAAAAGAGGGATAGAGATTGAAAACAAAAACCCCGCATCTTTTTGTCTTTGTTGCATAAGATGGAATTCAATCTCATCTGCCCACAGAGTGTTTGATGAAATGTCTCAACCAGTTCATTCTGTCACCTCTCTATTGCAACTTTAGAAACTATTGTTCTCGCTACAGCTAAAGTTCATGCTTGATCTTCTAGGACTTTTTTTAAAGTGTTTCCTATTGTTTGAATGCTTGCATTTGAAATTCTGCCATAATTTATCATGCTCAATTTAGCTTCGTCTATAAGGTTATGCAATCATTTAATTTGTCTATAAGAAATCACATTCACATGGAATTTTTCTTTGACAATAAATTTGCATAGGCTATTTGTAAGATCGTAAAAAAGAGCTTGAGTGGACCAGTTTACAAAAGGTAAGTTCACAGCACCATCACTCTTTCATTGTGAAGTTTTGGTTCTCCTTTTTCTGTTGTTATTATTATTCTCATTGCTATTATTTTTTTAATTTTTTATTTAGGAAATAATTGTGCAAAACCAAGTTCCTATTCAACTAAAATGTTTGGAGAAATAAATGGTGGAGCCTTGTTGCCCTTCTATATGATATTTCAAGTTTCAACCAAATTGGAAAGGTCTCTTGTTTAAGGTACAGTTTGGATGCCATCTGTTTTGCCTTTTATGAGTGAAGTGGTTTTCTGAGGTGAACTTGAATCATCTTGTTCACATCTTAGGATGAAATATATGTGCATAAAAAATAGAAGTCTATATGATATAGGTGGCCTTTGTAGGGCCTTGTTCTATTCTATCTACAAAATGTCGTAAAGGAAATGAGTTCTGTTAAAAAAGAAAAGAAGATCTGTTGAGATGATATTGAGTGTAAATATCCTCCCCCATTAGTACGGCTTTGAGTACTAGTTTTCTCTTGCAATATGATTGAATGTGTCTTTTTCATTTGTTATAGATAAGAATTACCATTTATAGGATAATATGACTATTTAAACTGTGTTGTTGCCCAATGACATGGATAGGATTTGTATTTTTTTTACTATTTTATTTATAAAAGTTGCCTTGTGACATTTTGTGCATATCTTCTTTGGTTTGGCCACATACAAAGCACATGGGAACATGAATAAGATGTTGGTTTTGTATATGCAAGAGGAATTTTTTTTAGTACCACCAGTGCTTGATCCGTGTTCTGTTTTTGTTCTGTTTGGTTAGGAAAGTTGTGATTTTGTTTGTTATGGAGTTACGGTGTGATTTTTCCATGTTTGTGTTTGTGCAGTTATTAGTGGGTGAGCTGTTTGGCCTGTTGCCAACATATTGGCTACTTCTGTTACTGGTGGTGTGAGGAGTCATGGACTATTGCTAACTTGTAGGAAGTGATGGATGGTTTATTTAATGTCTGTTTTTTTTTAATGGATAATGCATTTGTTTTCCTTGTGTTACTTGAACTGACTAAGGAGGTTGGCTACCCTTGAAGTAGCCACTGTCTACCAAAATTGCAAAGAAGCAGCAGCCATGTAACAAAATTATATATGCCTTTGCTTCAAGTTGTTGGTTTGGTATGTGTTGAAGTTGATTCGTACTTCCGCACATGTTTATAGATTCTTATTTTGTCTTGCATTTGCATTGAAATTTAACATGCTCGTGCTTCCAAACAGGCCCTTATCTCCCAATGAAAAAAGTCTTTTTAGATTTAGCTAGGATGGTTACTGCATTATTTAGTTCTGTCAAGTCCATATTAAGAAAGGAATGTTGGTATGAGTAACCATTCAAAAAAAAATTGTTAGTATGAGTGTGGGGCTTTTCTAGTTCTTGAATCTTGAGCTATATGGAATTCTATTTGAACTTCATTGAATCAAAGGTCATAATGGTTACAGTTTCAGTTCTTCACTGCTTTAAATTCTGTAACTACAAGCGCTTACTTTAGCTGTTGGACATTTTTATCTTCTAAGCATTTGAGAACTTATATGTTGGCATCTTTTTGCTCAAGTACGTTTTATATGTTGGCATCCGGTTTCAAGATGACATTTGAATATTTCTGGCCTTTAATTCTCCGTCCTTATTTTTCATTTATTTTCTTACTCAGGACAGTGGATGCACCCATTCTGCTTGGGTTTTGAGATGGTGAACTGCATGCAGGTTGGATCTTGATGGAAGTAATTCTGAAAAGTACTCAACAGTTGGGAATCAAAATCAGAAACAGGGCCATTTATTTATTTGGATGGGATGCTAACTTTGGTAAGTGCTAAATCAAATATGACCTCACCTTGGTAAAGTTTGGTAATTGGAGATGTTTACGTTTATTTTTGGCAATTCTCCAATGGCTTGTGAAATTCGCTTTGGTTTTGCAGAAACCTATCATGATACAATTTTGTAAAATTCTATCTATTGCACAAATCAATTCTTTGATACAGAATGGTTGCTTTATAGGTTCAGATTGGCTTCCTAACATTCATATCAAACAGAATCACCTAGTTCTGCACAGTGATGCTCCATGTTTTGCTATGGAATCCCACGAAAATTACGACCATCCCCCACGTTTGTTCTACCATCCCCCACATTTGTTCTTACTTGACAATAAGAACTATTGAATTTCTTATTACCACAATGATGCTCCAAGGTTTATTATTGAATCCTATGAAGAATGCTGTCATCCCCCATGTTTGTTCTTACTTGACAACCAAGAACTATTGAATTTCTTATTTTTCTTTCTTGAAGATATGAAGATGCTGAAAAACTTTTGATTTTACGTTGCAGGTTTGACAATGATGGTGCCGGTACTTGTTTGAAACGATTTCCGGATCCATCCTTTTTCAAGATAGCACGTTCAAGGTCAAAACTAATGAAGCCAAAAAACTGCAAATAGGAAACAATGCTCACAAAAGCAAGGTACATTCTATTCTGATCAAATAGACATAAAACAAAAAACGTCTCATGCTGGATAGGAAAGAGTGATGAATTCAGGGGAGTGGAAATGTATTCTTGTATTCATCAGCTCAGCCATTTGTACGAGTATTTTGTATACCAATTTTCCATACTGTTATTGAATATGATTGATATATTCTGAAAGTTTAATTACAAACCAGGTGTTGGTTACTACATAGAGAGATGTTTTGCCAGTTGATATTAGTATCGCGAACTCGCAAGTTTAGTTTCAATTAACATCTCATTATGTGTTTCCAGTCGTTTCCATATATTGAAGAATTGGAAAAATGTATTGAATGATCAATCATAATCTTTATACAAGCTTCATAGATGTAAAACAATATTTCATTGTTGAAGTGTCCAACATTAAAGGTAAACAGGACTAGAACCGAACAAAGATTCACGGCACAATTCATTACAATGAATAGATGTTCTCCCAAACCCATATTGATTCGTATCTTCTATCAAGTCCAATAATGTCTTGAACTGACTCTACTTTTACTACAATTTGATGAGAATTACTTTTTTTTTTTCCTAATTTTTTTTATTTCTTTTCTTTTCATTTTCAGCTCACAATGAAGTTTTATCAAAGCTATGAGAATTACTGTCTGTTGCAACAATGGTAGGGTAATTCCTCTAGTATTTTATTAGAGAAGAAATAACAGGATTTAAACCCATGCTTGCAAGCTAAGACTACAAGTTGTGAAAGTAATAGTGACAATTTCTTTTTTGGGAAACTGAATTTTTTTTTTTTTTTGGAAACTGGATTTTTTTTTGGGGCCCAAATCTTGGGTGTGCTGCAGCCCACCCGGGCCCCCCCTTCATCCGCCCCTGCTTGACACAAGAAAAGCACCAAAAGAAACAAACTTGCAGCATTTTATTTCTTTCTTTCTTTTATGCAAGTTTAGTCCCATCTGTGAATCTCATTGACTTTCCAATAATTATTCAAGTGTCATGCGCTTGTCTAATTTTGGTGTAATTGACTAATATCAAATGCAGGGAATTGCCCCCTTTTCTTTTCTTTGGTTTCATGCGCTTGAAACAATCATTCAAGTTTGCCCCCTTTTCTTTTCTTTGGTTTCATGCGCTTGTCTAATTTTGGTGTAATTGACTAATATCAAATGCAGGGAATTGCACGGTCAGTCGGGGACTGGTATTTTGAGCGATCTACGGCTAAAGCAATCGACTGTCCCTACCATTGTGACAGGACATGTCACAATCTGGTATTCAAAGCATAGGCTACACATTGATTCCTTTCTGTGATCTCCCCCTCCAATTTGCTTCTCATGATGCTCATGATCCCAAGAAGCTGATTACGGAATAAAGGCTGGTGCTTGTGGAGAAAGGGGCCAAATAAAACCCATTTCTCACTTGCCTGCAGGTGCAATTTATGTACCATTTCTGCAGCCACTCTACAATTTAAAGAAGCATTTTTTATGACATAAAAGCTGTAGAAATCTCAAGAAGGTAAGTCCTAGGTTTGTTTCAGGAAATGTACACCGCACACCCTCTATGCTGTACACCTTTATTAATTTAGTCCAAAAAATGTTAGTGGTATGCTCCCTTTACCTGTGAATGGCATGCATGCATGTGATATGGACGTACTTTTTCCCAATGAGATGTTAGGGCTTTCTACGAGTCTTTTAAGTTTTGGGATCAGTTATGTTTTTGTTTTCACCCCCTATCAAGGACTGCCTCATCTGCTAGTAAGATGAAAGCTGGGTCAAATTAAAATATTGTCAGTCCTTAAAACAGGTTGAAGCCAAAGTAGATCTGCAGACTCACAGGTGTCTAAATAACCCATTATGAATCAATCAACAACCAGGCACCCAACAACCCCAAAGATGTTTCAGGCTCTGCTTTCTGGATGCTCGGCTGGGGGATTAGCATTCATACTGCACTGTGATGAGTTTCGGGAATTATTTCCAAAAAATACCAAAGTGAAGTGCCTTGGTGATGCTGGATTATTCCTTGATGCGTATGGCTTGCCCTTTGCTGTTCTTGAAAAATATGCTGGATTAGCATATAACTTCACTTTTTCTTTAAAGTAAACTTATCCACCATTTATGCTGATCTAATATTTTTCTTTATGTAGATGACATGCTTTTTTTCCCCTCTTTCAATTTTGCTTCTGTTCATGTGATGTGTTAGTTCTTCTGTTAATGTGATCTATTTTGGTTCCTATTTACTACTCATCCTATCTGAATTGTACATTTACCTTTGTAGATCAATTGTAAGGATCATCTGTAAGTATTAGCATGGGAGCATGGGATTTTTATTGATGTTGAATAAATATTATTTATTTGTTGAGTTTTATATATTTACTGTTATCGATGTACTTCTATAGATTAATTTGTTAGATGTGTGAAAAATATGCAAAGATGGATCTTTGTAAATTATTGGCAGGTATTTTTGTGATTAATGTGGGCTTATATTTGTAAAAAAAAAAAAAAAAAAAATGCTTTTAGCGGCGGCCACATGCCCGCCGCTAAAAGCATTATTTTTTAAAAAAATATGGCTTCTAGCGGCGGCCACATGACCGCCGCTAAAAATATATTGTCATTACCGGCGGCCAATATTGATATTACCGGCAGTAAAGGGAAATATAAATCCTGCTTTTAACGGCGCTCAAACGGCCGTCGATAAAAAAAAATATTTTCAGCGGCGGCCATTTTTATTATTACCGGCGGCCAATGGGCACCGCTATAAGTTTTCTTCGTCGTCCAACCAAGCGACGGATTTCTTTTACCGGCGGTCAGGACCGTCGCAATAAATAGCGATCCGGACATGTACCGACGCCTACCGGCGGCCAGTCAAACCGACGCTATTTCTTTTACCGGCGGCCAGGAGCACTTTTACCGGCGGCCTCCGGCTGCCGCTAAAAATAGTTTTTCTTGTAGTGGGTGCTCTTAATCTTGAGCATTTGTGGATGAACTGACGAAGTCAAGTTCTTGTGCTTTAATTCACTATGGGTGAGATTCTATTCATGGGTCAACAGCTCTGTGTTTTGGGTACTCGGACTTGATCAGTTGGGACGTGCAGATGCAATATAGAATCTATGCCATCTGATGATGGAATAATCGTCCCCTTAGAATTATCCGATTAATCATCAAAATCTAAGATCTTAGTATATGGATGTTCCATATGAATATTGAACTTGTGGGTCGCTCCCTGGATCAAGAGAATGATATTCGAATGATGATTATGTTTAAGGATATGAAGTTCTAAGGTTTAGATGTAATCGGGAAGGTTGATAGTACATGTGATAACCTGACTCGATTATGGATGTTACTAGAGGGGCATTCAGGTCATTACACTTAGTAGGTCGAAGACAACCGTCATTTTATGAAGAGCTTATTATAATATATATTTGTCCTTGGAGTTCAACCATAACTCTCTAGTGGAATGAGTTAAGGTTAAAATGGTCTTTATGTTGCTATGGGTTTAGCATGGACATTTTGGTCATTTTGGGAGCCAATGGCAAATATGTCTTTCGGTCCCTTCTCTAGTCACTTACCAAGATTGGCATGGTTTCCTAAGATGTTTAGATAACATAAGGATGAATTATTTTATTGGAAAAATAATTTTGAGTTTAAATTCAAATAGGCCTTTGATGGCATACATGAATTTAACTCTAGATAAATTGTATGTGGGCCACGGTGTGCATTGATATGTGGGACGTCCATAATAGGATTTCCATGGGTAAGGTTTCCAACTTTGAGTAGGACTCTACTTGTAAAGTTGGACTCCTCTTTGGATTAGTATTCCTATGAGTTAGTTTCCTTTTTGGATTAGGAACTTAAAATTAGTAAGTGTTCTACAACTAGTATTACTAATTGTATGGAAAGTTCTTTTTAGTTTCCTTTTCTAATTGGAGTGTTTCTTAAAGGGAATAAGTCTTTCCTTTTTGGACATCAATGAGAATTAGAAGAGATAACTTTATAGGAAAAGGTTTCCATAGTTTCTATAAAAGGAGACTTGTTCCTCTCTTGGACGTCCAACATCACTAATGCAAGAAACACTCCCACACGTCCAGCCCTTGGGTTCCTTTCTTCTCCCTTGAAGAAAGTTGTAGGTCTGAGATTTTTCATGAGAAAAATAGTTCTTGTTTCCTAGATTAAGATCCCACCATCTTAGCCAATCAGATTTGGAAGTGAGATAGAGGAGAAGATCAAAGGCAATACTAGTGCAAGAAAATTCCAGCAACTTGTTTGCAAATTGCAAGTCTGAGTTCGTGCCTTTGGATCCATTTTTTCAGAGATTTGAAGTCTACAAATCTTCGAGGTAATAGTCTTCTATCATCTCTATTAATTAGACACATGTTGGTCATGATTTAATGGAGTTTCTATGCGATTCTTTATGGCTGATTTCCGCTGCATAGTGCAGAAATCAGATTTTTAAAAATCTGTCATGCTTTGCATCAGCTATAGTAGTCTCTTTATGAGAAGTTTCAGATCTGAATCGCGATTTCTTTCAGTGGTATCAGAGCCACTCCATGTGAAATCATGATCCCATGTTGTGTATAATTAATCCTAGATTGATTATGGGTATGGTGGCACCCTATTAAAGTTATGTTGTGATGCATGTTGTGTGCAAGTTTCATTAACATTGCTGGAATTTATTTTCCAGATTTGTTTAATGATGCACATAGTGAGTTTGCATGCACTAACCTCTTTGTTTGCAGCCATGTATTGCATCCTTGATGGTTCGCATGATTGTTATGTGGATTTGGATGTTTTTTTATTAGTTGGAAAGTGTACGATTGCGCGGTTAGCAATCATAGGAAGTTGTAAAGTTTCCTTAATTTTATTCCAACTAGTCTTGATGTAAGCTTTCTTGGAAAGCATAGGAATCTCCAATGTAATTTTGGTTTTGTTTCAAGACAAGAAGGTTGCAAGAAATTGGAGTCCTTGGAGATGAAGGAGTCAAGACTTCTAGATGCATGAGGAGTCCTAATTCGATTAGGATTTGAAATCCTAAGAATAGGGAGCCATCAAGGAATGCATACTTTTATTTGCTTTTATATATGGAATGCATGGTTGAATGCTTTATATAATTGCTATAATTGTCACCTAGAAACATGGCCACCGTTAGGTTCTAAAATTGGCATCTTTATTGTATTAGATTGTTTTTAGTTTGGCAAATTGTTTTAAACGGAACTTAGACCAGCACCTTCTATTTGTCTAAGGTTTAAAATTGGATAGGGTTTAGTTTATCTTGGTACCCTTGGTTTCCAAAGGAGGCTAAACTAAAATCTAATTAGATGCTACCTATGGGTTTTCATAACCCAAGATTGGTTTTTGACTCTTTGAAGGGATTTGCTCAAATGTTTTAAAGCAAAGGTTATTTAATTTTAAGATGACTTAAGTCATGAATTTAATTAACCAAGTTTTGCTAGATTTAAAAAGAGCTTTTGAGTAAAACAATGTAAAGGTCAAAAAGTATAAACCCTAGCGATAAATAATCAAGTGGGAGAGGGGTTTTAGGAAAGACCCCACGGCCTTCCATTTTCGGTTCATGTTACCTCATTAAAGTGTTAGTGGGAACGGCCATCCCTTCGGTGGAGTTCTTTAACTAAAGAACGCTTTGATGGGTTAATGGGTGAACTAATGTGAATATTCATAATGAGGTGTTAGTAGGAGCGGCAATCCCTTCGGTGGAGTTCTTTACTAAAGATCACTTCTATAGAATGTCAATGAAGTGTTGGTGGGAGCGGCCATCCCTTCGGTGGAGCTCTTTTCTAAAGTTCACTTCTAGGAAGGATAAAAGTCTCTTCCCTTCGGAAGACTTAATCATAGACATTCTGGGAATTTCATAAGAGATGGTTATACACTTGACATAAGACGGTGATGACCTCTCCTTAGGAGTTAAGGGTTATTTGTCATATGAGGCCAAACCAATCAGTGATTGGACTACCACTGGATGTGTGTCCAGATAGTGATAATCCAAATAAGTCTGCCTTAATTCAACTTGATTGTAGGCTCGGCCATCCCTTCGATGGAGGGTCTATGAGGAGGTTGAAACACTGATACATTATAATTGGGGTTGAATAATGTAAAAAGTTTTCGTGCTTTGTTTTTCCTTTTGTAACAAGCACCATATGCATATTATATATATACTGCATGTCTAATTATAAACCATTTTATATCCAGAAAAAGATGGGTAGAGATTCTTTTAGTCCGTTGATGTGCATTCTTCGTGAGAATAAACTGACTGGCCCCAACTACGTAGACTGGAAAAGAAATCTTGACATAGTACTCACAGCCGAGGAGTACAAGTATGTCTTGCTGGAAAACTGTCCCGATATTGATGCTAATTCTACTGATGACCAGCGAGAGGCTGAAAGGAAATGGAAGAAAGCGAACAGCATGGCTAAATGCTACATGCTCGCTTCCATGTCCAACGTGTTGCAAACACAGCACGAGCAAATGGACACAGCCTATGAAATCATGATGTCCTTGTCTGAGATGTTTGCAGACAAGAGTAGGCCAGCTAGGCAAGCTGCTATGAGGACCATCATGAATGCTAGGATGGCTGAGGGAACACCTGTCAGAGAGCATATGCTCAAGCTGATGGATTGTTTCAATGAAGCTGAGATTCTAGGGGCTGAGATTGATGCAGGGAGTCAGAATGACATGATTCTCGAAACTCTGCCGGAATCTTTCAATCAGTTCAAGCTCAATTTCAATATGAGCAAGATGGACATGACTCTACCTGAGTTAATGAAAGAACTCCAGGTGGCAGAGGCTATCATGAAGCCCAAAGCCCAAGCTCATTTTTTCTAGTCTTCCTCTAAACTGAACCCGAAAGGGAAGAAGTCCAAGAAGAAGCAGAATAAGGGAAAAGGGCAGAAAAAGAACAATGCTGGTAATCAGAAGGATAAGGGTACAGATGGAAAGCCCAAAGGGAAATGCTTCAAGTGTGGCCTGAAAGGTCATTGGAAGAAAGATTGTCCCAAGTTCCTGGCCTCAGTTAAGAAAGGTACATCTTTTTCATACTACATTGAAACTTGTCTAGTGGTTGATTCTACTGACTCATGGATAGTAGACTCAGGAGCCACTAATCATATCTGCAATTCATTGCAGGGGTTTCAGATAATGCAGAGAATTGAGAAAGGAGAGTTTGCCTTTAGAGTCGGAACTGGAGCTAAAGTTTGGGCAGTTGCAGTAGGAGTAGTTACCTTACATTTTCCATGTAATAGGATATTAGTTTTAAATAATGTTTTCTATGTTCCGGACATGAGGAAGAATTTAATTTCATTTTCCAGATTAATTGAATTTAATTATTCAGTTTCTTTCCATTCTGGTATTGATATCAGTAGAGATGGAAATATTATATGTTCCGGTAGAATACATGACAACTTATTTTATATATATCCTATTGCTCCCACACTGCATAATGTACAACAAGAAAGCTCAACTTCCCTTAAAAGGAAGGTATCTTCAATCAATGACACATATCTTTGGCACTTACGTTTGGGTCACATTAACCTAAAATGGATTCAGAGGTTGGTAGAAGATGGGCCCTTAAGCTCATTAGATTTCGAACCTTTTCCTCAGTGCGAATCTTGTCTCAAGGGAAAGATGACCAAACGGTCATTCTCTGGAAAGGGACTTAGGTCAAAGGAGTTGTTAGAATTGATTCACACTGATGTGTGTGGTCCTATGAACAAACCGGCTCGAGGAGGGTATGAGTATTACATCACCTTCATCGATGATTACTCTAGGTATGGATATGTATACCTAATGCGACGCAAGTCTGAGGCGTTTGATAAGTTCAAACAATTCAAGGCTGAGGCGGAGCTACAACTAGGAAAACATATCAAAGCCCTTCGATCCGATCGAGGTGGCGAGTACCTCCTGGGTGAGTTCAAGGAGTACCTCACACAACATGGGATTGTGTCTCAGTTGTCTGCACTGGGTACACCCCAGCAAAATGGTGTAGCAGAGAGAAGAAACCGTACCCTTCTTGATATGGTAAGGTCCATGATGAGTCATGCAACCCTACCTATATCTTTTTGGGGATATGCCTTAGAAGCAGCAGCATACATTTTAAATCTGGTACCATCTAAGTCAGTACCTAGGACACCACAAGAAATATGGACAGGTCGAAAACCTAGTTTAAATCATATCCACATTTGGGGTTGTCCAGCCTATGTACTGAATGATAAAGCTACCTAGCTAGAACCCAGATCGGAAATGTGCTACTTCATTGGGTATCCTAAGGGAACGAGAGGTGGCATCTTTTATCATCCAAAGGAGCAAAAAGTGCTCATCAGCACTCATGCTAGGTACTTGGAGGATGATTGTATGATGCACCAAGAGCTTAGTTGTAAAGAAACCCTTGAGGAGATTCTTCCGGGATCTCCTATAACATCTATATTAGATCCTGAGGCAGTAGATGAACAAGATATTCCTTTGAACACTCCGGAGCCTCGTCGTAGTGGGAGAATTTCTAGACAACCAGAAAGATATCTAGGAGTGTCTTTTAAGACAGACTCTGAAGATCTGGTTGAGGATCCTACTAGTTATGATGAAGCAGTAACGGATATAGATGCTGACATGTGGCAGCAAGCGATGAAATCTGAAATGGATTCTTTGTATTCCAATCAAGTCTGGGAACTTGTAGATGCACCTGAAGGGATTAAACCCATAGGGTGCAAGTGGATCTACAAGAGAAAGAGTGGAGTGGATGGGAAGGTGGAAACCTTCAAAGCAAGACTGGTGGCGAAAGGATATACTCAGAAAGAGGGTATCGATTATGAGGAAACCTTTTCACCAGTGGCTATGCTTAAGTCCATAAGGATTCTCTTGGCCATCGCATGTCATTATGACTACGAGATATGGCAGATGGATGTCAAGACAGCTTTTCTTAATGGAAGTCTTGACGAATGCATCTATATGATGCAACCAGAGGGCTTCATTGCTAGTGGCCAAGATAACATGGTTTGTAAACTTAAGAAGTCCATCTATGGACTTAAGCAAGCATCTAGAGCATGGAACATCAAGTTTAATCAGGCAGTCAAATCCTTTGGCTTTGATCAAAACATTGATGAACCATGTGTGTATAAGAAAGGAAATGGGAAAGCAGTTGCGTTTTTGGTTCTATATGTAGATGACATATTACTCATAGGAAATGATGTAGGTTTATTGTCATCCACAAAGGTTTGGTTATCCTCTCAATTTCAGATGAAGGATTTGGGTGAGGCCAGCTATATCTTAGGGATCAAGCTTTTGCGTGATCGCAAGAATAAGATGTTAGCCCTATCCCAATCTTCTTACATTGAGAAGATATTGGTCAAGTTTAACATGCATGACTCCAAGAAGGGCCTCCTACCTTCTAGACATGGAGTACCACTGTCCCGAGATCAATGTCCAAAGACATCTGAAGAGATAGAGACCATGAGGAGAGTTCCATATGCATCCGCTGTTGGAAGCCTCATGTATGCTATGTTATGTACTAGACCAGATATTTGCTTTGCCGTTGGCATGGTTAGCAGATATCAGTCAAACCCTGGACCTATGCATTGGACAGCTGTTAAGCATATATTCAAGTATCTTCGGAGAACGAAAGATTATATGCTAACCTTTCGAGCAGATGATCTGACGCCATTGGCGTATACAGACTCTGATTTCCAATCTGATAGTGATGCCAGAAAGTCTACCTCAGGGTACGTCTTTACTTTGTCAGGAGGGGCTATATCATGGAGAAGTGTCAAGCAATCCTGTATAGCTGATTCTACCATGGAAGCAGAGTATGTGGCGGCATCGGAAGCTGCGAAGGAAGCGGTATGGCTCAGAAAATTCCTATTGGAATTGGGAGTTATTCCTGCAGTGCATAAACCGATTGTCATGTACTGCGATAACACTGGTGCTGTAGCACAGTGCAAAGAGCCCAGGAATCACAAGAAAGGCAAGCACATTCAGAGAAAGTACCACTTGATCCGGGAATTCATTCAGGATGGAGAGATACTGGTGGAGCATATTGCTTCAGCAAATAACTTAGCTGACCCATTCACTAAGACTCTTACTGAGAAAGTCTTCACTTCTCATGTTGAGTCTATGGGTGTTAGGTTAGGAAGCAGTGATCTTTAGTGCAAGTGGGAGTTTGTTGGGATTGGTGTATGCCCTAAAGCCCACTAGCTGCATTCTCATCTTTTGTTACTGGATATTTACTGGTTATTTAATTGAAAGACTCTTTTATGCTTAAACATGTATATATGTATGGTTGCGTAAGGCCCATTGTTTCTAGTAAATGAATTAGGTGTGTAGTGTCTACACACCGATAGGTCTAATTCATGGACAACTGGAAACATCATATTTGTTCATAACTGAAAGATGGAGCTGGGCACTTCATCTTGGTAGAAGTTATAATGAGATACTCTCCTATATAGGGTGACATACCTAAGTCACGGGAGGGCTTTCCCGGATCTATCTCATTAGTGCATGTGTCATGCATTGAATAGGACCATTGTAGGTGTGATCTCTAAAATAGTACTATCACAGAAAAGAGATCAAGTCACCTCATGCTACTGAGTAACCGGTGCTCTTAATCTTGAGCATTTGTGGATGAACTGACGAAGTCAAGTTCTTGTGCTTTAATTCACTATGGGTGAGATTCTATTCATGGGTCAACAGCTCTGTGTTTTGGGTACTCGGACTTGATCAGTTGGGACGTGCAGATGCAATATAGAATCTATGCCATCTGATGATGGAATAATCGTCCCCTTAGAATTATCCGATTAATCATCAAAATCTAAGATCTTAGTATATGGATGTTCCATATGAATATTGAACTTGTGGGTCGCTCCCTGGATCAAGAGAATGATATTCGAATGATGATTATGTTTAAGGATATGAAGTTCTAAGGTTTAGATGTAATCGGGAAGGTTGATAGTACATGTGATAACCTGACTCGATTATGGATGTTATATAGAGGGGCATTCAGGTCATTACACTTAGTAGGTCGAAGACAACCGTCATTTTATGACGAGCTTATTATATTATATATTTGTCCTTGGAGTTCAACCATAACTCTCTAGTGGAATGAGTTAAGGTTAAAATGGTCTTTATGTTGCTGTGGGTTTAGCATGGACATTTTGGTCATTTTGGGAGCCAATGGCAAATATGTCTTTCGGTCCCTTCTCTAGTCACTTACCAAGATTGGCATGGTTTCCTAAGATGTTTAGATAACATAAGGATGAATTATTTTAGTGGAAAAATAATTTTGAGTTTAAATTCAAATAGGCCTTTGATGGCATACATGAATTTAACTCTAGATAAATTGTATGTGGGCCACGGTGTGCATTGATATGTGGGACGTCCATAATAGGATTTCCATGGGTAAGGTTTCCAACTTTGAGTAGGACTCTACTTGTAAAGTTGGACTCCTCTTTGGATTAGTATTCCTATGAGTTAGTTTCCTTTTTGGATTAGGAACTTAAAATTAGTAAGTGTTCTACAACTAGTATTACTAATTGTATGGAAAGTTCTTTTTAGTTTCCTTTTCTAATTGGAGTGTTTCTTAAAGGGAATAAGTCTTTCCTTTTTGGACATCAATGAGAATTAGAAGAGATAACTTTATAGGAAAAGGTTACCATAGTTTCTATAAAAGGAGACTTGTTCCTCTCTTGGACGTCCAACATCACTAATGCAAGAAACACTCCCACACGTCCAGCCCTTGGGTTCCTTTCTTCTCCCTTGAAGAAAGTTGTAGGTCTGAGATTTTTCATGAGAAAAATAGTTCCTGTTTCCTAGATTAAGATCCCACCATCTTAGCCAATCAGATTTGGAAGTGAGATAGAGGAGAAGATCAAAGGCAATACTAGTGCAAGAAAATTCCAGCAACTTGTTTGCAAATTGCAAGTCTGAGTTCGTGCCTTTGGATCCATTTTTTCAGAGATTTGAAGTCTACAAATCTTCGAGGTAATAGTCTTCTATCATCTCTATTAATTAGACACATGTTGGTCATGATTTAATGGAGTTTCTATGCGATTCTTTATGGCTGATTTCCGCTGCATAGTGCAGAAATCAGATTTTTAAAAATCTGTCATGCTTTGCATCAGCTATAGTAGTCTCTTTATGAGAAGTTTCTGATCTGAATCGCGATTTCTTTCAGTATGAAGCTCTATTTATAGAGGCTTGGGTCGTATCTTTGGAGGATATCTTGGTGTGGGTCCCATGATTTGACTGGGAAGTCATGATGAGCCCACAAAGTAATAAATGCGGTCCAATCCAGCCCATTCTGCATTTAATGCCAATCGGATCAGCCCACATCGCATTAAATGCGCGTCTTGTTGGGCCAGATTGTGTTGGGCGCCGTTGACGATTGGGGTACCATCGGATCTGCCCTCAGGCCTTGCCCTGATGTGGCCTCAGCCGCTGGATGCCGCCATGTCAGTGATCTGGCGTAGATTGTGGATGGCTGGATGTCGCATCTGTCTCACTGGCTCGCGCCCCTATTCCTCCACGTGCCTGATGACGTGGGGGATGAGGGGTGCGAGTGGAGGTTCTTTCGTGCTTCGGCTTTCCTCCCGGCTCCTTCAGCCGAGGTGGAGCTCTCAGCCGAGATGAGCACATGGGGTAGCCGAGCTCGGCGCCAGCGGCCCGGAGCTGCTTGACTTCGGCTGAGGCCTCTGCCCTGCTAGCCGAGGTGAGTTTGGTGCCACGTGGATGGCACGCGGATGGCACGTGAGAGTGCTTAGTCTCATCTGATGGCTGTGATTAGCTTAATCCTGTGTTCCGGAAATCTCCCCACACAATTGCCCCCTAGCTTTTGACCTCTTAAGCGTCCTAGCCTTTAGTGGTCGGAAGCTAGAAAACTCATCTGGGGATGCGGCGATCATTGCTTGGTGTCGTTTCAACTTTTCTGAAGCAGTAAATGCTCTGCCCTATCTGTCCTGGGAGGCGAATCGACGGCTACACGCATAGCCTCTTCACTGGTTGCGCTGTCTCATTGATGGAACGGGCGCGGATTGCGAAATCCGTCCTTTCGAATTTCGAAAGCAGCGCGCGCCGAGGGCTCCCTTTCCATAAATAAGGCTGTCTTCTCCCTTTCTTGTTTCTGATTTCCTTTCGCTTTCGCCTTCGTCTTTGATTTATGCTCTGCTGCTCGAGATCTTTCTAGCGAGGACGACCATAGGACGTGCTCGGACCTGTTCTTGAGTTGCCCCTTTGTCTCTGTAAGTTGCTTCGTGCCTCTGTCTAGCTTTTCTTTGGGGTTTTGCGACTTTTAGGGTTTAGCTTTTGCTGTCACCCCTTTTTTAGACATGGGCACCCCTAGGTTCGATTTAGATACTGAAGAGGCCATAGCCAGATTTAGGGCCGCTTACAGTATTCCGGAGGGAGTCCTCCTCAAGCCGGCGAATTCCGTCGACTATGCCACGATGCGCTGGTCCTGCGGCTGGATGCCGTTCCCTCTGATCTCCGTGATCGAGGGCGGGGTAAGATTTCCACTGCACCCCTTGCTTAGGGCTTGCCTCAGTAGCTGGTCCCTTACCCCATGCCAGCTGATGCCCAATGGCTATAAGGTCATCATGGGCACGGCGAAGCTGAATGAGATTTTGGGGACCGACTTGGGCGTCCATGATATCGAGGACACCTACGATATCTGCAAGGCCGGGGAAGGGAAATACTATCTCCGGGTGAAGCCGCAGCGAAGAGGCTTCGTCCTGGCCTTGGAAGATTCGAGTAAGAATGCCAAAGAAGCTTTCTTCTGTGTGTCGGGGGACTGGGAGTTCGGCACTGGCGAGAGCAGGAGGCTGATGGTCCCACGTCGCCCCGGGACTGTCCCAAGTAAACATCGCTTCTTTTCTCTTACCTGTTTTGCTTGATTCTGGTGATGCCGAGCTAACACCTTTATTGTCTGTTGTGCAAAGGCAGGTGCGAGGCGACGCCGAGCTGCGAGTGAAGGCTGGAGGAGGAACGTTGAGGATGTCAATAGGGTCGAGAGATACAAGGGGCACGAGACCAGGTCGGCTTTGAAGCTGCTTGGGTATTCGCCGAGGTACCGCGGTCACTACAGGAGGACCGGAGTAGCCGAAGTGGACGAGGCGCACCCTGATCGTCCAACCGTCTCCGTTGCCGTGCCTGCCGGGATCCCTTTGATCGATCCTGCCGCGAGCCGAGCCGCGTCTGGCGCCGAGGCGTCCACTTCTAGTTCGGAGCCACCGAACTTGACGCAGATAGTGGACGCGTATTCTTCCGATCGGGAAGAAGACATGGAGGGAAGCTCAAGGGAGCCAGTTGTGAAGGACCTGGCGTCCAAGTTCAGGCTGAGGTCATCATCTTCTGGGGCGCCATCATCTGCCAGTACCCGCTCAGCTTCGGGCCCGGGGGGTGCTGGCGCTTCTTCTGCTCCTGCCCCCGCTCCGAGCGGGGGAGTTCGGCGACGCTCGCCGGATCGCTCGAAGGAGGGTTCCCCGCCCAGGAAGAAGTCCAAGGCGGGGGAGAAGGACTTGGGGGCTGAACAGCCTTCGAAGCGCAAGACCCCTGCGCGGGCCCCCGGAGTCAAGGCTCCACATGAAAAGAGTGCACCAGCTGAGAAGAGTGCACCAGCTGAGAAGAGTGTGCCGGCCAGCAAGTCGACCGGCGGGATGACCCGCGAGCTTACCATCTCGGCGGGGCAAGGGTCTGGATCGTCCTCCGGACCCCGAACTGCCCCAGCGCCATGGAGGCCGAGGATGGAAACGCAACCTGGTAAGCCTCTGAACGTCGAGGATCGGCTACTGGGGAACGCCGACGTCATCGGAGCTCTCGCCAAGGTCTGCGCCCTGCCGCGGGACATGGAGACGCACGAGAGGTTCGACAACGAGAGCCTGATGGTCTCGGTGATCCAGGCTAACCTTCTGGTAAGTGTTTTCAGCGCTCTTCTTCAAATAATTTAGCTCGACTGCCCCAGTTTGACCCGCTTTTCCCATTTGCAGAACGTGCAGAGGCTCCTGACCGTGGTGGGAAGGAGCGACAGGAGCGCTGCGAGGGTCACTCAGCTGGAGTCTGAGAGGGAAAGGCTGAAGAAGGAGATAGAAGAGCTGAAGAAGGGAATGGAGGGGATGAAGAAGGCCAGCGCTGAAGACTCTGCTCGGCTGGCGTCGGCTCTGGCTGACGTTGCCGAGCTCACGTCGAGAGCTAACCATTTGAAAGGCGAGGTCTGGGCAAGGAACAAGAGGACCGCCGAGCTGGAGTCGGAGCTGGCCAGATCGAAGGCCGAATCGGCGGCCAAGGGGACGAAGTTGCGCGGGGAGGTGCTGGCCGGACGCGCTGAAAGGGAGAAGCTGAAAATGGCAAACGCCGAGCTGGAAAAGGAGAAGGCCTCCCTTCTGTCCGAGGCCCAATCCGCTTTCCAAAAGGGGGTGGACCATGCCACGGAGCTGTATGAGAAGCAGGTGGAGGAGATCACCTCCATTCTGTTCGAAAAAGGATGCCTGGCCGCACTGAGACGTGCAGCGGTTCCCAAGACCACCCTGTCTATCGGGACCTGCCGAAGTACTCGGACCCCGCTCTTAAGCCGAGCTCCGCTCCTACAGCTGAAAGTGCCCCAGTCGAAGCTCCTGCAGTTGTTCCTGCTCCAGACGACGCTCCAGCTGCCCCGGCCTCGAGCGATGCCCCGGTCGCCAGCGACGCTTCGGCCGTGCCTCAAGGTGAGGCCTCTTCTGCCCCTGCTCCGGCTGAGGTACCGGTCGAAGCCCCTTCTGTTAGTTTTATGGACTCAATCCAGTAGATGATATAATAAATTGATTAAATTCTTTATTTATTCATATATTCATGTTTACTTTTCATGAGATGAATGGTGATTTATTATATACTTGCACATAACTAATACGAATGACATGATGGTTCATGAGATGAACCGGGGTCCACAAGTATATTAGATGTAACACATGTGTATGGATGAGATCCACATACGGGAGACATGTGTGACAAATCTTATACTTAAATATTATCACAACCAGTGATGAGACTGGACATCTCATACTGATAAGGTTGCAGTACTTTGATCACTATGAGATAGTGTGATTTGTCTCAATCATCAGAATGGAAGATTCTGGATCATAGTGCTGGTACTTTGATGTATTGAAGGACCATGAGAAGTACCTTATAAACACTGTCTTTATTTTAAGGTATGCTCTCATAATTCCCTAGCAATAGGCTCTCAATCCCGAGACATTAATGAACTCAAGTTTCTATCTATTCATTTGCTTTGAGTCACCAATGAGTGAGGCCAACTGTAGGTCAACACCTCGGTGATTTGGGTACATGGTAGAAGAGCTGTGGGAACATTCAATAGTCAAGATGGAATCTATCTCTAATATCCCCTTGTGCCAATTAATGGATTTATCATTGGTAAGTGCGCACCATTCCGATTAAGAGTTAATTGGAAAAGTACCTATTGATCATTATAATTAATTGGGGCTCAAGGATAATAAGATATGGATCTATTTTGGAAGACAGGTCCAATTGATCCATGGATATTGATAGAGGGGTCTACTTGTGATAATGTGGAAGTTTAGGGTCTTCTATGTAATATTCCTAAGACTGGAGTTCAATTGCATTTATATAGTGGAGTTATTTGCAATTAACTGTGGGCCCGGATTACACATGAGATGTGGGGTCGCGAGTCCCAGTTGGAGCCAGCTTTCTAAGAAATCCCTAGTGGTCCCCACGCTAGCCTAATTATTAGAAAGTATCTAATTCTAGTTGAACTCTAAAAGGAAAGTTACTATTTCTATTTGAAGTGAGACTTCTAATAGTGGTAATAGTAGACTTACTAATTTTAGTAGAAGTGAGACTTCTATTTTAATTAGAAAGGAATTGGAAAGTTACTAATCATATTTGAAGTGAGACTTCTAAATGTGATATGGTAAGTTACTAATTAATGGAAGTGAGACTTCTATTGTAATTTGTAAAGAAGAGAACTTGCAAAAGCTATAAATAGAGGAAAGGAGGCCTTGGACGTCCAAGCACTGTCCTTGCATTGGGATTCACGCCCAAGGCCCCCTAGTGCAAGTGTTGCACAAGTTATTCCTCTCTTCCCTCTTCTAGTCCTCTTTCTAGTTCCTTCCTAGAGTTCCTAGTAGTTCTCTCTTGGAGATCCCACCATCTTCTTGAGAAAAGGAGAATCTAATACGGGCCATAGTGTGGAAGATCAAGAGCTCTTGGAGATCCCTATTTGATTAGTGAAAGCGTTTCATCATCAAAGAAAGACGCAACTCCTCCATTAGAGCACAATCGAGCTCCAAAGGTATAATTCACTTCCTTGCATGTTGTAGATTATTATGGATGCTTGTTAGTTGCTGGTTCTATCTTCTAGATAGATTGTATTTACTGATCATGATGGCTGAGATTGAGGACATGGATCTTGGATTGGGTTTTATAGCCTTGTGGATAGTTGATCCCTGCGTCAAGTGGGTCAAAAGTTTTTGAAACCTATCCTAGAGGCCCACCTTATTTCCAACACCTTCTGCCAGCGACGCTCCAAGCAAGGTCACGGTTTCGGCCGAAGCCACTGGTCCAGCAGATATGGTGATCGACCTGGTGGAGTCGCCGAAACCACAGTAGCCTTGCTCTTTTTTCTTCCCTTGGCCTTTTATATGTAATACATTTTCTTTCAGCCTTGTAATACTCTTTGCTATTAATGAAAGACGGGCTTCTTTACTTATGCATTTTTCTCTCTTTTGCTTCTGGATTGTGATATTGAATGATATTGAATGCCTTTACTGTGACGCGTGACCCTCGAGGTAGAGAGAGTCAAATGGTCTTCATAGCTGTCTGTGCCGATTCTCCGTATTCTGAGACCATAAATGGCAATAAGCATGGTGTTACGGCCGATGAGGGAAACGGGCGGACGTCTCCACGTGGCGCCATAGGAGTCGCTGGTCAACAGACAGGAAGACGTGCGTCCCATGTAACGCGTGGGAGACTTCGCCCCTTAACTTCCTTCGGAGACTGAGCCCTTCTTCTTCCTATAAGTAGGGGCAGTAGGCTCGCCATGGGAGAAGAAAAGAAAAGAACTTAGGACAGTTTAATTCACATAGTTGCAGGAGCCATGTCCAGTGGACGTTTTGGAACCTTTGATCCGGGGGGAACCCCTGCGCCTGTGGACGGCTATCTCCGAGGGGGGAAGCCCGTCGTGGTCTGCGCGCTCTCTGAAGGAATTCCCCGTGGACCACGCGCTCTCTGAACGCGGGTTCACGGCCGACCGTCCCTGGTCCGGTTGCAGGGGAGTCCTCTGCAACTGTGGGATGGTGGTGCCCTCTGCGTCTGGCACGGTCTTGCGCGACCGCCGGACGTGGGGAGGGATTGTGGCTCCGCTGGACCTGGGGGTTCTTCAGACTTCGGTTGGTCTTACTGACCGGAGGGTGTTGAAGAGCTCAGCGAGGTCCGGGGCCTCAAAACTGGAGGGGATCCTGAATGCTTTGGTCTGACCAACCATAGCGTATTGTAGAGATCACTGGAATTCAGGATCCCTCAGAACCTCCAGGCAACGAATCGGCGTCTTCGAGCCTGCAGCCTGAAGAGTCGGTGAAGATCAGAGTCTCCCAGTCTTTCACTTTATTTTCTGTTTTTAGAGGACTGCGATCCTCCTTTCTGTATTTTGTTTTCCGTTCTGTAACTCTTGTAATGAAGCAGTTTACAATGAATAAAAGGCGAGAATTTTGCGATCACTTGAACTGTGTACAGTGCCTTTGCATTCTCTTTTACTTTCCCTGCACTGTCTTGGAATATTTGTGTTTTTGTGCTGCCTTTTTGTGCTTCAGTGCTTGCACAGTTCTTTCTTTCTTAAAAACTGACCTTGGCCGAATTGACTGGTTCTGGCCGAAACGAACTGCCTTGCGCCGAGGTGGATCCATAATTCCGCTGTTTTCGGTGCGTGAGCATGAGTTCGGCAACGGTCTTTGAGGGGTGTATAAACCCGGACTTTAGGAATTCGGCCGAGTGTTCGAACTCAAGGCCTTTTCCAGGGCGTTGGACCCTTGGAGTGGGGTAAAACCCGGACTTTAGGAATTCGGCCGAGTGTTCGAACTCGAGGCCTTTTCCAGGGCGGTAGACCCTTGAGTGGGATAAAACCCGGACTTTAGGAATTCGGCCGAGTGTTCGAACTCGAGGCCTTCTTCCAGGGCTGTGAACCCTTGGATTGGGATAAAACCCTGACTTTAGGAATTCGGCCGAGTGTTCGAACTCGAGGCCTTCTTCCAGGGCTGTGAACCCTTGGAGTGGGATAAAACCCTGACTTTATTCGGCCGAGTGTTCGAACTCGAGGCCTTCTTCCAGGACTGCGAACCCTTGGAGTGGGATAAAACCCTGACTTTAGGAATTCGGCCAAGTGTTCGAACTCGAGGCCTTCTTCCAGGGCTGCGAACCCTTCTGCGAACCCTTGGAGTGGGATAAAACCTTGACTTTAGGAATTCGGCCGAGTGTTCGAACTCGAGGCCTTCTTCCAGGGCTGCGAACCCTTGGAGTGGGATAAAACCCTGACTTTAGGAATTCGGCCGAGTGTTCGAACTCGAGGCCTTTTCCAGGGCTGTGAACCCTTGGAGTTGAAGGAGTCAGTCAAAGAGAGACGACAGATTGATGACAGGGCGAAAAGCTGCTTTCATTGATTCGGGATTCATTACATCTTTAGAAATAGAATTTCTTTAGGTGGGATGCATTCCACGGTCTCGGCAGTGGCTTGCCTTCTAAGTCTTCGAGCTTGTAGGCTGATTTCCCTGCCAGTGAGACCACCCTGAATGGGCCATGCCAGTTCGGAGCCAGCTTCCCTTCGTTTGGTTCTTTGTCAGCTGGCAGGGTCTTCTTTAGAACCAGCTCTCCCACGGAGAATCTTCTTTCTCTGACATTTTGACTGTATGCCCTGGCTAACCGCTGCTGATAGTCGGTCAGTCGCAGGGCTGCTGCTTCTCGTCGCTCGTCTGCCAGCTCCAGCTCCATTGCCAGGTTCGTGTCATTTCGGCCTTGGTCGACCAGCTCTGTCCTCAGGGTGGGAAGGCCGATTTCTAAAGGAATGACCGCCTCCATCCCGTAGGCCAGAGAGAAAGGTGTTGTCGAGGTGGACCTCCTTGGAGTTGTTCTGTATGCCCATAGCAGCTCGGAAGCTCCTCTGTCCATCTTCCCTTTGCCTTGTCCAGTCGCCTCTTCAGGCCGTCCAGGATCACTTTGTTAGAGATTTCTACCTGGCCATTACTCTGTGGATATGCCGGAGTGGAGTAATGGTTTCTGATACCGTGCTCTTGGCAGAAGTCTCTGAAGGACTTGGAGTCGAACTGAGTCCCGTTGTCCGAAATCAGGGTCCGGGGGATGCCGAACCTCGTTAGGATGTTTTTCCAAATGAAGTTCCTGGAGTCCCTGTCCGTGATTGAGGACAACGGTTTAGCTTCTATCCATTTTGTGAAGTAGTCCGTAGCGACTATCAGCCATCTCTTGTTTCCTGGAGCTCGGTGAAGAGGCCCCACAATGTCCAGGCCCCATTGAGCGAAGGGCCATGGGCTAGTGAGGGGACTCAGATCTTGTGCTGGCTGGTGGAGAGGGTGGGAGAACTTCTGGCACTTCTCGCACTTCCTGGCGTACACCTGCGCGTCCTTCTGCATGTAGGGCCACCGGTAACCCTGGTTTATTGCTCTGTAGGCCAGTGATCGACCTCCTATGTGACTGCCGTAGATTCCCTCGTGGATCTCATACAGGAAGTCGTCCACCTTGCTCGGGTGGATGCATTGGAGGTAAGGACCTGTGAAGGATTTCCTGTAGAGTTTGCCTTCGGGAGAGAGCCAAAATCGAGCTGCCTTGAGTCTGATCCGGTGAGCTTCAGTCTTGTCTTCAGGGAGCTGGTCATCCTTCAAGTAGGCGACGATTGGATCCATCCAGCTTGGGCTGGGATCAGCACAGAGGACAAGCCGAGATGAATGGAGTTCTAAGCTTGACCTTGATACTGACCCAACCTCGATGGTCCTTTTCTTCCCTGCTTCGACGGCGGAGGCCAGGTTCGCAAGCGCATCTGCGTGCGTGTTGGTGTCTCGGGATATTTGCCTGACCTCGGCTTTCTGGAAATGAGACAGCAGTTTTTTCGCGAGGGCTAAGTAGGCCGCCATCCTGTCGTCCCTGGCCTGGTAGTCTCCAGCGAGCTGGCTAGTTACCAGTTGAGAATCGCTGAAGATCACCAGGTGTTGGGCTCCGAGGATTTGGGCGCTGTTCAACCCTGCTATCAGCGCTTCATACTCTACCTCATTGTTTGTCGCTTTGAAGTTCAGGGTGAAAGCCTGCTCTATGACCAGACCCTTTGGCGATTGGAGGACTATGCCGGCACCAGCTCTCTTGGAGGTGGATGACCCGTCGACAAAGATCTTCCATGCCGAGGTGGGAGGCTATTCGACCTCAGTCAGTCCTGGCTCGTGCCCTGTGCCCCCCAGTGCCGTGCCGGGCTGGGTCGGAGCTGAATTGGGCGAGACGAACTCAACGATGAAGTCTGCCAGAATTTGGGCTTTGATCGCAGTTCGGGGACGGTACTGTATATCATACTGCCCCAGTTCAACTGCCCATTTTGATATTCGCCCTGAAAAGTCAGCCTTCTTGAATATTGAACGGAGTGGATGCTCCGTGATCACCACAATGGTGTGGGATTGGAAATAATGGGAGAGCTTGCGGGAGGCATTGACGAGGGCCAACACAAGCTCCTCCAACAAAAGGTACCTGGTCTCGGCATCGAGCAGGGTCTTGCTCGTATAGTAAATTGGTTTTTGAATTCCCTCGTCCTCCCTGATGAGGACGGAGCTCACTGCGTGATCCGAGACCGCAAGGTATAAATACAAAATCTCCCCCAGAGTTGGGGTGGAGAGTAAGGGTGGTGACATCAAATAAGTTTTGAGCGCGGCCAATGCCTGGTCGCACTCAGGGGTCCACTGGAATTTCAAATTTTTCTTTAGAAGCTGAAAGAAAGGCCTGCACTTATCTGATGACCGGCTGATGAAGCGATTGAGTGCTGCTGCATTCCCGTAAGCTTCTGGACTTCTTTCGTGGTAGAGGGGCTCTGAATGCCCTGGATTGCAGTGATCTGGTCCGGATTAGCCTCTATCCCCCTCCGCGTCACCAAGCTGCCGAGGAACTTGCCAGAAGCTACGCCGAAGGCGCACTTGGAAGCGTTTAGCTTGAGCTTGTACGCGCGAAGGATGTCGAAGACTTGGCCAAGATCCGCCAGGTGGTCTCTGGAGTGCACTGATTTGACGACCATGTCGTCGATATACACCTCTACCGTTCGGCCGAGCTGAGCCTGGAACATCTTTGTCACGAGGCGCTGATAGGTCGCCCCCGCGTTCTTTAGCCCGAAGGGCATCACCTTGTAGCAGTAAGTGCCGCGGGGGGTTATGAATGACGTTTTCTCCTCGTCAGGCCCGTACAGTGGGATCTGGTGGTAGCCTTTGTAGGCGTCAAGGAAGCTCATTCGGTCGTGACCAGCGGTGGCGTCGATCAGTTGGTCAATCTTTGGAAGGGGGAAACTGTCTTTACAAGTCCGTGAAGTCCACGCACACCCTCCATTTACCAGTTTTCTTCTTGACCACCACCGTGTTGGCCAGCCAGACCGGGTACTGGACTTCCCGGATGGCTCCTGCCTTCAGCAGGTTGTCGACCTGTTCGACGACCGCGTCTGTCTGCTCCAGCCCTATCCTCCGGGCCCTCTGTACTACTGGTTTGTGGTTGGGGTCCACGTTTAACTTGTGGCACATGACCTCTGGGTCAATCCCGGGCATTTCATTTGGGCTCCAAGCAAAGACATCAACGTTCTGCATCAGGAACCTCGAGAGTTCGTCTCTCTCTTCGTCTGGCAACTGGGTGCCGATCAGGAAGAACCTATCTGGGTCTGCCGAGTTTAGCCTGACCTCGGCCAGATCTTCGATGCTTTTCTTCTCGGGGTCTCGGCCGATTTCGTCTAGGCCTTTCTCGAATTCGACGAGGTTGAAACGCTCTTGCTTTCTCACTACCGGGACCGCGGCCAGCATGCACTCCTGGCCTGCTGCTGGTCTCCCTCCACTGTGACCACTTCCATCTTGCCCTCCTTGTTCTCGAGGACGAACTTCAGCTTCTGGTGGAGGGAAGAAGGGACTGCTTCCAACTTGTGGAGCCACGTTCTGCCCAGGATGACGTTGTAGGGAGAAGGGGCATCCACGACCAGGAAGTCGGCCAACACGGAGGCTCCGCCGACCCGGGTCTCCAAGGTGATCCTACCCTTGGGACAGACTGGCGTGGCTGACAACCCTAGTAGGGGTGCACGGACCTCCGTGAGGTCTGCTTCCGAGAGGTTCATCTTCTTGAAGCAGTCGTAGTAGAGGACCTCGGAAGAGCTGCCGGAGTCGACGAGGATCCTCTTCACGGTAAAGTCCCTTAGCTTCATTGTGAGGAGCAGGGGGTCGTTGTGAGGGAGCTGGATTCCCTCTAGATCCTTATCTGAGAACGAGATCGCGGGTCGGTCTCGGCGAGCTCTCTTGGATGCCGGTGCGAGCTCGGCTTTCATCACCTCCTTCCCGTGCGACGCTCGCCTGGCCTCGGCGCGGGCCTGCGAGCCTCCACGAGACGAGGGAGAAGGGACTGAGGACGCCAGATGGATCACGTTAATGATCTTCTTGGAATCCTCACTGTCTGGCTCCTGAGCCGCGCTCTGGTGAACTCGGCCCTCGCTGCTGCCGGCATCATCGGCCTTGACGAACTCTGGAATGTGGCCTTCGCTGGCTAGCTTCTCCAGGTACCACTTCAGAGAATTGTAGTCCTCGGTCTTGTGCCCTTTACCCTTGTGGTAGGAGCAGTAGAGCTTGCTTCGGCTGCCGGTGGTGGGCTCATTCTTCAAGGGCGGAGGCCACTGGAAGAACGGCTTGGTCTTTATCTTGCTCAAGATATGGTACGTCGGCTCCTTGAAGACGACGTTGACGCTCTGACCGGCGCTGGTGGGAGGTCTGGGCCTCCAGGTGCCCCAAGATCGGGATGACGTAGGCTTCGCCGAACTGGCGGACCAGGCCTGCTTAGGCTCTTGCTTCTGAAAGGGCCCCCCGCCTCTCTGCCGAGGCTGGCTGCTCTTGTGCTCGGGCTCCGGCCTTTCGTCATCTTCCCGGGCCTGGATTTCATTTTCCTCTTGGGCGACAAAGCGCTTTATCCGGGACATTAGCTCTGGCATGGACTCTGGAGGGTCTCCGACCAAGTCCTTCCGGAGGTCGTGGCCGGGGATCAGGGCATGTTGGAAGGCGTAGATTGTTATCTCCTCCCTAGTGCCCTCGATCTGGCTGTAAACCGCCTAGAATCGCCGGGCGAACTTGTCGAGGGTCTCACCCTGCTTCATTCTCAGGGTGAGAAGGTCCCCTTCTTTCTTGGGGACGGCGCTGTAAGCTTGGAACTTCTTCAGAAAGGAGAGCTGGAGCTCCTTCCAGCTCGAAATCGACTCCTCTGGGAGGGCGCAAAACCACTTCAGAGGGAGGTCACCCAAATTGGAGGAGAAGATCTTATAGTTAAGGTGACCCTCGTTTCCCCAGATGGACATCTTCTGGGAAAAGTGACGGAGGTGAGCGGATGGGTCGGACGCGGGACGGAGAACCTTTTGGGCAAGGGGGTGCGCTCGATGTCCCTCGTGAAGGGCGAGGCCCCTAGATCAGTGTGGCCACAGATCTGCTTCTGGTCCCGCACGTCCAGGTTGCGCTGAAGAGCCAACCTGACGCGCTTGTCAAATCGCTCTTGCTCGTCGTCCTTTTCCGGAGTCTGGGCTCTTGACTTTCGCTTGGAGTGGTTCGGGCTGTGATGGCTATGGGCTCGGCCATCGCGGCTATGATGACTTCGGCTGTTGCTAGAGCCTTCGTCATGGATCTGGCTCCGCTTGTGGTCCAGATGGGTTCTGAGATCTTCGCCAGGAGGCTGGGCTACCCTGCTGGGGGCGTCCTTCTTCTTTCCTTGAGGATCAGAGACTTGCCTCAACGAGGCAGTCTGCGCTGCTCTCAGCTGCTGCTGGAGCTCGCAGATCATCCGCTCTTACTTCTGGAGGAGAGCATTTTGAGCTACGACATCTCCTCCAGCGGCAGGAGGCTGAACTCGACGCGCTTCTTCCACGGCAACGGCTTTATCTTTGCGAGGACGCTAATGCCGACGCTCGTCGCGTCGGGGGTGGCAGTAACTTCGTCTGCTGAGAACGAGGTCTCGAGTCCTTCTTGGAGGGGGACCTCGACGAAAAGCTGCGAGCCTAAGCGGCCCTCGCCTGCAGATGCGCCATGCACCGTTCGGGAACGCCCTTGAGGAGGGACGTCCGTCGACGGTGGTGGCAGCTCGAGCGCTGCTCTCGAGGATTCTCCGCCTTTCCTTGCTTTCGGAGGCATGGCTTCTGAGAGATTGAGGTTGAGAAGGTTGGGAAGGTTGGGAAGGTTGGGATATTACTTTCCCACAGACGGCGCCAATTGTAGTTGCAGAAAATAATGACCCACAATAATTGGGGAGCCTTAGAGGACTTATCCAACGATGGTGATGACTGGGTACCGTCCGAAAGCCTGAAAGAGAAGAGCAAACGGTCAGAGGACCCTGGCCTGGGCGGCGCAAGGCTCTCCGATGCCAAAGTCAGTGAATGAACTGGAATAATGGAGGGAGAGGAAGAAGAGAGGCAGAGTAACAGCTCTGTGGGTTGTATTGTGCGTACCTTGCATGTGGTATGAAGCTCTATTTATAGAGGCTTGGGTCGTATCTTTGGAGGATATCTTGGTGTGGGTCCCATGAGTCGACTGGGAAGTCATGATGAGCCCACAAAGTAATAAATGCGGTCCAATCCAGCCCATTCTGCATTTAATGCCAGTCGGATCAGCCCACATCGCATTAAATGCGCGTCTTGTTGGGCCAGATTGTGTTGGGCACCGTTGACGGTTGGGGTACCATCGGATCTGCCCTCGGGCCTTGCCCTGATGTGGCCTCAGCCGCTGGATGCCGCCATGTCAGTGATCTGGTGAAGATTGTGGACGGCTGGATGTCGCATCTGTCTCACTGGCTCGCGCCCCTATTCCTCCACGTGCCTGATGACGTGGGGGATGAGGGGTGCGAGTGGAGGTTCTTTCGTGCTTCGGCTTTCGTCCCGGCTCCTTCAGCCGAGGTGGAGCTCTCAGCCGAGATGAGCACATGGGGTAGCCGAGCTCGGCGCCAGCGGCCCGGAGCTGCTTGACTTCGGCTGAGGCCTCTGCCCTGCTAGCCGAGGTGAGTTTGGTGCCACGTGGATGGCACTCGGATGGCACGTGAGAGTGCTTAGTCTCATCTGATGGCTGTGATTAGCTTAATCCTGTGTTCCGGAAATCTCCCCACACATCTACTATCCATGAGTCAGTAGAATCAACCACTAGACAAGTTTCAATGTAGTATGAAAAAGATGTACCTTTCTTAACTGAGGCCAGGAACTTGGGACAATCTTTCTTCCAATGACCTTTGAGGCCACACTTGAAGCATTTCCCTTTGGGCTTTCCATCTGTACCCTTGTCCTTCATTTTGCCAGTATTGTCCTTTTTCTGCCATTTTCCCTTATTCTGCTTCTTTTTGAACTTCTTCCCTTTCGGGTTTAGTTTAGAGGAAGACTAGAAAAAGTGAGCTTGGGCTTTGGGCTTCATGATGGCCTCTGCCGCCTGGAGTTCTTTCATTAACTCAGGTAGAGTCATGTCCATCTTGCTCATATTGAAATTGAGCTTGAACTGATTGAAATAGTCGGGCAGAGTTTCGAGAATCATATCAGTTTGACTCTCTGCATCAATATCAGACCCTAGAATCTCAGCTACATTGAAACAATCCATCAGCTTGAGCATATGCTCTCTGACAGGTGTTCCCTCAGCCATTCTAGTATTCATGATAGTCCTCATCGCAGCTTGCCTAGCTGGCCTGCTCTTGTCTGTGAACATCTCAGACAAGGACATCATGATTTCATAGGCTGTGTCCATATGCTCGTGCTGTGTTTGCAACACGTTGGACATGGAAGCGAGCATGTAGCATTTAGCCATGCTATTCGCTTTCTTCCATTTCCTCTCAGCCTCTAATTGGTCATCAGTAGAATCATCATCAATATCAGGACAGGTTTCCAACAAGACATACTTGTACTCCTCAGCAGTGAGTACTATGTCAAGATTTCTTTTCCAATCTACGTAGTTAGGGCCAGTCAGCTTGTTCTCACGAAGAATGCACATCAATGGACTAAAAGAATCTTTACCCATCTCTCTCTGGATATGAAACGGTGTATAATTAGAGAGGCAATATATATATAATATGCATATGGTGCTTGTTATAAAAGGAAAAACAAAGCACATGTCTTTTTACATTATTTAACCCCAATCACAATGTATCAGTGTTTCAACCTCCTCATAGACCCTCCATCGAAGGGATGGCCGAGCCTACAGTCACGTTGAATTAAGATATGCTTATTTGGATTATCACTATCTGGATACACATATTCAGTGGTAGTATAATCACTGATTGGTTTGGCCTCATATGACAAATAACTCTTAACTCCCAGGGAGAGGTCATTACCGTCTTATGTCAAGTGTTTTACCATCTCTTATGAAATTTCCCAGAATGTCTATGATTAAGTCCTCCGAAGGGAAGTGACTTTTATCCATCCTAGAAGTGAACTTTAGTAAAGAACTCCACCGAAGGGATGGCCGCTCCCACCAACACTTCATTGACATTCTATAGAAGTAATCTTTAATAAAGAACTCCACCGAAGGGATGGCCGCTCCTACTAACACCTCATTACGAATATTCACATTAGTTCACCCATTAACCCATCAAAGCGGTCTTTAGTAAAGAACTCCATCGAAGGGGTGGCCGCTCCTACTAACATCTTAATGAGATAAAATGAACCGAAAATGGAAGGCCGTGGGGTCTTTCCAAAAACCCCTCTCCCACTTGATTATTTATCACTAGGGTTTATACTTTTTGACCTATACATTGTTTACTCAAAAACTCTTTTAAATCTAGCAAACTTGGTTAATTAAATTTATGACTCAATGACTTGAGTCATCTTAAAAATAAATAACCTTTGCTTTAAAACATTTGAGCAAATCCCTTTATAGAGTCAAAGACCTAACTTGGGTTGTGGAAACCCATAGGTAGCATCTAATTAGATTTTAGTTCAGCCTCTTTTGGAAACCAAGGGTACCAAGATAAACTAAACCCTATCCAATTTTAAACCTTAGACAAATAGAAGGTGCTGGTCTAAGTTCTGTTTAAAACAATTTGCCAAACTAAAAACAATCTAATATAAAAAGATGCCAATTTTAGAACCTAATGGTGTCCATGTTTCTAGGTGACAATTATAGCAATTGTTCCATCTATCTCTAATATCCCCTTGTGCCAATTAATGGATTTAATCATTGGTAAGTGTACACCCATTCCGATTAAGAGTTAATTGGAAAGGTACCATTGATCATTATAATTAATTGGGGCTCAAGGATAATAAGATATGGATCTAGTTTGGAAGACAGGTCCAATTGATCCATGGATATTGATGGAGGGGCCTACTTATGGTAATAGGGAAGTTTAGGGTCTTCTATGTAATTTCCTAAGACTGGAGTTCAATTGCATTTATATAGTGGAATTATTTGCAATTAACTGTGGGCCCGGATTGCACATGAGATGTGGGGTCACGTGTTCCAGTTGGAGCCAGCTTTCTAAGGAATCCCTAGTGGTCCCCATGCTAGCCCAATCATCAGACGGATACTAATTCTAGTTGAACTCTAAAAGGAAAGTTACTATTTCTATTTGAAGTGAGACTTCTAATAGTGGTAATAGTATGTTTCTAATTATTAATGGAAGTGAGACTTTTATTGTAATTAAGAAAGAAAAGAAGGTTACTAATTAATTTGGAAGTGAGACTTCTAATTAAATTAGTAAAGAGTAGTTTGCAAAAGCTACAAATAGGGACCAAAGGGGACTTGGACGTCCACCCTTGGAATTCACGCCCAGCCCCCTTTGTGCAAGAGTTGCACTTCTCTTCTCTCCCTCTTTAGTTCCTTTAAGTTCCTAGTTGTCTTCTCTTGAAGATCCCACCCATCTTCTTGAGAAAGAGATTCTGATTCGGGTAAAAGCGTGGAAGGCCATTGGGTTTTGGAGAAACCTATTTGATTCGCGAAAGAGTTCTTCATCAAAGAAAGTAGCAAATTCTCCAATAGAGCACAACCGAGCTCCAAAGGTATAATCTATTTCCTTGTATGATATAGATCTTTGTTGCATGTTTGTTACTGATTTTCTATCTCCTAGATATATTATATTACTGATCATAATAGATGAGATAGAGGGTTTGCATCTTGGACACATTGATAGCCTTATCGATAGTTGATCCCTGTATCAAGTGGATCAGAAGTTTTTGAAACCTATCCTAGAGGCCCACCTATTTCCAACAATATAAAGCATTCATCCATGCATTCCATATATAAGAGCAAATAAAAGTATGCAATCCTTGATGGCTCCCTGCTCTTCGGACTTGTAGTCCTTGTCGAACTAGGACATCAAAAATAGATCTCATCTTGCACCAAGAAGTCTTGTCTCCTCCACCACTAAGGAATCCGGTTACTTGCAACCTTGCTTGAAACTTTCTTGTTCTTGCTTGTTCCAATAAATTAAATTTATACAAGCAAACCCATAAAAAATAAAACCCCAAATTACATTGGAGATACCTATGCTTTTCAAGAAAGCTTACATCAAGACTAGTTGGAATAAAAGTAAAGAAAGAATTACAACTTCCTATGATTGCTAAACGCGCAATCGTACACTTTCCAACTATTGAAAAAACATCCAAATCCACATAACAATCATGCGAACCATCAAGGATGCAATACATGGCTGCAAACAAAGAGGTTAGTGCATGCAAACACACTTTGTGCATCATTAAACAAATCTGGAAAATAAATTCCAGCAATGTTAATGAAACTTGCACACAACATGCATCATAACATAACTTTAGTAGGGTGCCACCATGCCCATAATCAACTAGGATTAATTATACACAATATGGGATCATGATTACACATGGAGTGGCTCTGATACCACTGAAAGAAACTGCGATTCAGATCTGAACATCACTAGCGGAAGACGTTCATGGCTGATTTGTAACATGACAGATTTTAAAAAATCTGATTTGGGCAGCATAAATCAGCCATAGTGATCGCAAAAGAACTCCATGAATTCATGACCAACAAATGTATAATTTAAAGGAGAATCAAGAAGACTATTACCTTGAAGATTTGTAGACTTCAAATCTCTGAAATAATAGATCCAAAGGTCCGAACTCAGACTTGCAATTAGCAAACAAATTGCTGAAATTTTCTGCAATAGTTTTGCCTTTGATCTTCTTCTCTATCTCACTTCCAAATCTGCTTGGCTAAGATGGTGGGATCTTAATCTAGGGATTTGAGAACTATTTTCTATGGAAAAATCTCAGACCTTCTGCTCTCATCAATCAAGAAGAGGGCTGGACGGGTGGACATTTTTGGCTCAACTTATTGTGGACGTCCAAGGGGAAGCTTGCATCCTTTTATAGAAACTTGGAATAGCTTTCCTTAAAAACTATCTCTTCTAATTCTCATAGATGTCCTAAAAGGAAAGAATAATCTAAAGATTTATTTTCTTTTAGAAACACTCCAATTAGAAAAGGAAACTAAGGAACATGCCATAAACTTTGGCAATTAGTAATCCTAGTTGCACAACACTTACTAATTTAAGTTTCTAATTCAAAAAGGAAACTTTCTAATAGGAATACTAATCCAAAGAGGAGTCCAACCTTCCAAGTAGAGAGACCTACTCAAAATTGGAAACCTTACCCATGGAAATCCCATTATGGACGTCCCACATACTGTTGGGATTGGTGTATGCCCTAAAGCCCACTAGCTGCACTCTCATCTTTTGTTACTGGATATTTATTGGTTATTTAATGGAATGACTCTTTTCTGCTTAAACATGTATATATGTATGGTTGTGTAAGGCCCATTGTTTCTAGTAAATGAATTAGGTGTGTAGTGTCTACACACAGATAGGTCTAATTTATGGACACTGGAAACAACATATTTGTTCATAACTGAAAGATGGAGCTGGGCACTTCATCTTGGTATAAGTTATAGTGAGAGACTCTCCTGTATTCAGGGTGACTTACCTAGGTCATGGGAGGACTTTCCCGGATTTATCTCATTAGTGCATATGCAATGCATTGAACAGGACCATGGTAGGTGTGATCTCTAAAATAGTAATATCACAGAAAGAGATCAAGTCACCTCATGCTACTGAGTGACCAGTGCTCTTAATCTTAAGTATTTATGGATGAACTGACGAAGTCAAGTTCTTGTGCTTTAATTCATTATGGGTGAGATTCTTTTCATGGGTCAACAGCTCTGTGTTTTGGGTACTCGGACTTGATCAGTTGGGACGTACAGATGCAATAAAGAATCTATGCCATCTAATCATGGAATGATCGTCCCCTTATAATTATCCGATTAATCATCAAAATCTAAGATCTTAGTATATGGATGATCCATATGGATATTGAACTTGTGGGTCGCTCCCTGGACCAAGAGAATGATATCCAGATGATGATTATGTTAAGGATATGAAGTTCTAAGGTTTAGTGTAATCGGGAAGGTTGATAGTACATGTGATAACCTGACTCGATTATGGATGTTACATAGAGGGGCATTCAGGTCATTACACTTAGTAGGTCGAAGACAACTGTCATTTTATGACAAGCTTATTATATTATATATTTGTCCTTGGAGTTCAACCATAACTCTTTAGTGGAATGAGTTAAGGTTAAAATGATCTTTATGTTGCTATGGGTTTAGCATGGACATTTTGGTCATTTTGGGAGCCAATGGCAAATATGTCTTTTGGTCCCTTCTCTAGTCACTTTCCAAGATTGGCATGGTTTTCTAAAATGTTTGGATAACATTTGGTTGAATTATTTCAGTGGAAAAATAATTTTGAGTTTAAATTCAAATAGGCCTTTGATGGCATACATGAATTTAATTCTAGATAAATTATTAGTGGGCCATAGTGTGCATTATCATGTGGGATGTCCATAATGGGATTTCCATGGGTAAGGTTTCCAATTTTGACTAGGTCTCTCTACTTGGAAAGTTGGACTCCTCTTTGGATTAGTATTCCCATAAGAAAGTTTCCTTTTTGGATTAGAAACTTAAATTAGTAAGTGTTGTGAAACTAGTATTACTAATTGCCAAAGTTTGTGGGAAGTTCTTTAGTTTCCTTTTCTAATTGGAGTGTTTCTTAAAGGAAATAAATCTTTCCTTTTAGGACATCTATGAGAATTAGAAGAGATAAACTTTTAGGAAAGGTTTCCACAAAGTTTCTATAAAAGGAACCATATACCTCCTTGGACGAACAACAACAATAGAGAAGCAAAAGGAGTGCCACACGTCCAGCTCTTTGGGTTGTTTCTTCTTCATTGAAGAAACTTTGAGATCTGAGATTTTTCCTTAGAAAAATAGTTCTCAATTCCTAGATTAAGATCCCACCATCTTAGCCAATCAGATTTGGAAGTGAGATAGAGAAGAAGATCAAAGGCAACACTACTGCAGAAAATTCCAGCAATTTGTTTGCTAATTGCAAGTCTGAGTTTGGCCCTTTGAATCTATTTTTCCAGAGATTTGAAGTCTACAAGTCTTGAAGGTAATAGTCTTCTTCATTCTCCTTTAATTATACACTTGTTGGTCATGAATTCATGGAGTTCTTTTGCGATCACTATGGCTGATTTATGCTGCCCAAATCAGATTTTTTAAAATCTGTCATGTTCAAAATCAACCATGAATGTCTTCCGCTAGTGCGGTTCAGATCTGAATCGCAGTTTCTTTCAGTGGTATCAGAGCCACTCCATGTGAAATCATGATCCCATTTGTGTATGATTAATCCTAGATTGATTATGGGCATGGTGGCACCCTACTAACGTGATGTTGTGATGTATGTTGTGTGCAAGTTTCATTAACATTGCTGGAATTTATTTTCCAGATTTGTTTAATGATGCACATAGTGTGTTTGCATGCACTAACCTCTTTGTTTGCAGCCATGTATTGCATCCTTAATGGTTCGCATGATTGTTATGTGGATTTGGATGTTTTTTCATTAGTTGAAAAGTGTACGATTGTGCGTTTAGCAATGATAAGAAGTTGTAATTCTTTCTTTACTTTTATTCCAACTAGTTTTGATGTAAGGTTTCTTAAAAAGCATAGGTATCTCCAATGTAATTTGGGGTTTTGTTTTTTATGGGTTTGCTTGTATAAATTTAATTTATTGGAACAAGCAAGAAGAAGAAAGTTTCAAGTAAGAAAGGTTGCATGTAACCGGATTCCTTAGTGGTGGAGGAGACAAGACTTCTTGGTAAAAGATGAGATCTATTCTTGATGTCCTAGTTCGATAAGGACTACAAGTCCGAAGAGCAGGGAGCCATCAAGGATTGCATGCTTTTATTTGCTCTTATATATGGAATGCATGGATGAATGCTTTATATAATTGCTATAATTGTCACCTAGAAACATGGCCACCATTAGGTTCTAAAATTGGCATCTTTTTATATTAGATTGTTTTTAGTTTGGCAAATTATTTTAAACGGAACTTAGACCAGCACCTTCTATTTTGTCTAAGGTTTAAAATTAGATAGGGTTTAGTTTATCTTGGTACCCTTGGTTTCCAAAGAAGGCTAAACTAAAATCTAATTAGATGCTACCTATGGGTTTCCATAACCCAAGTTAGGTTTTTGATTCTTTAAAGGGATTTTCTCAAATGTTTTAAAGCAAAGGTTATTTATTTTTAAGGTGACTTAAGTCATTAAGTCATAAATTTAATTAACCAAGTTTGCTAGATTTAAAAAGAACTTTTGAGTAAAACAATGTAAAGGTCAAAAAGTATAAACCCTAGTGATAAATAATCAAGTGGGAGAGGGGTTTTGGAAAGACCCCACGACCTTCCATTTTCGGTTCATGTTATCTCATTAAGGTATTAGTAGGAGCGGCCATCCCTTCGGTGGAGTTCTTTACTAAAGACCGCTTTGATGGGTTAATGGGTGAACTAATGTGAATATTCGTAATGAGGTGTTAGTAGGAGCGGCCATCCCTTCGGTGGAGTTCTTTACTAAAGATCACTTCTATAGAATGTCAATGATGTGTTGGTGGGAGCGGCCATCCCTTCGGTGGAGCTCTTTACTAAAGTTCACTTCTAGAAAGGATAAAAGTCTCTTCCCTTCGGAGGACTTAATCATAGACATTCTGGGAAATTTCATAAGGGATGGTTATACACTTGACATAAGACGGTAACGACCTCTCCTTAGGAGTTAAGGGTTATTTGTCATATGAGGCCAAACCAATCAGTGATTGGACTACCACTGGATATGTGTGTCCAGATAGTGATAATCCAAATAAGTATGCCTTAATTCAACGTGACTGTAGGCTCGGCCATCCCTTCGATGGAGGGTCTATGAGGAGGTTGAAACACTGATACATTATGATTGGGGTTGAATAATGTAAAAAGTTTTGTGCTTTGTTTTTCCTTTTATAACAAGACCATATGCATATTACATATGTACTGCATGTCTAATTATATACCGTTTCATATCGAGAGAAAGATGGGTAAAGATTCTTTTAGTCCGCTGATGTGCATTCTTCGTGAGAACAAACTGACTGGCCCTAACTACATAGATTGGAAAAGAAATCTTGACATAGTACTCACTGCTGAGGAGTACAAGTATGTCTTGATGGAAAACTGTCCTGATATTAATGCTAATTCTATTGATGACCAGTTAGAGGCTGAGAGGAAATGGAAGAAAGCGAATAGCATGGCTAAATGCTACATGCCCGCTTCCATGTCCAACGTGTTGCAAACACAGCATGAGCAAATGGACACAGCCTATGAAATCATGATGTCCTTGTCTGAGATGTTCACAGACAAGAGCAGGCTAGCTAGGCAAGCTGCGATGAGGACTATCATGAATACTAGAATGGCTGAGGGAACACCTGTCAGAGAACATATGCTCAAGCTGATGGATTGTTTCAATGTAGCCGAGATTCTAGGGGCTGAGATTGATGTAGAGAGTCAAACTGATATGATTCTCGAAACTCTGCCGGACTCGTTCAATCAGTTCAAGCTCAATTTCAATATAAGCAAGATGGACATGACTCTACCTGAGTTAATGAAAGAACTCCAGGCAGCAGAGGCCATCATGAAGCCCAAAGCCCAAGCTCATTTTTTCCAGTCTTCCTCTAAACTAAACCCGAAAGGGAAGAAGTTCAAGAAGAAGCAGAATAAGGGAAAAAGGGCAGAAAAAGGACAATACTGGTAATAAAAAGGACAAGGGTACAGATGGAAAGCCCAAAGGGAAATGCTTCAAGTGTGGCCTCATAGGTCATTGGAAGAAAGATTGTCCCAAGTTCCTGGCCTCAGTTAAGAAAGGTACATCTTTTTCATGCTACATTGAAACTTGTCTGGTGGTTGATTCTACTGACTCATGGATAGTAGACTCAGGAGCCACTAATCATATCTGCAATTCATTGCAGGGGTTTCAGATAATGCAGAGAATTGAGAAAGGAGAGTTTGCCTTTAGAGTCGGAACTGGAGCTAAAGTTTGGGCAGTTGCAGTAGGAGTTGTTACCTTACATTTTCCATATAATAGGATATTAGTTTTAAATAATGTTTTCTATGTTCCGGACATGAGGAAGAATTTAATTTCAGTTTCCAGACTCATTGAATTTAATTATTCAGTTTTTTTCCATTCTGGTGTTGATATCAGTATAGATGGAAATATTATATGTTTCAGTAGAATACATGACAACTTATTTTATATATATCCTATTGCTCCCACACTACATAATGTACAACAAGAAAACTCAACTTCCCTTAAGAGGAAGGTATCTTCAATCAATGAAACATATCTTTGGCACTTACGTTTGGGTCACATTAACCTAAAACGGATTCAGAGGTTGGTAGAAGATGGGCCTTTGAGCTCATTAGATTTCGAACCTTTTCCTCAGTGCGAATCTTGTCTCAAGGGAAAGATGACCAAAAGGTCATTCTCTGGAAAGGGACTAAGGTCAAAGGAGTTGTTAGAATTGATTCACACGATGTGTGTGGTCCTATGAACAAACCGGCTCGAAGAGGGTATGAGTATTACATCACCTTCACTGATGATTACTCTAGGTATGGATATGTATACTTAATGCGACGCAAGTCTGAGGCGTTTGATAAGTTCAAGCAATTCAAGGCTGAGCGGAGCTATAACTAGGGAAACATATCAAAACCCTTTGATCTGATCGAGGTGGCGAGTACCTCCTGGGTGAGTTCAAAGAGTACCTCACACAACATGGGATTGTGTCTCAGTTGTCTGCACCAGGTACACCCCAGCAAAATGGTGTAGCGGAGAGAAGAAACTGTACCCTTCTTGATATGGTGAGGTCCATGATGAGTCATGCAACCCTACCTATATCTTTTTGGGGATATGCCCTAGAAGTAGCAGCATACATTTTAAATCTGGTACCTTCTAAATCAGTACCTAGGACACCCCAAGAAATATGGACAAGTCGAAAACCTAGTTTGAGACATATCCACATTTGGGGTTGTCCAGCCTATGTATTGAATGATAAAGCTACCAAGCTGGAACCCAGATCAGAAATGTGCTACTTCATTGGGTATCCTAAGGGAACGAGAGGTGGCATCTTTTATCATCCAAAGGAGCAAAAAGTGCTCATCAGCACTCATGCTAGGTACTTGGAGGATGATTGTATGATGCACCAAGAGCTTAGTTGTCAAGAAACCCTTGAGGAAATTCTTCCGGGATCTCCTATAACATCTGTACTAGATCCTGATACAGTAGATGAACAAAATATTCCTTTGAACACTCCGGAGCCTCGTCGTAGTGGGAGAATTTCTAGACAGCCAGAAAGATATGTAGGAGTGTCTTTTAAGACAGACTCCGAAGATCTGGTTGAGGATCCTACTAGTTATGATGAAGCAGTAACGGATATAGATGCTGACATGTGGTAACAAGCGATGAATCTAAAATGGATTCGTTGTATTCCAATCAAGTCTGGGAACTTGTAGATGCACCTGAAGGGATTAAACCCATAGGGTGCAAGTGGATCTACAAGAGGAAGAGGAGTGGATGGAAAGGTGGAAACCTTCAAAGCAAGACTGGTGGCGAAAGGATATACTCAGAAAGAGGGTATCGATTATGAGGAAACCTTTTCACCAGTGGCTATACTTAAATCCATAAGGATTCTCTTGGCCATCGCATGTCATTATGACTACGAGATATGGCAAATGGATGTCAAGATAGCTTTTCTTAATGGAAGTCTTGACGAATGCATCTACATGATGCAACCAGAGGGCTTCATTGCTAGTGGCCAAGATAACATGGTTTGCAAACTTAAGAAGTCCATTTATGGACTTAAGCAAGCATCTAGAGCATGTAACATCAAGTTTAATCAGGCAGTCAAATCTTTTGGCTTTGATCAAAACATTGATGAACCATGTGTGTACAAGAAAGGAAGTGGAAAAGCAGTTGCATTTTTGGTTCTATATGTAGATGACATATTACTCATAAGAAATGATGTAGGTGTTGGAATTTGAGATGACTTGAGAAGTCTTTTGATGAATTGAAGAAGTTAGCATCTCAAGTATTGATTTGAGTTGGAATTCTTGTCAACACATTGTCACAAATATGATGTTAAAAGGCTAATGTTGATAGAGCTGAAAAGAAGAAACAGAATTGAAAAAGTCAGGAATTAAGAATTCCTGATGCAGAGCACGCGGTCGACCGGGCTCTTCATGCGGTCGACCGAGCAAGAAGAAACCTGCAGAAAACAGAAAAAGGCACCTCTCAGTTATTTTCGTGACACAGTGTGTCTTCGGTCGACCGGGACTCCAGGATGTCGACCGAGCTCGAAATTGTCTGTTTTCCAGTCAGTGTCTTCGGTCGACCGGGCAAGCTAGGATGTCGACCGAGCACGGGAACCAGAGTTGCGCAGAATTAGAAGTTGAGCACGAAAATTCAGCATACTTATCTAATTTGTTTGGGACTCTTTCTAAACGAATTGTAGCCCGTTTTAAACACAATTAGGGGTTACTAAAACCTATATAAAGGCATGTATGGGTCGTTCTAAATATACACCAAGAAGAGATACCAGAGAGAGAAGAAGAGAAGAAAAAAGAGAGAGAGTTCTTGAGAGAAAGCTGGTGCTGTTGCTGTGTGCTGTTGTGCTGCATCTTTCTACAGCAATTGTGGACGAGATTATGCTCTAGAAGATGGTGTTTTCGTCCATGAGTTAAGTGTCTCTCTGTTTATGCTTTAATTTCAATTTGTAAGGGATTAAGAGAGAGAGAACTGTAGAGGGGAAGGGCTGTAGACAGAATTAATCTTCTACTCTGTTTTTAACATCAAGTTGGTGCTTGGTGTTTGGGGTTTGGTGATCCTATCTGTGGGTGCAGATAAATTGTAAAGGGAGTCGGTGCTTCCTAGATAGTTGGTGCTATCTGAAACTAAAGGGAGTCGGTGCTTCCTAGATAGTTGGTGCTATCTGAAAATAAGGGTTGGTGCTCTTTGTCGTTGTAGCGACTAAATAAGATTCAGATCTGTCCCGGATTGGTGTTCGGACAGTCTTTGAACCGTGGACGTAGCCTTTCGGTGAACCACGTTAAATCTGGTGTCATTGTGTGGTTTGACTTGTTTTGTTGTTGAATTGGACCTGTTTTTAGAAATCACTGATTCACCCCCCCCCCCTCTCAGTGATCGCGGTATCCAACAATTGGTATCAGAGCGAGGTTCCCTTGATCAGTTTAATACGCTAAGGGTGATCTCTTGTCAAATCACATGGCAGTCAATACAGGGAATATGAAAGCACCTCTGTTTGATGGTTCTAATTACTCTTTCTGGAAGATTAGGATGCAAGCCTTCATCAAATCTCTTGGCTATGATGTTTGGGAGGCTGTCAGAGTCGGTTACAATGCTGCCAACGTACCCAATGATACTGCATCGAAGAAGTTGGCAGACAACGACTCCAAGGCGCAGAATGCACTCTTTAGTGGCCTTGTGGACAGCGAGCTTGTCAAAGTAATTGCATGCAAAACAGCCAAGGAAATTTGGGACAAGTTGCAAAGCATACATGAAGGTGATGAGAAGATTAAAGAAGCCAAATTGCAAACTCATCGCTCTCAATTTGAATCTCTTCGCATGGAGGAAAGCGAGAATGTTGACTCGTATATGCAACGAGTGAATGAAGTCACGAATGACATTCGTGGACTAGGGGAGGAGATTAAAGAGCCGGTCATCGTCAAAAAGGTTCTAAGATCTCTTCTTCCCCGGTTTGATTCAAAAGTCTCAGCGATTGAAGAAGCCAAAGATCTGAATGCATTTTCCATGGATGAATTACATGGTTCTCTAACTGCCTATGAGATGCGCATAGGAAAGACGTCTTCATCCGATAAAGAAGCGGCCTTCAAAGTTCAGAAAAAGGCAAAAGAGACTGCTGGTCATGATGTTGATTCTGATGATGATGAGCTTGAGGCTCAATTTGTTAGAAAGTTGAAGAAAGGAAGCATTGGCAAGTACAAAGGGAAGCTACCCTTTAAATGCTTCAATTGTGGCGGTGTTGGTCACTTTGCTGCGAAGTGTCCCCTAAAAGAAGACAATGATAATGACTCTTATGCTGAAAAGAGTAAAGGAAAGAGAAATTTCAGAAAAAGGGGCAAAGCTAAAAACTTTCTATGTCAACAAGATGACAGCACGTCTGAAACTTCAGACGATGATGAATCAACCGAAGCTCTCTTCATGGTCACTGTTGAAGAAGAAGAAGAGCTAGATCCGGAAGAGGATGAGGAGGCTGAAGTCAATCTTGAAGAGGAACTCATAGCCGCACTTGAGGAGCTAAGCATGGAACGCAAATCAAGTAAGAAAAATCTGAAACTTCTCCATGAATCTGAAAGTTCTATTATTTCTTTGAAAACTCAAGTAGAAGAATATAAAAGAATGGTAGAAGTCCTTGAAAACCAAATAAGTATCAAAAAGGAAGAGGCTATGAAACTTGAAACTGAGATCGCTAGAGCAAAGGCTGAAAATTTGGAAAATAGCAAAAAACTCAAAGCGCTCCAAGCGATTGAAGGGACTATGAAACTCAATGAACTACTGAAAGTTCAAAGACCAGCCCACTTCAGATTTGGTCTAGGATTTGAGAAAGGTGAATCCTCTAAGATTGCACCTCCTGAAAAGAAAAAGTTTGTGAAGCAAGTCACTGCACCTTCTAACTCCATGAAGCCCACTCAACCTAGAAAGGAGTCCATTCCTGTTAGAAAGGTAATGAAGATTAACCAGCCACAAAGAAGATATAAATTCTATGGTTATTGCTTTCATTGTAATATGTTTGGACATAAAAGAGCTGATTGCAAATTCTATGTAAGAAACAGTCCATTTGTGACTAGGAATCCTTTTTCAATCCTAAGTAGCCACAAAATTGAGTGTTATATATGTCATAATTATGGACACTTGGCTAGGGATTGTAGGTTGCCTATTGCTAACCAATTTCAGGTTGAAAAGAAACCCAAGTTAGTTAAGGCATGGAGGGCAAAGAAAAGTGCAGAAAGTCTCAAAGAATCTCTCATTGTGCAAACGGCATTCAATGCACAAAAGAAGACAGCACCATGGGTCCTTGATAGTGGTTGTTCAAGCCATATGACTGGTGATAAAGAGAAATTCATCAAATTACAGCACTATGAAGGCGGTTCAGTAAAGTTTGGCAACAATGATGGTGCCAAAATCTGCGGAAAAAGTGTTATTCAACTTATGGCAAACAAGATCAGATCTGAAGAAGTCTTATATGTGTCTGGATTGAGACACAACCTGCTTAGTGTGAGCCAGATCTGTGACAAGGGTCATGAAGTTATCTTCACAAAGAATGGGTTTGCCATCAAGAAGAGTAGCAACGGCAAAACAGTGGCAACTGGATCAAGAACTGCTGGAAATCTCTATACATTGTCAGATGGAGCTGAAAAGACCTGCTTGATGAGTCGGACAGAGGAAAGTTGGTTGTGGCACAAACGCCTTGGGCATCTAAGCTTTGACAACATGTCAAAGATTTGCAATTCAAAGGCTGTAAGAGGCATGTCTAAAGTTGAAAAGCCTTCCAATCCCATTTGCGACTCTTGCCAAAAGGGAAAGCAAACGAGGGTTATGTTCAAGTCAAAGGAGCATCATTCCAAGAAACCTCTTGAGCTAGTGCACACTGATCTCTGTGGACCGATGCGAACTCAAAGCACCAATGGAGATAAGTATTTCATGTTATGCATTGATGATTATACTCGTATGACATGGGTATTGTTTCTTAAACATAAGCATCAAGCACTTGATCGTTTTAAAGTGTTTAAAGCACAGGTTGAAAATCAATTGGAAAAACGTATCAAGATCTTAAGGTCTGATCGTGGAGGCGAGTTCACATCTGAAGAGTTCACTAAATATTGTGAACATCATGGCATTCAAAGACAGTACTCAGCCCCTAGAACTCCACAGCAAAATGGAGTTGTGGAACGGAAGAATCGCACCGTACAAGAGATGGCTCGTACGATGCTAAGTGAAAGCAAGATGGCTGACAAGTATTGGAAAGAGGCAATTCATACGGCTGTATACATTCAAAACCGATGCTTGATCAGGCCACATGAAGACAAAACTCCATATGAGCTATGGTTTGGAAGAAAAGCAACAATCAAGCACTTCAGAGTCTTCGGCAGCAAGTGTTACATCAAGCGGCTCGAACAAAATCCGGGCAAATTTGAAGAAAGAGCTGACGAAGGTATATTTCTGGGTTACTCCTCTACTAGCAAGGCATATAGGTGTCTTAACAAAAGAACCAAAAAAAATCATAGAAAGTGCTGATGTGAGAATTGATGAAAACCATGAATCCAAGAATGGAACTCATTATGACAGTCCCGTTTATGAGGACTCGAGTGAAATTGATGATGAGATGGCTGAATCTAATGATTCTGAGAAATCAAAGGATGACTCAGAAGATACTTCACCTAAGAAGCACAGCACTTGGGTAGAGCAACACCCTAAGGATCAAATCATTGGAGATCCTAAGGCAGGCGTTCAAACTAGACAAAGTGTCGTTAGCAATTACTCACTTGTGTCCACCATTGAACCCAAGACTGTGGCTGAAGCCAGTCTCGATAAAAGTTGGTTGAAAGCTATGCATGAGGAAATGTGCAGGAATTTTGCTGAAGAAATGACGAAAGAATTTGAGATGATTTTCACGAAACCTCTGCCAAAGGAAGTCTTTGAGTATCTCCGGAAAAAGTTAGGAGTTACTCACTCTCCTAAACCGTAGGAGTTGTGCTTGAAAGGGGGAGCAATGCATTCATTGAATATCCTATTCGCTCCTCGGTTTGGTCCCTTTGGACTTGTTGTCAAAGGGGGAGAGATGTTATGCTATGATAGCAAGGAGAGATGTTATGCTATGAAAGCTAGGGGGAGATTGTTGAAAGTGTTGAAGTTCCAATAGTGTTGCCAACAATTCCAAAGGGGGAGATTGTTGGAATTTGAGATGACTTGAGAAGTCTTTTGATGAATTGAAGAAGTTAGCATCTCAAGTATTGATTTGAGTTGGAATTCTTGTCAACACATTGTCACAAATATGATGTTAAAAGGCTAATGTTGATAGAGCTGAAAAGAAGAAACAGAATTGAAAAAGTCAGGAATTAAGAATTCCTGATGCAGAGCACGCGGTCGACCGGGCTCTTCATGCGGTCGACCGAGCAAGAAGAAACCTGCAGAAAACAGAAAAAGGCACCTCTCAGTTATTTTCGTGACACAGTGTGTCTTCGGTCGACCGGGACTCCAGGATGTCGACCGAGCTCGAAATTGTCTGTTTTCCAGTCAGTGTCTTCGGTCGACCGGGCAAGCTAGGATGTCGACCGAGCACGGGAACCAGAGTTGCGCAGAATTAGAAGTTGAGCACGAAAATTCAGCATACTTATCTAATTTGTTTGGGACTCTTTCTAAACGAATTGTAGCCCGTTTTAAACACAATTAGGGGTTACTAAAACCTATATAAAGGCATGTATGGGTCGTTCTAAATATACACCAAGAAGAGATACCAGAGAGAGAAGAAGAGAAGAAAAAAGAGAGAGAGTTCTTGAGAGAAAGCTGGTGCTGTTGCTGTGTGCTGTTGTGCTGCATCTTTCTACAGCAATTGTGGACGAGATTATGCTCTAGAAGATGGTGTTTTCGTCCATGAGTTAAGTGTCTCTCTTTATGCTTTAATTTCAATTTGTAAGGGATTAAGAGAGAGAGAACTGTAGAGGGGAAGGGCTGTAGACAGAATTAATCTTCTACTCTGTTTTTAACATCAAGTTGGTGCTTGGTGTTTGGGGTTTGGTGATCCTATCTGTGGGTGCAGATAAATTGTAAAGGGAGTCGGTGCTTCCTAGATAGTTGGTGCTATCTGAAACTAAAGGGAGTCGGTGCTTCCTAGATAGTTGGTGCTATCTGAAAATAAGGGTTGGTGCTCTTTGTCGTTGTAGCGACTAAATAAGATTCAGATCTGTCCCGGATTGGTGTTCGGACAGTCTTTGAACCGTGGACGTAGCCTTTCGGTGAACTACGTTAAATCTGGTGTCATTGTGTGGTTTGACTTGTTTTGTTGTTGAATTGGACCTGTTTTTAGAAATCACTGATTCACCCCCCCCCTCTCAGTGATCGCGGTATCCAACAGTAGGTTTATTGTCATGCACAAAGGTTTGGTTATCCTCTCAATTTCAGATGAAGGATTTGGGTGAGGCCAGCTATATCTTAGGGATCAAGCTTTTGCGTGATCGCAAGAATAAGATGTTAGCCTTATCCCGATCTTCATATATTGAGAAGATATTGGTCAAGTTTAAAATGCATGACTCCAAGAAAGGCCTTCTACCTTCTAGACATGGAGTACCACTGTCCCGAGATCAATGTCCAAAGACATCTGAAGAGATAGAGAACATGAGGAGAGTTCCATATGCATCCGCTGTTGGAAGCCTCATGTATGCTATGTTATATACTAGACCAGATATTTGCTTTACCGTTGGCATGGTTAGCAGATATCAGTCAAACCCTGGACCTATGCATTGGACAGCTGTTAATCATATATTCAAGTATCTTCGGAGAACGAAAGATTATATGCTAACCTTTCGAGCAGATGATCTAACGCCTTTGGCATATATAGCCTCTGATTTCCAATCTGGTAGTGATGCCAGAAAGTCTACTTCAGGGTACTTCTTTACTCTGTCAGGAGGGGCTATATCATGGAGAAGTGTCAAGCAATCCTGTACTGCTGATTCTACCATGGAAGCAGAGTATGTGGTGGCATCGGAAGCTGCGAAGGAAGCAGTATGGCTCAGAAAATTCCTGTTGGAATTGGGAGTTGTTCCTGCAGTGCAAAAACCGATTGTCATGTACTGCGATAACACTGGTGCTGTAACACAGTGCAAAGAGCCCAGAAATCACAAGAAAGGCAAGCACATTCAGAGAAAGTACCACTTGATCCGGGAATTCATTCAGGATGGAGAAATAGTGGTGGAGCATATTGCTTCAGCGAATAACTTAGCTGACCCATTCACTAAGACTTTTACATGAGAAAGTCTTTACTTCTCATGTTGAGTCTATGGGTGTTAGGTTAGGAAGTAGTGATCTTTAGTGCAAGTGCGAGTTTATTGGGATTGGTGTATGCCCTAAAGCCCACTAGCTGCACTCTCATCTTTTGTTACTGGATATTTATTGGTTATTTAATGGAATGACTCTTTTCTGCTTAAACATGTATATATGTATGGTTGTGTAAGGCCCATTGTTTCTAGTAAATGAATTAGGTGTGTAGTGTCTACACACAGATAGGTCTAATTCATGGACACTGGAAACAACATATTTGTTCATAACTGAAAGATGGAGCTGGGCACTTCATCTTGGTATAAGTTATAGTGAGAGACTCTCCTGTATTCAGGGTGACTTACTATAAGATCCCGACCCCCAGTTCTTTTGTTTAGTATTGTTTTAATCGTGGTTTAACTTGTTAAGTGAGATTTGATTTAGTTTGACCTTGTTTTTGAGTTTGACTAGACTTTTCCATAGCCTTGGAGATTTTGAGGACCGTTGACCTTGGTTTGACCCGGTCCATATGATATGTATTTTTATGAGAAATTACTTTTAATTTCTAAAAATTCTGAATTGGTGTATTTTCACTCATTTTATGAAGTTTAACAACTTTCATGTTTTGACCATTTTGATTTGATGATCAGAAAATGCGTTTTTTCGAGAAAAAGGGCAAAACTGACTTTTCACACTAAATCTGTCCATGAATTTCGAAAATTTCAGAATTTGGGGAAAATATACTTTTTGGAAAGTAGAAATTTCGCTGATCATTTTTGTCTTCTTCGTCGATCTCATTCGGGACCCACAAATGTTAGTTTCAGCCTTGTGAAGATTGGGGCCCATGGGGCCCAGCCCACTTAACCTTATAAAACCACCAATGGGTTTCTCTTCTCTCCCATTTTTCCTTTTCCTGCAACAAAGGGGAGGAGATAGGGTTCTTCTCCTAGCCCCTTTCTCTCTCCTCTTGGAAACCCCTCTTCTTGGATGCTAAAGGGAGATTTGATCTCACATTCTTCTTCCTCCCTCTCCAAGCTTTCCAAAGAACCCATTTGCAAGAGATTTGAGCTAGGAGAGACCTCTTTTCCATGCCTTTTCTTCTTTGTTTGAGCTTCAAAAAGGTGAGCAATGGATTTCTTTCTCCAAATCTTGGTTTTTCAAACCATTTAGAATGTGTTTGCCATACATGCAAAGGTTTTCCTTGAGTTTTGCAATGGATTTGTTTTCTAGGGTTTATTCATGAGCTATTTTGGGGGTTTTATGATTTTGGAGCTTGGGACTTTAAGAGGACCATCATAGGGTGTTTTGCATCTCCTCTTGACCCCAAGGCAAGTAAATATTCAATTAATTTGATGGTTATGTATATATGAATGATTCTTTTTATTTATCCTCATTCTATGTTTTATTTTCTTTATGATTTATGGACTTACTTTGAATGAATGAACCAATGTTATGTGGATTTCCATTTATGTTATGGTGTTACAATGTATTGGAAGTTTGCTTTCATCTTGGTCATTTAGAAAATTTGATTTCCTTGTGTTAAGGGTTGGTGTTCAAAGAAATGGGGAAAGACTTTGATTTTTAAAAGTGCCTGTTTGGTTATTTGGATTGCTAATGAATGGTGATTTGATGAGTTTGGAAGGTCAAGGAAGGGCCCAAATGATCTAGGAAATATGTATGAAGGATTAGGAATCAAAAAGAATAAAAAAGATTCAAGAAAAATGCAAAAAATGGGAGGATATACCCTGCCGAGCCAGACTGGACAGAGCCCAGTCCGCTCGAGCGACCCAGTCGGCCGCTCGAGCGGACCTTGGGTCACTCGAGCGAGCCCAGCCCAGCCTGGGAGGTCTGTTCAGGGCCCGGTTCTGGGTCAACTTTGTGGGATGTTTGGGCCTGTTCCAAGGCCTGCTTGGGTTATTTAAGACCTGATTTTTGGGCCATTTCAAGACATGACATTGGGCCATTTCAGGGCCTGATATTGGGCTGTTTTAAAACTTGTTTTGTGGGCCATTCAAGGTTTAGTTTTGGGCTGTTTTAAAACTTGTTTTGTGGGCCATTCAAGGTTTAGTTTTGGGCTGTTTTGAAACTTGTTTTGTGGGCCATTCAAGGTTTAGTTTTGGGCTGTGTTTAAAGTCTGTTTTGTGGGCATGGTTAAGGTTAGTTTTTGGACTGTTTTTAAGGATTGTTTTGGGCCATGTTTAAAGGGCTGTTTTGGGTTAAATGAGTAGACTGTTTTGGGCTCGGTTTAAGGCCAGCTATGGGCCTGTTTAAAGAGATTTGGGATCACTTGTAATACTTGGAAAATTTGTGAAATGGGAATGGGAACAATGAGAGAATGAGTGTATGTGAAATTACCCGGAAATCGTTCGAGTCTCAATGCGCACTTTATCATTTAAATGTTGTGGATTTTCATTGGCATCAAACATACTCTTTATTAATCAATGTTTAAAGGTTAAATGTGCATTGAGATGATTCCTTGGTAAGTCATTAAGTCATTCTCCACTATCCATTCCATTTCAAGTCATAGAATGTATTTGTATTTGTGTTTGTATTCTTTGGTAAACTAATTTGAATAGCATCGGTGATTTGTTATAAAATCATGGGGTTTTCCATGTTCGAATGGAGCGATCGCATAGTTTTATACAAATCACTTTAATGTGTATTTGAGTGGTTTACCTTGGATATTCGTATGTTTTCTCCGAATTGATTTGAAAGGATATTGGAGTGGTTTGTCACATTCGGGATTTCTTCGATGAGACTATTATTTTGATAAGACTAGTATTTTGAAAATAAAACCTCGAGGCAAGACGGGGCCAGAGCTTTATAGTGTGAGCCCCTGAGCCAAAGGGATTAGTATTATGGTTTGATTCGTATCGGTTTGAGTTTTGAAAACTAAAGGCACCACTAGGCTTAGGTCACCTTGTCGGGCTGATCACCCGGCTTGGGATCTTTAATTTGTCCGCCAGCTGCAGCTTGGATTCTGTCTGTATCGACCATGGCAACGGTTTCTATTTGCCGGTCCCATTTGTATGGCTACGGTTCTGATTTGATCTGCCGGTCCCATTTGTATGGCTACGGTTATGATTTGATCTGCCGGTCCCATTTGTATGGCTACGGGTCCCATTTGTATGGCTACGGTTCTGATTTTTGATCTGCCGGTCCCATTTGTATGGCTACGGTTCTGATCCTATTTCCGGTCCCACGTGTAGTGGCTACGGTTCTGTCTGCTCTTGTTACTTCGGTAATAGGAGAATATAGCTATGTGTGGTTTCCAATGTTTTATCTGTATATTACTTTATTTTATGATTCTTATTTGTTTACACTCATTATATTCTTGGAGTTTGCTAATGTTTATGATATCGATCTTTCATCGTATTGTTGCCATATTTAGGATTTGAAATGTATTTCCAACTATTAAATGTTTTATGCAGGCTACTATCTTTTCGAGATATTCGCACTTCTGAGACTGTTCTTTTATTTACTTTGACATTTATATTTGGTCTTTCGATCGTTTTAGCATGATTTATTGTTATTATTGTTTAGACTCTTTATTCGGTTTTACAATGATTCTATAAGGTTTTATGAATGCCCTTTTATTTCATATTACTTGTTTATTTGCTTGCCAGACCGTCGTGTCTTACCCTGTTTGTTTGGTGCCAGTTTCTTCTCTTTCTGTTTTTAGGTGTTTGATCGGAGGAGGCAGTGGGACCACCGGTCTGACGTGAGAGGCTGCCCATTGATATCATCTAGATGTCAAGTTTGGCACCGGAGCTCGTAAAATCATTTGGGGTAGTATGTCTCTTAGTGGTTTATTTGTGTGGCTTTGTTAGCCTTTTTCATTGGGGTTGTAATTAAGACATTTGTTAATTGTAATCTGAATATGTGGGAAATAAATAGGTTTGTTACTACCAGCTCAGTGTTCTTTGGATTATTTTTTGTGCCAGTCTGCTTATGTGATGGCTTTATAACCTTGGTTGCGTGCGACACGGAACCCGATGGCCACGGATTCCGAGTCGTAACACCATGTTTAGCTTCCGCGAAAATATACTCTGATTGTGATGGAATTTGATTATCCTCATTCAAGCGGATCTTGGGAAATATAACAAAAGTTTCAAATTATCCCAAAGTTTCGCACTCCGGGATTGGATCACTGCAGGGCCCGGTTTCGGGGTGTGACATATTGGTATCAGAGCTGGTTAGTTTCTAGGAAATAAAATACTCTAGAGACATTAAGACGTGTGGTGAGGATTCGTTAGATTGTGTCGATTTGTTTTCTCGTGTCCTTGTTTCTTTGAATTTGAGTCGGCTTTTCTTTCAGTTCGGGAGACTTTGCTTGTCTTTTCTTTTAGTTCTGTTGTTAGGGGATTTGGATGACCAAATTTCCTCCTTAGTGGTGGAGAATTTAAAGTCTCCATACTCTTGTTCGGTGTCTTTTGTCTATGCTTGTGTCGAAGACTGAGAACCTAATGGATTCAATATGTTGTTTTCGGAGAACAACAGCAGACTTTCAGCCTTCAGCATCTCCATTGTGTTTAATGAGAGAAGACATGTGCATTTGCCAGCGAAAGTAGGACCTGAGCAGTATTTGAAGATCCCCTTTCAGCTAATTGAAGATCATCATGCAGCGTACCAAGGTAAGTAAATGTGGATTTTTGGGTGAACTCAGACCATCTTTCCAAGATGAAGGACTACAAGAGACATATTAACTATTGATTTTATGAAGGGAGAAGTGATTCTTAGTTAGTAAGGTTGGAAGTTGGTGCAAGAAACTCAGGGATTTTCTGGATTAAACGAGCCTTGTCATAAATTTGGCTGAGAACTTTTGTAACTTGTAGCTTAGCCAGTGTAGTTGATTCGGCAGTAATACCAAGTGGATGGTCAGTTGTAGTCAAGATAAATCTTCGACAGCAGAGGAAACCTTGGGGAATTTTACCGACTTACAGGGTATTGGATTGGACAACATGCAGATGCAAGGGAATACCTCAGTTGTTTGGATGTCCCTTTTCTTGGTGAGAATGATTTTCATGATGTTTTCATTTTTCGTTATGTTTTTCGTAATGTCTATGATTTATCCGTGTAGTGTTTAAACAATGGATTTATGTTTCTTCTTTAAGCCTTATTTTGAAATAAACTATGTTATTATACTCTTTTCATGAGTCACATGATTTTGTTTTCATAAGGATTTGTGTTTCGAATTTTTGTTTAATCTTCTTAAGATATTATCTTACAATGATCTTGGAATTTTACTCTTGTTTTAATTTTCTTAAATGTTGACATCTACATTTCAAAACCTTGACGATTTCAAAATTTTGTATATGTTTGGTTGGAAATGGATTTCAATAAAATTTAATGTATGGTCATACTACATGAATTTGATCTATTTTTCAAATCCTAATTTGAGATTGTTGAGTGTTTCAATGATTTGTTGGGTTATGAAAATATAAATTTCAAAACGAATAATCTTGTTTCATGTTCGAACTTTGATAAACTTTATTTATTAAGATTCATTTGACAATTTGGAGGTTTGGTTTCTATTATGTTTTAAAACGATGAAATTCAACTAAGTAATAGTCTTAGTCCTTATGTTTAAGATTTTAAGATTTGTTTTGCATCGAATGGAATGAGTTGTAATAGCCTTTGGTTGGAGTTTGGAGGTGTATGAAGTGAAGGGTTGATGGATGTCAGGACGCGCACTAGTTCAGCTGGAGATAAAATTGGATTTATGAGAGAGTAAATATCATTCAAGACTTGGATTGAAAGTTTCAACTTATCAAGGAATGATGCCAGCTGGGCAGGTTTATTTTGTTGATGACACAGTATCAAGCAGAAGATCAAGAACAACAAGTAGATAGAATCAGATGTGGGCAAAAAGTCTGAGTACAGCACAGAAAGATCTGGAATATGGAGTTGTGAACACAGATTGGATTTTCAAGGTCGGCTTTACATGTCAAGGGTAGAAGACTTGAAGAGTGAAATCCGAAGAGGCGAGCCATGCGAAGTTTCAACACAGAGCAGCTCAGCGGGTTATGGCAATTTAACATTTGGTTTATAGCAGCATGACATCTAGGTTGTAGCAGACCAAGTCAGTGACAAGAGACCTATAGAATTTGGAGTTTGTAATTTCAGAACGAAGAAGGATTCACGATATACTTGGAGGCCAGAAGCTGATGATGCATTCGAGAAACATAGTAAGAGCAAATATATGGGAATTTCAGAATTTTTCAGGATGAAGATTTTTCAGTGAAGGCATGTCTACGATCACATCTTTGTACAAGCGTCAGGAGTACCGTGTGCAGCTTTGAAGGACTTAAGGCACAGAATTCCAAAGTGGTAGAAAGAGACAGAACTTGCAGTTCCTTGAACCGACAGTGACTGACGAGATAAGGAAAAGAAATGATCCAGTGCAGGAACGACAGATGACATCAAGGATGATTAGATGAATGGTTGAACTCTAGTTTAGTCAGAGAAGTATGTTTTCGAACAGATATGTGGAATAGTGTGAAGCCTTCAATTGAATCAGAGTGTTGTTTGCAGGCGCATCTCACCGTCAGGTTTGATAAGAGGGTATCTCAGTTGCTGAGGTCTAGCATAGGGTGTCAGTGTTTTCGTTTGTCTTTTGGGTTTTTGATTTTGATGTGGTTTAGACCATTTGGAGGACCAAATGGGTTCTAAGGGGGGGAGGATGTAAGATCCCGACCCCCAGTTCTTTTGTTTAGTATTGTTTTAATCGTGGTTTAACTTGTTAAGTGAGATTTGATTTAGTTTGACCTTGTTTTTGAGTTTGACTAGACTTTTCCATAGCCTTGGAGATTTTGAGGACTGTTGACCTTGGTTTGACACGGTCCATATGATATGTATTTTTATGAGAAATTACTTTTAATTTCTAAAAATTCTGAATTTGGTGTATTTTGACTCATTTTATGAAGTTTAACAACTTTCATGTTTTGACCATTTTGATTTGATGATCAGAAAATGCGTTTTTCGAGAAAAAGGGCAAAACTGACTTTTCACACTGAATCTGTCCATGAATTTTGAAAATTTCAGAATTTGGGGAAAATATACTTTTTGGAAAGTAGAAATTTCGCTGATCGTTTTTGTCTTCTTCGTCGATCTCATTCGGGACCCACAAATGTTAGTTTCAGCCTTGTGAAGATTGGGGCCCATGGGGCCCAGCCCACTTAACCTTATAAAACCACCAATGGGTTTCTCTTCTCTCCCATTTTTCCTTTTCCTGCAACAAAGGGGAGGAGATAGGGTTCTTCTCCCAGCCCCTTTCTCTCTCCTCTTGGAAACCCCTCTTCTTGGATGCTAAAGGGAGATTTGATCTCACCTTCTTCTTCCTCCCTCTCCAAGCTCTCCAAAGAAACCATTTGCAAGAGATTTGAGCTAGGGGAGACCTCTTTTCCATGCCTTTCTTCTTTGTTTGAGCTTCAAAAAGGTGAGCAATGGATTTCTTTCTCCAAATCTTGGTTTGTCAAACCATTTAGAATGTGTTTGCCATACATGCAAAGGTTTTCCTTGAGTTTTGCAATGGATTTGTTTTCTAGGGTTTATTCATGAGCTATTTTGGGGGTTTTATGATTTTGGAGCTTGGGACTTTAAGAGGACCATCATAGGGTGTTTTGCATCTCCTCTTGACCCAAGCCAAGTAAATATTCAGTTAATTTGATGGTTATGTATATATGAATGATTCTTTTTATTTATCCTCATTCTATGTTTTATTTTCTTTATGATTTATGGACTTACTTTGAATGAATGAACCAATGTTATGTGGATTTCCATTTATGTTATGGTGTTACAATGTATTGGAAGTTTGCTTTCATCTTGGTCATTTAGAAAATTTGATTTCCTTGTGTTAAGAGTTGGTGTTCAAAGAAATGGGGAAAGACTTTGATTTTTAAAAGTGTCTGTTTGGTTATTTGGATTGCTAATGAATGGTGATTTGATGAGTTTGGAAGGTCAAGGAAGGGCCCAAATGATCTAGAAAATATGTATGAAGGATTAGGAATCAAAAAGAATAAAAAAGATTCAAGAAAAATGCAAAAAAATGGGAGGATATACCCTGCCGAGCCGGACTGGACAGAGCCCAGTCCGCTCGAGCTACCCAGTGGGCCGCTCGAGCGGACCAGGCAGCCGCTTGAGCGACCCAGGCTCTGTCTGGGCTCCGCTCGAGCGGCCCTTGGGTCGCTCGAGCGAGCCCAGCCCAGCCTGGGAGGTCTGTTCAGAGCCCGGTTCTGGGTCAACTTTGTGGGATGTTTGGGCCTGTTCCAAGGCCTGCTTGGGTTATTTAAGACCTGATTTTTGGGCCATTTCAAGACCTGAAATTGGGCCATTTCAGGGCCTGATATTGGGCTGTTTTAAAACTTGTTTTGTGTGCCATTCAAGTTTTAGTTTTGGGCTATTTTAAAACTTGTTTTGTGGGCCATTCAAGGTTTAGTTTTGGGCTATTTTGAAACTTGTTTTGTGGGCCATTCAAGGTTTAGTTTTGGGCTGTGTTTAAAGTCTGTTTTGTGGGCCTGGTTAAGGTTAGTTTTTCGACTGTTTTTAAGGATTGTTTTGGGCCATGTTTAAAGGGCTGTTTTGGGTTAAATGAGTAGACTGTTTTGGGCTCGGTTTAAGGCCAGCTATGGGCCTGTTTAAAGAGATTTGGGATCACTTGTAATACTTGGAAAATTTGTGAAATGGGAATGGGAACAATGAGAGAATGAGTGTATGTGAAATTACCCGGAAATCGTTCGAGTCTCAATGCGCACTTTATCATTTAAATGTTGTGGATTTTCATTGGCATCAAACATACTCTTTATTAATCAATGTTTAAAGGTTAAATGTGCATTGAGATGATTCCTTGGTAAGTCATTAAGTCATTCTCCACTATCCATTCCATTTCAAGTCATAGAATGTATTTGTATTTGTGTTTGTATTCTTTGGTAAACTAATTTGAATAGCATCGGTGATTTGTTATAAAATCATGGGGTTTTCCATGTTCGAATGGAGCGATCGCATAGTTTTATACAAATCACTTTAATGTGTATTTGAGTGGTTTACCCTGGATATTCGTATGTTTTCTCCGAATTGATTTGAAAGGATATTGGAGTGGTTTGTCACATTCGGGATTTCTTCGATGAGACTATTATTTTGATAAGACTAGTATTTTGAAAATAAAACCTCGAGGCAAGACGGGGCCAGAGCTTTGTAGTGTGAGCCCCTGAGCCAAAGGGATTAGTATTATGGTTTGATTCGTATCAGTTTGAGTTTTGAAAACTAAAGGCGCCACTAGGCTTAGGTCACCTTGTCGGGCTGATCACCCGGCTTGGGATCTTTAATTTGTCCGCCAGCTGCAGCTTGGATTCTGTCTGTACCGACCATGGCAACGGTTTCTATCTGCCGGTCCCATTTGCATGGCTACGGTTCTGATTTGATCTGCCGGTCCCATTTGTATGGCTATGGTTCTGATTTTTGATCTGCCGTTCCCATTTTTATGGCTACGGTTCTGATCCTATTTCCGATCCCACGTGTAGTGGCTACGGTTCTGTCTGCTCTTGTTACTTCGGTAATAGGAGAATATAGCTATGTGTGGTTGCCAATGTTTTATCTGTATATTACTTTATTTTATGATTCTTATTTGTTTACACTCATTATATTCTTGGAGTTTGCTAATGTTTATGATATCGATCTTTCATCATATTGTTGCCATATTTAGGATTTGAAATGTATTTCCAACTATTAAATGTTTTATGCAGGCTACTATCTTTTTGAGATATTCGCACTTCTGAGACTGTTCTTTTATTTACTTTGATATTTATGTTTGGTCTTTCGATCGTTTTAGCATGATTTATTGTTATTATTGTTTAGACTCTTTATTCGGTTTTACAATGATTCTATAAGGTTTTATGAATGCCCTTTTATTTCATATTACTTGTTTATTTGCTTGCCAGACCGTCGTGTCTTACCCTGTTTGTTTGGTGCCAGTTTCTTCTCTTTCTGTTTTTAGGTGTTTGATCGGAGGAGGCAGTGGGACCACCGGTCTGACGTGAGAGGCTGCCCATTGATATCATCTAGATGTCAAGTTTGGCACCGGAGCTCGTAAAATCATTTGGGGTAGTATGTCTCTTAGTGGTTTATTTGTGTGGCTTTGTTAGCCTTTTTCATTGGGGTTGTAATTAAGACATTTGTTAATTGTAATCTGAATATGTGGGAAATAAATAAGTTTGTTACTACCAGCTCAGTATTCTTTGGATTATGTTTTGTGCCAGTCTGCTTATGTGATGGCTTTATAACCTTGGTTGCGTGCGACACGGAACCCGATGGCCACGGATTCCGAGTCGTAACACCATGTTTAGCTTCCGCGAAAATATACTCTGATTGTGATGGAATTTAATTATCCTCATTCACGCGGATCTTGGGAAATATAACAAAATTTTCAAATTATCCCAAAGTTTTGCACTCCGGGATCGGATCACTGCAGGGCCCGGTTTCGGGGTGTGACAGATTGGTATCAGAGCTGGTTAGTTTCTAGGAAATAAAATACTCTAGAGACATTAAGACGTGTGGTGAGGATTCGTTAGATTGTGTCGATTTGTTTTCTCGTGTCCTTGTTTCTTTGAATTTGAGTCGGCTTTTCTTTCAGTTCGGGAGACTTTGCTTGTCTTTTCTTTTAGTTCTGTTGTTAGGGGATTTGGATGACCAAATTTCCTCCTTAGTGGTGGAGAATTTAAAGTCTCCATAATCTTGTTCGGTGTCTTTTGTCTATGCTTGTGTAGGAGACTGAGAACCTCATGGATTCAATATGTTGTTTTCGGAGAACAACAGCAGACTTTCAGCCTTCAGCATCTCCATTGTGGTTAATGAGAGAAGACATGTGCATTTGCCAGCGAAAGTAGGACCTGAGCAGTATTTGAAGATCCCCTTTCAGCTAATTGAAGATCATCATGCAGCGTACCAAGGTAAGTAAATGTGGATTTTTGGGTGAACTCAGACCATCTTTCCAAGATGAAGGACTGCAAGAGACATATTAACTATTGATTTTATGAAGGGAGAAGTGATTCTTAGTTAGTAAGGTTGGAAGTTGGTGCAAGAAACTCAGGGATTTTCTGGATTAAATGAGCCTTGTCATAAATTTGGCTGAGAACTTTCGTAACTTGTAGCTTAGCCAGTGTAGTTGATTTGGCAGTAATACCAAGTGGATGGTCAGTTGTAGTCAAGATAAATCTTCGACAGCAGAGGAAACCTTGGGGAATTTTACCGACTTATAGGGTATTGGATTGGACAACATGCAGATGCAAGGGAATACCTCAGTTGTTTGGATGTCTCTTTTAAAAAAAAATAAAAAAATCAGATTTCTCAGTTTGGATTCAAATTTGAGAAACCTTGATCCTCTCCAATCGTTCATCGTGCTTGTAGAAATGTTGAGCCTGTTCGACTAAGGATTTGGGCCATCGTTTCTCTTCGATGAGTTCATTAGAGATCTAAAAAAAAATCAGATTTCTCAGTTTGGATTCAATGGATTCAAAATTGAGAAACCTTGATCCTCTCCTATCGTTCATCGTGCTTCCAGAAATGTTGAGCCTATTCGACTAGGGATTTGGGCCATCGTTTCTCTTCGATAAGTTCATTAGGGATCTGAAAATAACAAAAAAATCAGATTTTTCAGTTTGGATTCAAAATTGAGAAACTTTGACCCTCTCCTATCGTTCATCGTGCTTGCAGAAATGTTGAGCCTGTTAGACTAAGGATTTGGGCCATCGTTTCTCTTCGATGAGTTCATTAGGGATCTAAAAAAAATTAGATTTTTCAGTTTGGATTCAAAATTGAGAAACCTTGATCCTCTCCTATCGTTCATCGTGCTTGCAGAAATGTTGAGCCTGTTCGACTAAAGTTTTGGGCTATCATTTTGTTGGGATTGGTGTATGCCCTAAAGCCCATTAGTTGCACTCTCATCTTTTGTTACTGGATATTTTCTGGTTATTTAATGGAATGACTCTTTTCTCTTTAAACATGTCTATATGTATGGTTGTATAAGGCTCATTGTTTCTGGTAAATGAATTCGGTGTGTAGCGTCTACACACAGATAGGTCTAAATCATGGACACTGGAAACAACATATTTGTTCATAACTGAGAGATGGAACTGGGCACTTCATCTTGGTATAAGTTATAATGAGAGACTCTCCTGTATTCAGGGTGACTTACCTAAGTCATGGGAGGACTTTCCCGGATTTATCTCATTAGTGCATATGCAATGCATTGAACAGGACCATGGTAGGTGTGATCTCTAAAATAGTACTATGACTGAGAGAGATCAAGTCACCTCATGCTACTGAGTGACCAGTGCTCTTAATCTTGAGCATTTGTGGATGAACTGACGAAGTCAAGTTCTTGTGCTTTAATTCACTATGGGTGAGATTCTTTTCATGGGTCAACAGCTCTGTGTTTTGGGTACTCGGACTTGATCAGTTGGGACGTGCAGATGCAATAAAGAATCTATGCCATCTAATGATGAAATGATCGTCCCCTTAGAATTATCCGATTAATCATCAAAATCTAAGATCTTAGTATATGGATGATCCATATGGATATTGAACTTGTGGGTCGCTCCCTGGACCAAGAGAATGATATCCAGATGATGATTATGTTAAGGATATGAAGTTCTAAGGTTTAGATGTAATCGGGAAGGTCGATAGTACATGTGATAACCTGACTCGATTATGGATGTTACATAGAGGGGCATTCAGGTCATTACACTTAGTAGGTCGAAGACAACTGTCATTTTATGACGAGCTTATTATATTATATATTTGTCCTTGGAGTTCAACCATAACTCTTTAGTGGAATGAGTTAAGGTTAAAATGATCTTTATATTGCTATGGGTTTAGCATGGACATTTTGGTCATTTTGGGAGCCAATGGCAAATATGTCTTTTGGTCCCTTCTCTAGTCACTTTCCAAGATTGGCATGGTTTTTTAAAATGTTTGGATAACATTTGGTTGAATTATTTCAGTGGAAGAATAATTTTGAGTTTAAATTCAAATAAGCCTTTGATGGCATACATGAATTTAATTCTAGATAAATTATTAGTGGGCCATAGTGTGCATTATCATGTGGGACGTCCATAATGGGATTTCCATGGGTAAGGTTTCCAATTTTGAGTAGGTCTCTCTACTTGGAAAGTTGGCCTCCTCTTTGGATTAGTATTCCCATAAGAAAGTTTCCTTTTTGGATTAGAAACTTAAATTAGTAAGTGTTGTGAAACTAGTATTACTAATTGCCAAAGTTTGTGGAAGTTCTTTAGTTTCCTTTTCTAATTGGAGTGTTTCTTAAAGGAAATAAATCTTTCCTTTTAGGACATCTATAAGAATTAGAAGAGATAAACTTTTAGGAAAGGTTTCCACAAAGTTTCTATAAAAGGAACCATATACCTCCTTGGACGAACAACAACAATAGAGAAGCAAAAGGAGTGCCACACGTCCAGCTCTTTGGGTTGTTTCTTCTTCATTGAAGAAACTTTGAGATCTGAGATTTTTCCTTAGAAAAATAGTTCTCAATTCCTAGATTAAGATCCCACCATCTTAGCCAATCAGATTTGGAAGTGAGATAGAGAAGAAGAAAATCCAGTAATTTGTTTGCTGATTGCAAGTCTGAGTTCGGCCCTTTGGATCAATTTTTCCAGAGATTTGAAGTCTACGAGTCTTGAAGGTAATAGTCTTCTTCATTCTCCTTTAATTATACACTTGTTGGTCATGAATTCATGGAGTTCTTTTGCGATCACTATGGCTGATTTATGCTGCCCAAATCAAATTTTTTAAAATCTGTCATGTTCAAAATCAACCATGAATGTCTTCCGCTAGTGCGGTTTAGATCTGAATCGCAGTTTCTTTCACATACTAATGCACACCACGGCCCACAAATAACTTCTCTAGAATTAAATTCATGTATGCCATCAAAGGCCTATTTGAATTTAAACTCAAAATTATTTTTCCACTAAAAGAACTCATCCAAATGTCATCTAAACATTTTAGGAAACCATGCCAATCTTGGAAAGTGACTAGAGAAGGGACCAAAAGACATATTTGCCCTTGGCTCCCAAAATGACCAAAATGTCGATGCTAAACCCATAGCAACATAAAGATCATTTTATCCTTAACTCATTCCACTAAAGAGTTATGGTTGAACTCCAGGGACAAATATATAATATAATAAGCTCGTCATAAAATGACAGTTGTCTTCGACCTACTAAGTGTAATGACCTGAATGCCCCTCTATGTAACATCCATAATCGAGTCAGGTTATCACATGTACTATCAACCTTCTCGATTACATCTAAACCTTAGAACTTCATATCCTTAACTTAATCATCATCCGGATATCATTCTCTTGGTCTAGGGAGCGACCCACAAGTTCAATATCCATATGGGACATCCATATACTAAGATCTTAGATTTTGATGATTAATCGGATAATTCTAAGGGGACGATCATTTCATCTGATCAAGTCTGAGTACCCAAAACACAGAGCTGTTGACCCATGAAAAGAATCTCACCCATAGTGAATTAAAGCACAAGAACTTGACTTCGTCAGTTCATCCACAAATGCTCAAGATTAAGAGCACTGATCACTCAGTAGCATGAGGTGACTTGATCTCTCTCAGTGATAGTACTATTTTAGAGATCACACCTACCATGGTCCTGTTCAATGCATTGCATATGCACTAACGAGATAAATCCGAGAAAGTCCTCCCATGACTTAGGTAAGTCACCCTGAATACAGGAGAGTGTCTCATTATAACTTATACCAAGATGAAGTACCCAGCTCCATCTCTCAGTTATGAACAAATATGTTGTTTCCAGTGTCCATGATTTAGACCTATCTGTGTGTAGACACTACACACCGAATTCATTTACCAGAAACAATGAGCCTTATACAACCATACATATATACATGTTTAAAGAGAAAAGAGTCATTCTATTAAATAACCAGAAAATATCCAGTAACAAAAGATGAGAGTGCAGCTAGCGGGCTTTAGGGCATACACCAATCCCAACAAAATGATAGCCCAAAACTTTAGTCGAACAGGCTCAACATTTCTACAAGCACGATGAACGATAGGAGAGGATCAAGGTTTCTCAATTTTGAATCCAAACTGAAAAATCTAATTTTTTTTTAGATCCCTAATGAACTCATCGAAGAGAAACGATGGCCCAAATCCTTAGTCTAACAGGCTCAACATTTCTGTAAGCACGATGAACGATAGGAGAGGATCAAAGTTTCTCAATTTCGAATCCAAACTGAAAAATCTGATTTTTTTTTTATTTTTAGATCCCTAATGAACTTATCGAAGAGAAACGATGGCCCAAATCCCTAGTCGAACAGGCTCAACATTTCTGGAAGCACGATGAACAATAGGAGAGGATCAAGGTTTCTCAATTTTGAATCCATTGAATCCAAACTGAGAAATTTGATTTTTTTTGTTTTTTTTAGATCTCTAATGAACTCATCGAAGAGAAACGATGGCCCAAATCCTTAGTCGAACAGGCTCAACATTTCTACAAGCACGATGAACGATTGGAGAGGATCAAGGTTTCTCAAATTTGAATCCAAACTGAGAAATCTGATTTTTTGATTTTTTTAAAAGAGAAAGAGTGGGAATAAATTCAAAGAATTAGAAATTTCAAAAAATCTCATCTCATTTTTTTATGCGGAATCCAACATAGGCCACCAATTCGAAAGTAGCCAAGGAATCCAGAAAAGAAGTATAAGCATAGAGCAATACATATGATATGCAAATTTTCATTTCTAGCATCATGTTCTCAAATGAACGAGTCCCACCGGGTGTGCCAGCTTGATGGACCGCGCGTTCATGCTTGGTGCTACTGAGGTTGGTGGACGTGGGAGTCCGTGGGGTACGACCCTTTCGCGCCCGGGGGACAGAAGCGGGTATCAACATTTTTTTGTGTAGGTGTGCCAGATTTTCTATTTTACTTGGAATTGCAAGTGGTGATCCACGGATCGACCTTCACAAGTAAAAAGAAAATCAACTTCTTTCAAGTTTTCCATTGCACATATATTTAAGAAAAGAGATATTTTATTGATTTGCCGTGAAAGGCGATTGATTTGGCATTTATAGCTGATTTTTGGCAGTTATAGCCGATTTTGGCGTTTATAGCCGATTTTTGGCGTTTATGGCCGATTTACAATTCTTATCAATAATGAAAGACAAGAGTTAGTTTTCGAAAGATTTCTAAAATAATACCACATCCATTAGTAATCACAATAATATAATGATCATAAATGGGAAGTTCTATGGCTTTGCCTTTTCAAATCGCTAGAGAGATATGACCCAAGCAATTTGAAGAAGGCAAAAGGCCATAGAGGGTACAATTGTTCTGATTGCAGGTATGGTGAGCCCAGAATGAGCGTTCCAATGACTGCTAGAAGCAATTGTGAACCTAAATTCGACTAATCGAGAAACAGAGCTTGCTCGATGTAAGAAGAATATAAGGTTGGAGTTACAAATGTGTCGGCTGCGAATACAGTAGACCCTGAAAGGGCGTACTAGTACCGCTAGACAAAAATGTTCGGATACTGCATCCATGAGATGAGATTCTCTGTTTTGAAAGGTCAAGATTGGATTCATCAAAGAGAGCAGATGGTATTCCGATCCAAATACGGTCTCAGCGATTTCCGCGAGCGCCAGTACTCAAAAGGGAATGAACCATAATTTCTCGGTTCTAAATCCAAAAATGACGAGTTTTTTTCTTTTTTGAAAGGCCAAGATCGGGTTCATCAAAAAAAGCAAAAGGCATTCCAATCTAAACACGGGCTCAACGATTTCCGCGAGCGTCAGTGCTTAGAAGGGAGGAGACCAAAATTTCTCCGATCTGAACCCAAAAATGACGGAAATTTTTTTTTTGAAGATTTATATTTTTAAATTTTTTTTTAATTTATTTATTTATGTTTTTTTGAAAAATCTTATGTTTTTTATTTTTATTTATTATTTTAATTTTTTTTATTTTAAAATTTTTATTTAAAAGACGAGAGAGTACACATAGGCCTCCTAACCCGGTCTTATGAAATCTCGATTGATAAAATTGCCCCCATGTAAGGGTAGGATTACTTAATGAACCCGTTTGGAAGACCCTTGCCTAGAACAGTTAAGCTGTCTCCACACTCTGGACAAGGCTTTTTTTGAATCAACTGTGATCAAAGAACGCAATTGGTTTAACCTTAGTGGTTTATGTCTTTTTTTTTTAGATCCCAAATAGGCTCATCGAAGAGAAACGATGGCTCAAAACCATAGTCGAACAGGCTCAACATTTCTGCAAGCACGATGAACGATAGGAGAGGATCAAGGTATCTCAATTTTGAATCCAAACTGAAAATCCTGATTTTTTATTTTTTTTGTTTTTAGATCTCAAATTGACTCATCGAAGAAAAACAATGGCCCAAAACCTTAGTCGAACAGGCTCAACATTTCCGTAAGCACGATGAACGATAGGAGAGGATCAAGGTTTCTCAATTTTGACTCCAAGCTAAAAAATCTAGTTTTTTTAATCCCTAATGAACTCATCGAAGAGAAACGATGGCTCAAAACCTTAGTCGAACAGGCTCAACATTTCTGCAAGCACGATGAACGATAGGAGATGATCAAGGTTTCTAAATCTTGAATCCTAACTGAAAAATCTGATTTTTTGATTTTTTCTTAGATCTCAAATAGACTCATCGAAGAGAAACGATAGTCCAAAACTTTAGTCGAACAGGCTCAACATTTCTACAAGCACGATGAACGATAGGAGAGGATCAAGGTTTCTCAATTTTGAATCCAAACTGAAAAATCTAATTTTTTTTAGATCCCTAATGAACTCATCGAAAAGAAACGATGGCCCAAATCCTTAGTCTAATAGGCTCAACATTTCTGCAAGCACGATGAATGATAGGAGAGGATCAAAGTTTCTCAATTTTGAAACCAAACTGAAAAATCTGATTTATTTTTTATTTTTTATTTTTAGATCCTTAATGAACTTATCGAAGAGAAATGATGGCCCAAATCCCTAGTCGAACAGGCTCAACATTTCTGGAAGCACGATGAACGATAGGAGAGGGTCAAGGTTTCTCAATTTTGAATCCATTGAATCCAAACTGAGAAATCTGATTTTTTTTTTGTTTTTTTTTTTTTTAGATCTCTAATGAACTCATCATAGAGAAACGATGGCCCAAATCCTTAGTCGAACATGCTCAACATTTCTACAAGCACGATGAACGATTGGAGAGGATCAAGGTTTCTCAATTTTGAATCCAAACTGAGAAATCTGATTTTCTGATTTTTTTTAAAAGAGAAAGTGTGGAAATAAATTCAAAGAATTAGAAATTTCCAAAAAATCTCATCTCATTTTTTTTATGCGGAATCCAACATAGGCCACCAATTGGAAAGTAGCCAAGGAATCCAGAAAAGAAGTATAAGCATAGAGCAATACATATGATGTTGGAAATAGGGTGGGCCTCTGGGATAGGTTTCAAAAACTTTTGACCCACTTGACGCAGGGATCAACTATCCAGAAGGCTATAAAACCCAATCCAAGATCTATGTCCTCAATCTCAGCCATCATGATCAGTAAATACAATCTATCTATGAGATAGAAACAGCTACTAACAAGCATCCATAATAATCTACAACATGCAAGGAAGTGAATTATACCTTTGCAGCTCGGTTGTGCTCTAATGGAGAAGTTGTGTCTTTCTTTGATGATGAAACGCTTTCACTAATCAAATAAGAATCTCTAAGACCTCTTGATCTTCCACGCTATGACCCGTATTAGATTCTCCTTTTTCTTAAGAAGATGGTGGGATCTCTGAGAGAAAACTACTAGGAACTCTAGGGAGGAACTAGAAAGAGAACTAGAAGAGGGAGAGGAGAAGAGGCATGTGCAACACTTGCACAAAGAAGCCTTGGACGTGAATCCCTAGGTGGATGTATACATGGACGTGCAACACCTTGCCCTCCTCTATTTATAGCTTAAAAGGAATTAAGCCACCTCCTCTTTCTAATTGAAATAGAAGTCTCACCTCTCTAACAATTAGTAACTCTCTTCTATTACTAGTTAAGATAGAACTCTTACTTCCTTAATAATTAGTAACTTACTATATCATAATTACAAGTCTCACTTCAAATATGATTAGTAACTTTCCAATTCCTTTCTAATTAAAATAGAAGTCTCACTTCTACTAAAATTAGTAAGTCTACTATTATCACTATTAAAAGTCCCACTTCAAATAGAAATAGTAACTTTCCTTTTAGAGTTCAACTAGAATTGGATACTTTCTAATAATTGGGCTAGCGTGGGGACCACTAGGGATTCCTTAGAAAGCTGGCTCCAACTGGGACACGCGACCCCACATCTCATGTGTAATCCGGGCCCACAGTTAATTGCAAATAACTCCACTATATAAATGCAATTGAACTCCAGTCTTAGGAATATTACATAGAAGACCCTAAACTTCCACATTACCACAAGTAGACCCCTCTATCAATATCCATGGATCAATTGGACCTGTCTTCCAAACTAGATCCATATCTTATTATCCTTGAGCCCCAATTAATTATAATGATCAAAGGTACCTTTCCAATTAACTCTTAATCGGAATGGGTGCGCACTTACCAATGATAAATCCATTAATTGGCACAAGGGGATATTAGAGATTGATTCCATCTTGACTATTAAATGTTCCCACAGCTCTACTACCATGTACCCAAATCACCGAGGTGTTGACCTACAGTTGGCCTCACTCATTGGTGACTCAAAGCAAATGAATAGATAGAAACTTGAGTTCATTAATGTCTCAGGATTGAGAGCCTATTGCTAGGGAATTATGAGATCAGACCTTAAAGTAAAGACAATGTTTATAAGTTACTTCTTATGGTCCTTCAATACATCCAATGTACTACCACTATGATCCAGAGTCTTTGTTGGAATTTGAGATGACTTGAGAAGCTTTATAAAGAATTGAAGTGATTAGTATCTCAAGCATTGTTTTGAGTTGGAATTATTGTCAACACAATGTCACAAGCATGATGTTAATAGGTTGGTGTTGATAGAGCCTAAAAGAAAAATCAGAGTTGAAATAGTTCAGGAATTCAGAATTCCTGAAGCAGAGTGGTCGGTCGACCGGGCACCCCATGCGGTCGACCGAGCAAGAGAAACCTGCAGAAAAAAGTTTCAGGTAGCTCCCAGTTATTTTCGTGACAAAGTGTGTCGCAGGTCGACCGGGCACCCCAGGATGTCAACCGCGCAGTGTATGATCTCGACCGAGCAAGGCACGTCGACCGAGCACGGGAACCAGAGTTGCGCAGAAATTAGAAGTTGTGCACGAAAATTCAGGCTTCTCATCTATTTCGTTTGGGACTCTTTCTAAACGAATTGTAGCCTATTTTGAACACTCTTAAGGGTTACCATAACCTATATAAAGGCATGTTTGGTTCGTTTTTAACAAGACACAAGAAAGAAGAGAAGAAAAGAGAGAAGAAAAGAGAGAGTTTTGGAGAGAAGAGAGTGCTGTTGCTGTGTGCAGTCTTGTTACAAGTTTCTACAGCAAGTGTGGACGAGGATGTGCTCTTGAAGATGGTGTTTCGTCCATAAGATAAGTGTCTCTCTGTTTATGCTTTAATTTTCAATTTGTAAGGGATTGAGAGAGAGAGATTGTAGAGGGGAAGGGCTGTAGAAAAAGGTTTCTACTTTAATTCTGTAGAACATCAAGTTGGTGCTTGGTGTCTGGGGTTTGGTGATCCTATCTGTTGGTGCAGATAAATTGTAAAGGGAGTTGTTGCTTCCTAGATAGTTAGTACTATCTGAAACTAAAGGGAGTAGGTGCTTCCTAGATAGTTGGTGCTATCTGAAACTAAGGGTTGGTGCTCTTTGTCGTTGGTGCGACTAAATAGATTCAGATCTGTCCCGGATTGGTGTTCGGACAGTCTTTGAACCGTGGACGTAGCCTTTCGGTGAACCACGTTAAATCTGGTGTCCTTGTGTGATTTGATTTGCTTTTGTTGTTAAATTGGACCTGTTTTTAAGGAATCACTGATTCACCCCCCCCCTCTCAGTGATCGCGATATCTAACAATTGCTATCAGAGCGTAAGGCTCCCTTGATAAGCTTAACACGCTAAGGGTGATCTCTTGTCAAATCACATGGCAACCAATACAGGGAATAAGAAAGCACCTTTGTTTGATGGTTTTAATTACTCCTTCTGGAAGATCAGAATGCAGGCTTTCATTAAGTCACTTGGCTATGATGTCTGGGAGACTGTCAGAGTCGGTTAGAATATTGCCATTGTACCCAATGATGCTGCAACGAAGAAGTTAGCAGACAACGACTCTAAGGCGCAGAATGCACTCTTTAGTGGCCTTGTGGACAGCGAGCTGGTCAAAGTAATTGTTGACACCAAAAATGTCACTTTGCCTCATCAAGATCCAAAGAGCTACATGAAGTCGCAACCTGCCATAAATAGGCAATGCTGCTTCCAAAAATCAAATCTTGTCAGAATCAAACAAAAACTGCAAGATTCTTCCAGACAGCCAAAAGAGGAGTACACAAGAAGTTTCGGGCCATTTCAAAATCATTTGGCCTAACTTCGCTTCTCCGACAGCCGAAAAGGAGCTCTCGGCGACAAAAGCTCTCCGGGACCATGGTTTCCAAGACAGAACCTATGGATCATCTTAAAATGACTCCAATAGGTTCCCTGTCAAATTTCAAGTCAATCGGACATCGGTTGACCACACATCAAACCGCGACATCTTCATCGCGACAAAAAGCAAGTCTGCAGGTGATAAGACCCCAAACGGCTTCAAAACTCAAACAAAAGCCTATGGTTGGTCTTACTTATTGCTCAGGAGGCTTCACACCAAATTTCAGGTCATTCCGACATCGTTTGACCCAGTTTCAGCTTCTGACGGAAAATCGGCAGCTCTGCGCGACAAAGTCTTCGGCTTTCTCAGGAAATTGGAAACTTTGCAAAATAAAATGCAAGGATTCTCATCAGGTTTCCTACAAAGAAATCAGGCCAATAAATGGTCAAAATGTCAAGGAAAAGTACAGAAGAAAAAAGAATCAGAAAAAAGAAAAAACGGACGCAAAACGGGACACGAAAGGGGGAAAACCCCCCCAGGGTCGCAGACCCCTGCGACCCTGGGCCAGGGTCGCCGGCGACCTTGGACCCCGGGGTCGCCGGGAAAGCCCCGGAAACCCCGGTTTTCGCCGTTTTTTCGCGATTCGAGGAGCCCAGCCCCTGGTACTTTCCAAAATTCATGCTTTTGAGACACCAAGTCCTCTGACATCCGTCCAAAACACGGGTAAATCATCAAGAGTATCGAAGACAGTATTGATCGCCACCCGGTCAACCAAAAAAAAGTGTGCTTTCCACCCGACCGATCGAGAAATCGACAGGACAGATGGCACCAAGCCGCTGTTGGCAACAAACACCTGAAATTACATGATCATCTGATGTCGATCTACATGAAGATCCATCGATGATCATCAACAGAAGAATCTCAAAGGACGTGGCACGGCCCGCGACTCTTCAGCTGCTCGGCGACCACTTAATGCGATTAATTGACTAACTTTATTACAGTCATTAATCCATTTCTTTGGACGGCCCAATCAGAAGCAAGCATTCGAGAGTTACAAGTCAAGAGATTCATGGCATTTAACCCATGAAACTCCTCCCATCATGGCGATTAAAGGCGATTAAATGCCCTCAATCTCCTCCGGCCAATCAGAAGCCAAGAAAAAGGAGTTACAAAATAAACAATTCAATTTTGTAACTCCTCCCATTATGCGGCTTAATGACAATAAAAGCCCATAAACCCACCTAAATGGCTACCTAAAAGCCTATAAATAGGAAGGCTCTCCAAGAAGAAATACACAACGGACAGACAACAAACATCAACAGACAGCAGTCAGAAATCCAGAGAAAAGAAAAAGAGAGAAAACTCTGCGGAAGTTCTAGACCGGCCACCGCAACAAGGTGACAAAAGTCCCTTGGGGGGTACCCCCCCAAGGTCCTTGCCTTCTCCTCCTGCCTCCAATGGCTTAGATATGGCTTTTCAGCCCGTCTACTCGGCTTTTTATTGGATATAGGACCTCCTTTTGGTCTTTGTCTTCTAAAAACCCGAGGTTATAGCCAAGCCAAGCGAATCAATAGCATCCTCTGTTCTCATCTGCATGGATGATGGCGAAGCCCACATATGGCTTGCGACCGTCAATCTAAACGAGTCCCCCACAATCTCCTGAGAAGTTAGATCCTCCTTTTCTTGCTTTTCATTGTAGTTTGAATTTTTTTTAAAAGAGACAAAAATCACAGTTCTTGTCTTTCATTATTGATAAGGATTGTAAATCGGCTATAAATGCCAAAATCGGCTATAAACGCCAAAAATCGGCTATAAACGCCAAAATCGGCTATAAATGCCAAAAAAATCGCCTTTCACGGCAAACTAAGAAAAATGTCTCTTTTCTTAAATATATGTGCAATGGAAAACTTGAAAGAAGTTGATTTCCTTTTTACTTGCGAAGGTTGATCTCCGGATCACCACTTGCAATTCCAAGTAAAAATAGAAAATCTGGCACACCCACAAAAAAAGAAATGTTGATGCACGCCCCTTGCCCCCCGGTTACGAAAGGGTCGGAACCAAACGGACTCCCACGTCCGCCGACCTCGGTAGAACCGAGCATCGGAGCGCGGTCCATCAAGCTGGCACACCCGGTGGGACTCGTTTATTTGAGAACACGATGCTAGAAATGAAATATTTGCATATCATATATTTTGCTCTATGCTTATATTTCTTTTCTCGATTCCTTGGCTACTTTATAATTGGTGGCCTATGTTGAATTCCGCATAAAAAAAAATGAGATGAGATTTTTTGTTTGGAAATTTCTAATTCTTTGAATTTATTTCCACTCTTTCTCTTTTCAAAAAAAAAAAAAAACAAAAAAAAATCAGATTTTTCATTTTTGGATTCAAAATTGAGAAACCTTGATCCGTTCCTATCGTTCATCGCGCTTGCAGAAATGTTGAGCCTGTTCGACTAAGGTTTTGGGCCATGGTTTCTCTTCGATGAGTTCATTAAAAATCAAAAAAAATATATATATATAAAAAAAAAAATTTAGATTTCTCAATTTGGATTCAAAATTGAGAAACCTTGATCCGTTCCTATCGTTCATCGCGCTTGCAGAAATGTTGAGCCTGTTCGACTAAGGTTTTGGGCCATGGTTTCTCTTCGATGAGTTCATTAAAAATAAAAAATATATATATATATATAAAAAAAAAAAATTTTAGATTTCTCAATTTGGATTCAAAATTGAGAAACCTTGATCCGTTCCTATCGTTCATCGCGCTTGCAGAAATGTTGAGCCTGTTCGACTAAGGTTTTGGGCCATGGTTTCTCTTCGATGAGTTCATTAAAAATAAAAATATATATATATATATAAAAAAAAAATTTTTTTATTTCTCAATTTGGATTCAAAATTGAGAAACCTTGATCCGTTCCTATCGTTCATCGCGCTTGCAGAAATGTTGAGCTTGTTCGACTAAGGTTTTGGGCCATGGTTTCTCTTCGATGAATTCATAAAAATAAAAATAAAATAAAAAATATATATAAAAAAAAAGACATAGACCACTAAGGTTAAACCAACTGTGTTCTTTGATCATGGTTGATTCAAAGAAAAGCCTTGTCCAGAGTGTGGAGACAGCTTGACTATTCTAGGCAAGGGTCCTCCAAACGGGTTGATTAAGTAATCCTACCCTTACCTGGGGGCAATTCTATCAATCAAGATTTCATAAGACCAGGTTAGGAGGCCTATGTGTACTCTCTCATCTTTTAAATAAATTTTTTTCAAAAATAAAATTTTTAAAAATAAAAATTTTAAAAAAAAAAATAAAAAATAAAAAAAAATTTTTTAAAAAAAAATCTTAAAAAAAATAATAAAAAAATAAATAAAAAAAAAAGATTTTAAAAAAAAAAAAAAAAAAAAATCTTCAAAGAAAAAAAAAACTTCCGTCATTATGGGTTTAGATTAGAGAAATCTTGGTCTTCTCCTTTCTGAGCACTGGCGCTCGCGGAAATCGCTGAGCCCGTGTTCAGATTGGAGTGCCTTTTGCTCTCTTTGATGAACCCGATATTGGCCTTTCAAAAAAAAAAAACTCGTCATTTTTAGATTCAGATCCGAGAAATCATGGTTCATTTCTTTCTGAGCACTGGCGCTCGCGGAAATCGCTGAGCCCGTGTTCAGATTGGAATACCATCTGCTCTCTTTGATGAATCTAATCTTGACCTTTCAAAACAGAGAATCTCATCTCATAGATGCGGTCTCAAAACATTTGTGTCTAGCGGTACTAGTACGCCCTTTCAGGGTCTACTGTATTGCGACCGGCACATCTGTAACTCCAACTTTATATTCTTCTTACCTCGAGTAAGCTCTGCTTCTCGATAAGTCGAATTTAAGTTCACAATTGCTTCTAGCAGTCACTAGGATGCCCATTCCGGGCTTACCATACCTGCGATCAGAACAATTGTACCCTCTATGGCATTTTGCCTTCCTCATATTGCTTGGGTCATCTACCTCGAGCAATTTGAAAAGACGAAACCATAGAATTTCCCATTTATGATCATTATATTCTTGTGATTACTAATGGATGTGGTCTTGTTTCATAAATTTTCGAAAAACTAACAATGGCAGCTTCACTAACCATTACTTTCGACGAAAACAAGCACCAACTCATGCTTCAACAGAAGCAAACCACGCGCACCTACAAGCGCCCCATCAGCTGCCGCAGTGTCAACTCCCTCGGCAACTCTCTGAACTCCGGGTCGACCTCGACTCCCCGGACTATCGTCTTTGGGACGCTGGGACCATTCCCACTTCCTGAGGAACAAACTGCTCCCTCCAAGAAGCAGAAACTCGCCTCTCAACGTGTCACTACCGTGACACCAAAGGCGAGCACCAGAAGGCCTGAAGCCCGTGGCAGCCCCACGAAGCCTCAACCTGCAAACAACCAGGTCTACCCCAAGACTTGGTCCCCAAGACCTTCACCAAAACAGAGAAGGTCCCAGGCATCCACTAAGCCAGCATTCCTGGCCCCACTCAAGGAGAACCAGTTCTATCCTCTTGCTTACATGAAAGAGGAGAGACCCATCTCCAACCTGACTTCCAAGTCAACCCAGCATGAGCCGGCTTGTTCCTACAAGCCCAAAATCAAGTCATGCATCACAAGGCCTCCACAAGCATCTGCTAAGGCCTACAAATCTGCAGTTCGACCCTTCATCTCTACAAGGGCCGAACTTCACAAATTCAAAGCTTCGCTGCAACAGGCGAAGGACAGGGTTCGCATCCTGTCCTTGCCCAGCTACAGAGAAGACAGGCTCGGCTGCTGCGCCCGAGGGAACACATCCTTCATCGTCAAAGCCCAGTCAGAGCTGACCGAAGCTCAAATTACTCGTCGTATACGCCGCCGCGCGTCATACCGACAAAAGAGACTAGAGAAGCAAAGGACCCAGCCTCCCACACTTCAAGTCTCTCCCAAATGGGTCGAAAAAGAAAGACCCAACCAAGTTGCTGCCGTCCATATGGTTGGAAAAACCAGAAGGCGCCAAAAATCAGCAACAAAAATCCATGTCCGACGTCCGATGACCCGCAGCGTCTCAAGGACAAGAAGACATTCAGAAGAATCCCCTGCTCCTTCAAGCAAAGGACAGCAGAGTGATCCTTCCTCAAGCTCCTCTTCGAAAAGAATGAGCCCCAGCTCAGTCACCAGGACAGTTTCTTCGTTCGAATCACGAAGGATGAATGTCTTGGCTACAAATTCTGAGCCACCACCCCGCAATCCACCTCCAGAAGATGCGATCACCCGCATCCAGCAGTTGGAACAGGGCCAGCAGAGGATTGAAACTCTGATGGAAAACCTTCTCCTCGCCTTCCAAAATCAGGCGAACAATGAACCTCCTCCGAATCATCAAGACGACGAGGTAAATAGAGAAGAAAATGAGTCACGCGCCCTTATCAAAAAGGACGTAGACGGTATCCTCGCCAAAGCAAAAGAAGAGGATATACTCAAAGAGCATGGGATCAAGCCACCATATCCCTTATGGATGGACTCGGTCCCGTTCCCCACCAAATTCAAGCATCCTACTCTCCAAACATATACGGGGAAAGGATCAGCCAGACAGCACGTCATCCACTTCAAGATCCTGACGGGAGCTATCGCGGATCAAGATGCACTCAAGATCCGCCTCTTTGCAAGTACCCTAAAAGGTACGGCTTTCGATTGGTACTCCACTCTGCCGGAGGACTCAATCCAAAATTGGGCCATGCTAGAGACACGCTTCCTGACTCACTTCAAAGGTGAGGATCATCCTGCTACTATGGCTCAGCTGTGCAGCCTAAAACAGGGGGAGAATGAATCAACATATGACTTCATTCACAAGTGGAAAGCAATGGCATACAAATGCTCTGATGTATTGCCACAAGCGTCGCTAGTCGACATCTGCCGAAACAATATGAGAGCCAGAATCCGCTCCATGATCATCGGCAACAAATCAAAAAACCTGGGAGAACTCCTAGAAGCTTCCATGGAAGCTGAAACGGTGATTAAAGACCTCAACAGTCAGAAATCATCAAGAAAAGAGCCAACCGCCATTGCAACCTCTAAACCAAAGAAGAAAGAGGTCCTCAATGTGCTAGACCAAGCCAGCTCCTCAGCCACCAAAGAAAGCTGAAAACAAAGCTGCTGGTAAGAGACCTGAACTCTCTGACGCCTTCAAAGAACGAGTAGAGAAGAAATACCCGTTTGATGAAGATGTTGATGAAATCTTCGGGGCTCTTATGGCAAACGGCAAGCTCACCTTGCCTGAACCAAAAAGACCGGGTGATGCTGGCAAAACCAACGATCCTCGGTACTGTCCATACCACCAGATGATCTCGCATCCTCTCAATCAATGCTTCGTTGTGAGAGAGAAAATAAATGAGATGTGGAAAAACGGAGTCATCACCTTTGACAAAAACTATGGGTCTGCCTCCGTCAACATGGTGACATGTGGACAAACATCAAGATCACCGAAGAAGAAGATCACTACTTCCTTCAAGGTGATAAACTCAATCGAAGCGTCCGAGGAACTGGTTCCTTACCCGACACCAGACGGACAACCGATATGGGTACATCCCGATCTCCTAGAAGATGAAAATTGGGAGGTCGTGAAAATAAAGCCTACAGCTCGACAGCGAAGGCAGGCTAGGAAACATCTCCTCAAGCTCAAACGGCAAGAGAAGACCCAGCCAAAACTAGAGGTCAAAGAAAAGGCAGAGGCTTCCTCTACCGCTTCACTGGAGGTAACAAAAACATCCCTTCCAGAGACTTCAAAGGGGGTAAGGAAATTCACTCTCAGTGATTTCATGCCACCTCAATTCAAAGAAGCCATGCAGGAGACATCATACTCTTGCAATTCAGTAGTTGGATTCTCCATTGATGGATACGAATCCAGCGACACCGATGATGGATTCGAATCCAACTACACAGATGAGTGGGAGGAGTCCCTTGAAACAGGAGAATATCTCTCCGATGAAGAATGGGTTCCTGAGTCTCATCTTATGCCAGTAATCTGGTATAACCCCCTATAGCCACAAGGATCCTGGTCTGATGATGAAGAAGACCAAGAGGCTGTACAAGAAAATGCTGCTGACCCAGCACCTCTCATTACTCCAGTGGAAATCAACAATGTTGAGCCACAAAGAGATGATGAAGAAGAAGATCCGGCTCCCATGCCTGATCTTGAAGAATATGCAAGGATCTTGCAGCGACTCGCTCTAGAACAAGAGCAAGAACGCATCAACGAGCCTCCTCGCAATCCAGAGCCTGAAGTCCCTGAAGACCATCAGGTACATCCTCCCTTAACTCCTGAAAATGGAGAAAATTGCTGGATAGACGATCCTCTCACATCCGAGGATGAGTCTGACTCCGATCAGGCAACGTCTCCCGTCAGAGCTTCCTGTAATGTGATAATTCGGGATTATAGCTCTTCCGAAGCATCGTCTGATGAGAGCACTTACACTCCGGCGACGCCTAGCAATATATCTTCTGGAGCCACCTCGTCTCACGTGACTTTCACTGAGATGACACCCTCTCAGGTTTCTTCTCCTGAGACTGTGACTTCGAAGTTCACACCCTTCCTGACTGAAGAATTCCCAGCCATTGATGCTTGGGACGATGAATTAGTCAACGAAGAAGAAAGATTGCTGGATGCTGTTCAGGACTTGTTCCCGGAAAATGCTCCATGCAACACAATCACTGAGGATGGTAACTCTGCTGCTGATGCATCCTCAGCAAATGAAAAACGACAGCCTCTTGATCCTGAAGACAATCTTCCAAACGAAGACCCTTCTCAAGAAGCTCTCGAAGTTGGTAGAGGCACCCGCTCTGGCCGGGACTACCACAAAAATTACAACCAATCTTCCTTTACATATGTAAATCCTTCGGGAAAAGATGTTGTAAGCGCCCCTAGTGGCAACAATGATGAACATGCAGGCCCTAAGGAGGCTTTCAAGTATGACTTAATTGAACACTTCAAGCACATACCTGCACGTCTGCACATCCTAGATTTGTTGCGAATGTCTCCGCACACTCGTGATAATCTCATTTCGGAATTACAAAAACTGAATGAGGATGTCGACAAACATGCCCCGCAAGTCCTCCAAATTGAAATGGATTACCGGGTCAAAAACTCAGAAGCCTCCTCAAAGGGAGAAAAGAAGAAAACTGAGGGATCATGCATTGAATGCCTCTCGGTTAAAAAAGCAGCCAGTGCAACCATCGCCTTCACAAAGGATGACCTCCTACTTGGCGAAACCAGGCATAACCGACCCCTGTACTTCACAGGGTATATCAAGGAAATGCCTATGCATAGAGTTCAGATCGACCCAGGTTCTGCACTCAACCTTATCTCCACATCGGCTCTTGAAGAGTTGGGCATCCCACCCAGCAAACTGAGCCACACATCTGTATCTATCTTTGGATACGATGGGAGTACTCAAAGGCCTATCGGCAAAATCAGGTTCAAATTGCAGATCGGTGATCTTATCTCTGAGGTCACAGTGTATGCAATAAAGACCCCTTCATGCTACAACATCCTTCTCGGACGCCCTTGGATCCATGAGAATGGTGTTGTCCCTTCAACTCTACATCAATGCATCAAGTTTGTTGGCGACGACGGCATGATACATCGAGTCTTTGCGGACAGAAAACCCTTCAAAGGTAAAGAAATCCACTTCGCAGACTCACAGATGTATGAAGGTGAAAAAGAAGAAGAGGAGAAGCATACAGCATCCTTTGCCGAAAATCTCCAGAAAGATAAAGGCAAAGCTCCTCAACAATCACCGGAAGAAAACAAACCATCCGGTAAATCTGAAGAGAGCATGCAAACTCCCTTCATCATCTCCCTCAAATCTTCAAAGCCTTTGGTCATCACAACTAAAGTGAAGAAGGCAAAACAAAAGCCTGGGGGCAAATTTGTTGTCTCTTTCGTGTCTATCATGCAAGACACGGACTCGGATTCAGAGCCAGAAGACGACACATCGTCAAGCCAAGCTGACACTCAGCAAGTTCAGCCTGCTCTTACTCCAATGGAGACAACTTCTGACATAGAAGATCCTACGTCAGCTTCCTTCGTTGTTCCAGCAACTTCAGCAAAGGAAAAACCGATCTTCTTCCATAGATCGGATGCTTCTTCATCAAACTCCATGCTTGAACCTTTCCAAAATAAAGGTACGCCTCAACTATCCTTATACAGTTCTGTGGCACAAGCTATTATGAAGAAAATGGGCTATGACGCTCAAAACCCAGTCGGTTTGGGAGAAGGACGCGGTATTCTCACGCCATTGGGGCCCGTCTTGACCAAAAGCCAGCTGGAAGATTGGAGACTCTACGGCTATGTAGAAAAGTCTTCACACGGGTTAGGGTATGATCCTGACACTCCCTTGAGACAGTTGACACAAAGGCTTAAAAGTCAATATACTGACCAAGCCTCAACATCTCAAATCCATGAAGACATCGATCTCCCTGGATATCTCTTTGATGAGTCACCTGACAAAGATCCAGGAAGCTCATCCAATTGGCACGATTTCTCCGAAAATGAAGAGGAGTTGTCCGATGGCACAGACGTGTGGACTTCTGACCCAGAAGAACCCTCATCTCCAAAAGAAGTAGCCTACTTCGACTCGGTTTCAACAGGCGATTGGGATCATCTCATAGCAAGCCTTGGGAAAATTACCGATCAAGAAGACCCGTGGAAAGGAACAAAACCTTGGTCTGGAAATGCCCTTGAAACCCCAGAAGGTTTCGTTGAGCTGGAAGCCTCCGAAAATATTGTGGAGGAACCACCTTCGAACCTTCCAACAGAAGATCCTGTTCAAAAGATAGACTTGGGAACACCAGATAACCCACGTCCTGTATTCATAAGCAAGAATATAAAGGATGATGAGTTACCCGAGTATATCGCTTTTCTTCGTGAGTTCGTTGATTGCTTTGCATGGTCTTATGCTGAAATGCCAGGCTTAGACCCCAAAATAGCAGTTCACAAACTCAATCTTCAAGAAGACATCAAGCCTGTCAAGCAAGGCCAAAGAAGATTCCGTCCAGATGTGATGGATAAAATTGAACAAGAAGTTCAAAAACTCAAAAGCGTCGGCTTCATCCGTGAGGAACAACATCCTGAATGGTTGGCCAACATTGTCCCCGTGACAAAGAAAAATGGGCAGATCAGGGTCTGTATTGACTATAGAGACCTGAATGGCGCATGCCCAAAAGATGAATTTCCGCTCCCCATACCAGAGGTAATGATTGATAATACCTGTGGATTCGAGCGAATGACATTCATGGATGGTTTCTCTGGCTACAATCAGATAAAGATGCATCCTGAGGATGAAAAACATACATCCTTTCGAACCCCATTTGGCGTGTATTGCTACACTGTCATGCCATTTGGTCTGAAGAATGCTGGTGCCACATATCAGAGGGCTATGATGAAAATATTCCAAGATATGCAGCACAAGACGGTTGAATGTTACGTTGATGACCTCGCCGTCAAAAGCAAAAGAAAAGAAGATCATCTCGAAAACCTTCGAGAAGTCTTCCTCCGGCTTCGCAAACACAAACTGCGAATGAATCCATTGAAATGCTTCTTCGGCGTCTCGTCGGGTAAGTTCCTCGGATTCTTAGTTCGGAAAGCTGGAATAGAGCTTGACCCCATAAAAGTCAAAGCCATTCTAGAAATGCCCTCTCCAAGAACCTTGAGAGAACTCAAAGGGCTTCAAGGGAGATTGGCCTACATCAGACGGTTCATCTCCAATCTTTCGGGGAAATGTCGTCCATTCTCCCGGTTGATGAAAAAAGGTGTAAACTTTGTCTGGGATGCTGACTGTGAAGCTGCTTTCCAAGACATCAAGTCATACCTGACAAAACCTCCAGTGTTAGCTGCTCCTACCACTGGAAAACCATTCATCTTGTACACAAGAGCCCTTGATCACTCTCTGGGAGCTCTGCTTGCGCAAGAAAATGATCAAAGAAAAGAAGCTGCTCTATATTACCTCAGCCGCATGCTAGTAGGTGCAGAGCATCGCTACTCTCCAGTCGAAAAAGAATGTCTTGCAGTGATGTTCGCCGTACAAAAGCTGCGTCACTACTTGCTTTCCAACACAGTCTACCTAGTCTCGAGGGTCAACCTCTTGAAGGTCCTTGTCACAAAGGCAGGTTCTCTCAATGCTCGACTGGCAAAATGGTCCATCCTTCTGTCACAATTTGATATTAGGTATGTACCACAAAAAGCAATCAAAGGGCAAGCTCTAGCAGACTTCCTCGCAGAGCATCCATTGCCTAAAGATTCTCCACTCAGAGATGATCTCCCAGACGAACCAGTCTACAATGTGGAGACTTTCTCACAAAGTGCCTCCTGGGACATGTACTTTGACGGTGCAACCAGGACAAATGAAAAAAGACAGCTGATCTCGGGAGTTGGCATCCTCTTTGTTAGCCCCGACAAATACATGATTCCACACGCTTTCTCGCTACTGGAACCATGCACAAACAATGCAGCTGAATATCAAGCTCTGATCTTAGGATTGGAACTCGCCATCGAATCCGGTATCACCATGCTGGAAGTCTTTGGAGACTCTCAACTGATCGTCAACCAGATGAATCAGAAATTTGAAGTCAGGAAGCCAGATTTGTTGCCCTACTACAACAAGGCACAATCACTTCTGCAAAAGTTTGACATCTGTCACATCACCCACATTCGTAGAGGTGAAAACATACGTGCAGATGCCCTAGCCGGACTTGCCGCATCCATGGCAATCCAGGAAGGGGAAAACATGCAAGTCACAGTGTGCGAAAGAAGAATCCTTCCTCCTCTTAACACACACCAAGCAGTTGCTGAATGCCACCAAGTGGTCGGAAGTCGGATTTCAATCCTTCAAACTTCAATTGGCGACTGGAGGGATCCGTTCATTGATTACATTATGTTCGGAATCCTACCTGAAGATCCAAAAGAACGGGTAAGCATCCAAAGGCGAACCCCAAGCTTCCATTTGGATATTCCTTCAAAAATCCTTTACAGGAAATCCTTCAACGGAGTACTTCTACGCTGCTTGTCACAACAAGAGGCTGAAGAAACACTCAAAGAAGTTCATGCTGGTCTTTGTGGAGCTCATCAGGCTGGACCTAAGCTCTATGATCAGATAAAAAGGTTAGGATATTACTGGCCTACCATGGTAGCTGACGCAATGCAATTTGCTAAGCGCTGCCAACAATGCCAAGTTCATGGAGATTACATTCACATGCCTCCAGAATGGCTACATCCTACAGCGATCTCATGGCCTTTCGAAGCCTGGGGTATGGACATCATAGGTCCTATTTCTCCCCCTTCAAGCAAAGGTCATCGCTTCATCTTCGCCGCTACGGATTATTTCTCCAAGTGGTCAGAAGCATTTGCGTTTAACGAAATGAAGACCTCATCAGTCCTTCAGTTCCTACGCACCAACATCATTTGTCGTTTCGGTATACCCAAAAGATTCGTCCATGATAACGGACCACAGTTCCGGGATCATCGATTCTACAGGTTCTGCGACAAATACAAAATCCAAAGCTGTCCTTCGACTCCATACAATCCGGCAGCAAACGGGTTAGCAGAAGCTTTCAACAAGACACTCTGCAAAATCCTCAAAAAAATGGTCTCTAATCACAAAAGAGACTGGAGCGACAAAATGTCTGAAGCTTTGTGGGCCTATCGAACCACCGTTCGAGGACCAACCCATAGCACACCATTCTCCTTGGTCTATGGATGCGAAGCTGTCGTGCCCTTGGAAGTACAAATTCCTTCCTTGAGGGTATCCTTGCAAAATGACATGACTCAAGAAAGCAATGTCAAATTGCGGCTCCATGAGCTGGACAATCTCGATGAGAGACGGCTCGAAGCTCAACAAAGCATTGAACTTTACCAAGCACGTATGGCAGGATCTTTCGATAAAAAGGTCAGGCAACGCGCCTACAAAAAGAATGACTTGGTTCTTGCGGTAAAAAGACCAATGGTCTTCGCTCACAAGTCCAAAGGCAAATTTGAGCCGAAATGGGAGGGACCCTACGTCATCGACAAAGTTTTCTCCAATGGCGCATACGCACTCCTAAACATGGAAGGTGACAGATGTATGCTGCCCATCAATGGCAAGTTCTTAAAGCGGTACTACCCTTGAAGACTTACCCAACTGGGTAAGAGCAATGCCTGTATGGCCAAAACCGGTTTCCAGGTACACGCTCGCTAAACCCACCCTTTTTTAGAATTTTCATATCAAATGTTGAAATTTCTAGAAATCTAAAACAATGCTTACTTTCATCGTTTCATTGTTCAAAAAAAAAATATCCAAGTTTAGGAACCCTTTCCCTAACTTGACCAAAATTTTCAACCTTGAACCCAAAATTCATGGTTTGAAACAAAATCCGGATTCAGGGATTTCCACCCTAGTCCACCCTGCCTTTTACCGCCAAAATGGTTTTAGGTCAAAATTTATGACCCTCGTGTCTTTAAACAAAAAAAAATGGTTTTTCAAAAACCGCGAGGAAGCGACGCTTAGTCGATACTCGCACAAATCGGAAGCAAGCGAACCACGTTCGACACTTCAAAATCGCAGGGAAGCGACATTTCGTCGATACTTGCAAAATCCAAAACTGTGGAGATGCAACATTTCAGTTGATATCCACAACCCAAATTTCAAAGGTTCGAAAAAACCTAAAAAACTGTGGAGACGCAAACATTTCAGTTGATATCCATAACCCAAAGGTTCGAGAAAACCACAAATTTCAAAAAATCGTGGGAAACGACATCAAGTCAGTACCCGCAAAACCAAAATTTTGAAAAGCAAGGATGCGACATTCCATCGATACTTGCACCCAAATCCGCGAGGATGCGACATTCCATCGATACTCGCAACCGAATGAGCAAGGATGCGACATTCCATCGATACTTGCAAGAACATTCAGCAGGGAGGCGACTTTTAGTCGATACTTGCATTTTTTTGAAATCAAAACAGGCTATAAATGCCACAAGCAGGCTATAAATGCCACAAACCGGCTATAAATGCCATCAAAACAGGCTATAAATGCCACAAACCGGCTATCAATGCCACCAAAAACAAAACCGGCTATCAATGCCATAAACAAAAAAAAAAAAACTTGGATTTCAAAAAAAAAAACGGCTATCAATGCCACCAAAACAAAACAGGCTATCAATGCCACCAAAAAACCGGCTATAGATGCCACAAAACAAACCGGCTATCAATGCCACCAAAACTGGCTATAGATGCCACAAAAAAAACTCGGCTATCAATGCCACAAAAAGCTGGCTCTCATGCCAAAATTGGCTTCCATGCCACAAACAAAAACCTGGTTTTCATGCCAAAACAATCACTTGACAAAAGATTTTCACAAAATGACAACCTTTTGATCAAATCCCATTTAGCAATTACTTTTATCACAAAAAGATTCAAGTGAGCGTAGGGATAACAAAAAAAGAGAGCATCCCATTTAGCAATTACTTTTATCACAAAAAGATTCAAGTGAGCATAGGGATAACAAAAAAAAAAGAAAGTGTTCACAAACACTACAAAAAAAAAGAGTAGCAAAAAAAATACATGTGGTACCAAAAAAAAAAGTGTTCACAAGCACTATAAAAAATAAGTACAAAAAAAAATACAAGTGGTACCAAAAAAAAGAAAGAAGGATGGTTTCTGTATACAGGAGCTCAATCAAAAATGGTCTCCAGCCAAGAGTTCAGCTCCCCAAGCAAACTTTTAGCCTCAGCCATCAAGGATTCCAAGGCACGCTTCTTCAGGAACTTGCCATGAGATGCTGGAGTGGGCTGTACCCCTTCTCTCACACCAGGAAGCTTACCTCGTGCAGTTTGCCATTGTTCATCCTCATCAGATTTCCTTTTGAGAACCCGTTCGGCATCTGCAACCTGGTGAATCAGGGCACTCTCCCTGTCGCGAGCTTCTATTATGGCAGTCCACTTGGCAGCGACTTGTGCCTGCAAATGCTCAAGACGTTTCCTGGCCTCATCGACCTCCCTGTCAAGGATGTTGAGGTCATGTGTCAGCCTGATGATGGCTATCTCTTCTAAGTTCCTCTTTCGGACTGCCAGCTTCCTGCTTTCTGTAGCCTCATCCAGGTCAGACTTAGCCTTATCAGCAGGGTCCAGGAACATCTCCTTGAAGAACTGGTCATCAGCCAAACTCACGGTCTCAAACCACTTGTCACCCAGTGCAATGATCCTATCAACGATCGCCCTGGCACCTGTGACATCCAGACCAGCCTCTTCAGCATCGCTGAGAATCTCCTGCACATGCTGGATCATGCCAAATCCGACTTCCAAGTGCCCAGAAAAGAGAGTCTCAATCCAAGAGCTCACAACTCGCACCACCACCTTCTTCGCAAAAAGAAGAGATGGCCCAGCTGAGGATTCTCCCAACTCCGTTGGTCGGCTACTCATGTCATCATCTGTTGAAAGAGTAACAAAAGAACTCTTTCCAGCTGAAGCTGCTCCTGCTCGGGAAGGAATCTCAGCGCGAGGAATCTCCTCAATATTGTCAGAGCTGGTCCCAGGAATCTCTACCTCTGGATCAACCTCTGGCATCTCTTGCTCTGGAAGCGACGGATCCTCCTCTGCCACTTCAAAACCTGCAAAGGAAACACAAAAAGGTATGAATATGACCCTGTTTGAAAATCATTATCAGAGTTATAACTACAAAATACCTTCTTCGACGACTGGCGGAACACTTTCTTCCTCCATGAACTCATCGAAAGCATCATCAACATTTGCGTCCATCGATGGTTCAAAGTCATCAGAACCCTGTGGCAAGTCAGCTGGCAACAAAAAAATGTGTTAGCAAGCCAAGTCACAAACAAAAAACAAAGAGCAAAAGAAGTCGTACCAATTGGAGATTCTGGATCTACTCCAGAGTCCCTCGGTTCTTCTTCAGGTGCCTCGACAGGATCCATCACCACCTCATCGGTTGGGACCTCCGGCATCACCAAGTCTTCCTCTGCTAAAAAAAAAAAAGAAGAAAAGCAGAAACAAGAAGCAAATCATAACATGGAAAATTCCCATGAAAAGAAATGGAAAGAGAAAAAGGAAGAATCATACCTTCACCGACGGTCTCTTCTTCTCGGCTTCTCTTCTCCGGAGGCTCGTCAGCATCCACTGGCACATCCTCATTGATAGTAAGAGGAACTTCCAAGTTAGGAGAGTCCTCATGCTGCCCCTTGCTACTATGATGACTCCTCCTCCTCTTACTTCTGCGGGCTCGCTTCTTAGAGGAACCTGCCCCGCCGTCAGAGTCAGGTTTTCCACTTGACTCATCACTGGATGGTCTGCTCTTGCCAGTAGACTCCACGGAAGCTTGCCTCTGTGCCGCCTGCATCCAAGCGCCAAGTTCGGCTTCCTCCTGTTCTAGCTGCTCCAAAGCCTCGTCAGGTATTTCTCGAACAGCTTCAGAACCGATGACGCCCTGGTCACCGAGAAAGCCTATCTTGTGCTTCTCTCCAGAAAGGAAGGCCCAAACTTCCTCTCGCCGGATGCCATCCGACTTTCCAAGGCCCTTTCCAGATGCCAGCTTCACATCAAGCTCCTTCCTGGAAAGTCCCCGATATGCCGAGAAGCTCTCCGCGAACCACTTCGCAAAGCCGGCAGTCCGGGAAGTCAGCAACACAGGATAAGAAATCATGGCTGTAGTGTCTTCAGCACTATAAAAAGCCCATGCATTTCTCCCGTCCTGTAAGCCTCCAAAGCGCTTCACCATACTTGAAGGCGCTCCAACAACGCCTTGAGAAAAGCCAAGCTGCAAAGCAAAGCGAGAGGGTACATACGGCTGGATGTCGACGAAAAGATGTCTACGGTACACCATCGTGCCGACACGTATGCTGAAAAGCCACTCTCTCTCTGCATTTGTCAAGGAATAATGCCTTCCCGACCCCGCCCTGGTAGAGTCTCGGGAGGCACCAAAATCAAAAGCCTTCTTCCGCAACTCCGGAGAAAGCTTTACTGAAGATTGCCCCATCTCGACGTCCCTGAACCGTCGGATCCTCATGCGGGCAAACAAAAGTGATTCGGACACGGCTTTGCCCTTAGCCAGTCGAATCATCAGAGGATCATCATCCTGTGCAGCACCCAGCCGATGGAAGCCAGGACAGTGGTATACATACCACGAATAAAAGATATGGGCTGAAAATACCCTATTCATGGGAAGCCCAAGCCGAACCAGAAAAGCAGCAGCCTGCAGTTCGGTACACAGGTAGGAGTAAAGAGCTGGCACCAAAGCAAGCTGCTCTCCAAACGCCATCTGACAAGCCGGGAAAATACAATGCGGCCTGATGTGCGTTCCATCTCCTCCAGCAAAAACAGCCTCACCAAGCCAATAAGTGAGGTAAACAGCGAGATCTCTCCGCAGTGCAATGTCAGGACATATGGCGTTTGTACTTGCACAGAAATCTCTCAACTCTTCTTGCATGGCCAAGATCTTCTTTGAACTTGGATCCTGAGCTCCAGCTTCCTGGGTCACGCTATCAGAAGACTCCCTACTATCAAAAAAGTTGGGGAATGAAGAGCAAAAACTCTTCCAACTGCTGGATCTAACTTTCGAACCCCCCTTCTCCTTCAAAAAATCATAGAAGGCGACGAGCTGAAAGTATAGAAGCCTGAACTCCTCAGACTGCCCCTCGAGGACGCTGTCAATCGGCATAAACTCCTCATAGAGTTTGCCGAAGGATGGGCAATCCGGTAATAGCGCTCAGCTCCTTCAAAGAAAAACCAATCTCACCATTCGTCACAACGAAGGTATTGGTTTGTGGGAGAAATGACTCCAGCATAGCCATGAAGGCCTCGTCGGAAAAGATCACGGTCTCCCTAAAGGCACGGACCGCATCAAAAATCCCGGCTTCCTTCAAAACGGCGCCATCCAATCAGCAGGACGCGATCAGTCCACGACTTCCACTCGGAGTCAGCATTGAAACGACCTCGAAGTCGAAAAGGCTTGATCCAATTGCTGCCGTCACCGCTGAAAATACCAAGGCCCACCGGTCTCAAATCGACCGACGGATAATCAGAGCCCTGGTAGCCGCTTGATGGCATCAACAAGTCCATGTCAACAGGCGACCTCTCCGTATATCCAGGAGAACCGCCAACAAAAACCCCGGTCTTGATTACATTTGTCCTTCTCACCCAACTTGGAGGATCTTCCCTCTTAGGGCACGTGGGGGCAAGGCTCAGAATCGAGACGGTGCGATCAAACATCGACCGGGTAGTAACAGTCTTCTTCTCACCATCTGCTGTGAAGGAAAACTGAAAAGATCTCCTCTGGTATGTAATGTCATCAGGGACTGCATCACCAAAGAAGAAGGTAGGCTTGGGCAAAACGCTCTGATCTTCCATCACCCATGGACGACTGCTTACCATGATCTTATAGAATTCCTCTCCCTTGAGAGTGATCAGTCGCTGCCTCATCTCATCTCTGTTGAGGGAGTCGCACTCTTCCAGATTTCTCTCAACATACTGGACCTTCTCGAAAGCCTGCTGAACGGCCGGATTAGAAGATCTAGAAGATCGACGAGGTACGCTTGTAGCAGGCTCTTTACCCTTGTTCGCTCTGGAGGAACCACCTGAAAAGGATGGAAAAGAAAAAGATCAAACATCAAAATGACAGAATCTCGCTAAAAAAAATTCTGGCGAAATTTTGACATGATGACGGGGCAATTCCGAAGAAAAGGAACTATCCCGAAAGAAATAGAAAGCTTGAAGATGGGCTCAACATCGCTGCGAGCTCCGAAACTCCAAACTTTCGAAACCTAAAAGTCTCCGCAAAATCAGGAAGGGCTCAACATCACTGCGAGCTCCAAGTTCCCAAATTTGCAAAAACTTTCAGGTATGCTATCACATCATGCTACAAATTTAATTTACAAATTAAAGGCATGCATGAACCTCAGAATTTGCAAAAAAAAAAAAAAAATGCATTATCATGAGGAGCAAAAAAAAAAAAAAGAAAAGAAACTTTCTCTAAAAAAAAGGGAGGAGAAAGGAAAACAAAAAGAAACGAAACTCTCTCTCAAAAAAAAAAAGGGAGGAAAAGAAAAAAAAAAAAACTGGCTGGCCACAGGCCGTGGCCCACAGGCACGTGGCCGTACGGCCAGATCGTACGGCCCACACAAAAAAAAAACATGAAAAAAAAAAAGAAAAGAAAGCAAAAAAAAAAACCGTGTAAAAAAAAAAGGAGGCAACACGTAAAAGAAATAAAAAAAGAAGAAAAGAAAAGAAAGAAAAGACAAAAAAAAAAGAAGAAGAAAGACTTTATTTTTTCCTACAATGGAGTTTCTTGAAAAAGAAGAACTTACTTGAAGCCATTGATGGAGAAAGAAGAAGAAAACTCTTGAAGATCTGAAGAAGAAAAGCTCTTGGTCTTGAAGCCCTCTTGAGATTATTGCAAAAGAAAGTAATAAGAGCAATAGATCCAACCTCTCCTTGCTTTTATAGAGGAGAGCAAACCAAAGAAGGAAAAAAAGAAGAGGTAAGTGTTACTAATTAGTAACCTTACCAAAGAAAGAAATTAGAAAGATTCTTTCCCAAAAGAAAGATATCTGAGGGATTCTCTCCCAAAAAAATCAATGAGAGATTTTCTCCCAAAAATCAATCTATGACGGATTCTTTCCCAAAAGAAAGATATCTTGAGATATCCTATCCCAAAATAAAGGGATCTTGAGAGATTTTCTCCCAAAAATCAATCTATGACGGATTCTTTCCCAAAAAAGAAAGATATCTTGAGATATCCTATCCCAAAATAAAGGGATCTTGAGAGATTTTCTCCAAAGATATATCTATGACGGATTTTTCCCAAAAGAAAGATATCTTGAGATATCCTATCCCAAAATAAAGGGATCTTGAGAGATTTTTCCAAAAATCAATCTATGACGGATTCTTTCCAAAAAAGACATCTCTGAGATATCCCAAAATAAGGGTTTGAAGATTTTCTCCTAAAAGATAAACTCGCGATCTTTCCAAAGAAAGAGATTCCTATCCCAAATAAGGGATCTTGAAGATCTATCAATCATGCGGTCTTCAACATATTTGAGATATTTATAAGGGATCATGAGAGATTCTCTCCAAGTAAAATATTCTTGATATTCTCTATCCAAATGATATATTTTTGGATATTCTTTACCCAAAAAAAATGACACCATATGAGATCTAAGCCATTCAAAAGCTTAAGGTCCCATGGGTTAGCCCATATGAGCCAGGTTTGACCACATAGGCACACAAAAAAAAAAAAAAAAAAAAATTTGGGCTTTTAGTCAAAGAGAAATCCTCTTACCAGAGCATACAAAAATGGTTCCATGCCTCTTTTTGAGTTGATTGGACCATACAAAGAAAATTCCAAGCCCCATGAGCCTCCAAAATCAAACCATCCAGCCTCATCTACCAAATTGAGCCAAAATCTTGAAATTGACATTCCACAAAAATCAAACCAAATCCTGGTCCCCTAACTTGCCACATACAGCCTGTTAGGTCACAAGACCAAAACCAAAAACCAAAACCTGATCCCCTAACTTGCCACATACAGCCTGTTAGGTCACAAGATCAAAACCAAAATTGATCCCCCAACATTCCACATACAGCTTGTTGGGTCACACGATCAAAACCAAACCCGACCCCCTAACCTGCCACATATAGCCTGTTAGGTCACAAGGTCAAAACCCAAATCCACATCCCTGATGTCATCTTCAAAACTTTGCCTCGAGATGGTACGTGATCCCTTTCACTACCATAAAATTCCCCTGGAAGCTCGAAAGGCTACAAATACCAAAAAGAAAGATTGCTCAAAGACTCTTGGTCAAGTCACAGGCTCTCCTTCAAAAAATCTCTTCGAGGCACATCGACTACAAAAGTTAAGCAACTCGCCGCTGTACCTCGAGGGGGCATTTGTTGACACCAAAAATGTCACTTTGCCTCATCAAGATCCAAAGAGCTACATGAAGTCGCAACCTGCCATAAATAGGCAATGCTGCTTCCAAAAATCAAATCTTGTCAGAATCAAACAAAAACTGCAAGATTCTTCCAGACAGCCAAAAGAGGAGTACACAAGAAGTTTCGGGCCATTTCAAAATCATTTGGCCTAACTTCGTTTCTCCGACAGCCGAAAAGGAGCTCTCGGCGACAAAAGCTCTCCGGGACCATGGTTTCCAAGACAGAACCTATGGATCATCTTAAAATGACTCCAATAGGTTCCCTGTCAAATTTCAAGTCAATCGGACATCGGTTGACCACACATCAAACCGCGACATCTTCATCGCGATAAAAAGCAAGTCTGCAGGTGATAGGACCCCAAACGGCTTCGAAACTCAAACAAAAGCCTATGGTTGGTCTTATTTATTGCTCAGGAGGCTTCACACCAAATTTCAGGTCATTCCGACATCGTTTGACCCAGTTTCAGCTTCTGACGAAAAATCGGCAGCTCTGCGCGACAAAGTCTTCGGCTTTCTCAGGAAATTGGAAACTTTGCAAAATAAAATGCAAGGATTCTCATCAGGTTTCCTACAAAGAAATCAGGCCAATAAATGGTCAAAATGTCAAGGAAAAGTACAGAAGAAAAAAGAATCAGAAAAAAGCAAAAACGGACGCAAAACGGGACACGAAAGGGGGAAAACCCCCCTAGGGTCGCAGACCCCTGCGACCCTGGGCCAGGGTCGCCGGTGACCTTGGACCCCGGGGTCGCCGGGAAAGCCCCGGAAACCCCGGTTTTCGCCGTTTTTTTCGCGATTCGAGGAGCCCAGCCCCTGGTACTTTCCAAAATTCATGCTTTTGAGACACCAAGTCCTCTGACATCCGTCCAAAACACGGGTAAATCATCAAGAGTATCGAAGACAGTATTGATCGCCACCCGGTCAACCAAAAAAAAGTGCGCTTTCCACCCGACCGATCGAGAAATCGACAGGACAGATGGCACCAACCCGCTGTTGGCAACAAACACCTGAAATTACATGATCATCTGATGTCGATCTACATGAAGATCCATCGATGATCATCAACAGAAGAATCTCAAAGGACGTGGCACGGCCCGCGACTCTTCAGCTGCTCGGCGACCACTTAATGCGATTAATTGACTAACTTTATTACAGTCATTAATCCATTTCTTTGGACGGCCCAATCAGAAGCAAGCATTCGGGAGTTACAAGTCAAGAGATTCATGGCATTTAACCCATGAAACTCCTCCCATCATGGCGATTAAAGGCGATTAAATGCCCTCAATCTCCTCCGGCCAATCAGAAGCCAAGAAAAAGGAGTTACAAAATAAACAATTCAATTTTGTAACTCCTCCCATTATGCGGCTTAATGACAATAAAAGCCCATAAACCCACCTAAATGGCTACCTAAAAGCCTATAAATAGGAAGGCTCTCCAAGAAGAAAAACACAACGGACAGACAACAAACATCAACAGACAGCAGTCAGAAATCCAGAGAAAAGAAAAAGAGAGAAAACTCTGCGGAAGTTCTAGACCGGCCACCGCAACAAGGTGACAAAAGTCCCTTGGGGGGTACCCCCCTAAGGTCCTTGCCTTCTCCTCCTGCCTCCAATGGCTTAGATATGGCTTTTCAGCCCGTCTACTCGGCTTTTTATTGGATATAGGACCTCCTTTTGGTCTTTGTCTTCTAAAAACCCGAGGTTATAGCCAAGCCAAGCGAATCAATAGCATCCTCTGTTCTCATCTGCATGGATGATGGCGAAGCCCACATATGGCTTGCGACCGTCAATCTAAACGAGTCCCCCACAATCTCCTGAGAAGTTAGATCCTCATTTTCTTGCTTTTCATTGTAGTTTGTATTTTTTTTAAAAGAGACAAAAATCACAATTCTTGTCTTTCATTATTGATAAGGATTGTAAATCGGCTATAAATGCCAAAATCGGCTATAAACGCCAAAAATCGGCTATAAACGCCAAAATCGGCTATAAATGCCAAAAAAATCGCCTTTCACGGCAAACTAAGAAAAATGTCTCTTTTCTTAAATATATGTGCAATGGAAAACTTGAAAGAAGTTGATTTCCTTTTTACTTGCGAAGGTTGATCTCCGGATCACCACTTGCAATTCCAAGTAAAAATAGAAAATCTGGCACACCCACAAAAAAAGAAATGTTGATGCACGCCCCTTGCCCCCCGGTTACGAAAGGGTCGGAACCAAACGGACTCCCACGTCCGCCGACCTCGGTAGAACCGAGCATCGGAGCGCGGTCCATCAGTAATTGCATGCAAAACAGCCAAGGAAATATGGGACAAGTTGAAAATCATTCATGAAGGAGATGAGAAGATCAAAGAAGCAAAATTGCAAACCCATCGCTCTCAATTTGAATCTCTTCGCATGGAGGAAAGCGAGAATGTTGACTCATATTTGCAACGAGTCAACGAAGTCACGAATGACATTCGTGGACTAGGGGAGGAGATTAAAGAACCAGTCATCGTCAAAAAGGTTCTAAGATCTCTTCTTCCCCGGTTTGATTCAAAAGTCTCAGCCATAGAAGAAGCCAAGGATCTGAATGAATTTTCCATGGATGAGTTGCATGGTTCATTCACTGCCTATGAGATGCGCATAGGTAAGACGTCTTCATCTGATAGAGAAGCGGCCTTCAAAGTTCAGAAAAAGGGAAAAAAGACTGCTGGTCATGATTCTGATACTGATGATGATGAGCTTGAGGCTCAATTTGTTAGAAAGCTGAAGAAAGGAAGCAATGGAAAGTACAAAGGGAAGCTACCCTTTAAATGCTTCAATTGTGGCGGTGTTGGTCACTTTGCTGCGAAGTGTCCGCTGAAAGAAAATAATGATGATGACTCTTATGTTGATAAGAGTAAGTGGAAGAAAAATTTCAGAAAGAGGGGCAAAGCAAAAAGCTTCATCAGTCAATATAATGACAGCACGTCTGAAACTTCAGACGATGATGAATCAGCCGAGGCAACTGAAGCTCTCTTCATGGTTACGTTGAAGAAGAAGAGGAGCAAGAACCGGAAGAGGAAGAGGAGGCTGAGGTCAATCTCGAAGAAGAACTCATTGCCGCACTTGAGGAGCTTAGCATGGAACGAAAAACAAGTAAGAAAAATCTGAAACTTCTTCATGAATCTGAAAGTTCAATTATTGCTTTGAAAACTCAAGTTGAAGAATATAAAAGAATGGTGGAAGTCCTTCAAAATCAAATAAGTATCAAAAAGGAAGAGGCTATGAAACTTGAAACTGAAATCGCTAGAGCAAAGGCTGAAAACTTGGAAAGTAGCCGAAAACTCAAAGCACTCCAAGCGATTGAAGGGACAATGAAACTCAATGAAATTCTGAAAGTTCAAAAGCCCTTCCACAATAAATTTGGTATTGGATTTGAAACCGGAGAGTCCTCTAAAGCTGCACCTTCTTTGTTTATGAAACAAAGTGCCATACCTCTCAAGGCTACAAAGCTTCAAATTCAGCCTAGTATTGAGATGGTCAATAAGAAAAGGTTTGTGGAGTTTAACCAGCCACCTAAGAAAGGAAGAATGTTCAGATTCTATGGTTATTGCTATCATTGTAATAGATATGGACATAAAAGAGCTGATTGTAGATTCTATGTTAGAAACAGCCCATTTGTGACTAGGAACCCTTTTTCAATCCTGAACAGCCACAAAATTGAGTGCTATATGTGTCATAATTATGGACACTTGGCTAGGGATTGTAGGTTGCCTATTGCTAACCAATTTCAGGTTGAAAAGAAACCCAAGTTAGTTAAGGCATGGAGGGCAAAGAAAAGGAAAGATAATTCCAAGGAATCTCTCATTGTGCAAACGGCATTCAATGCACAAAAGAAGACAGCACCATGGGTCCTTGATAGTGGCTGTTCAAGCCATATGACTGGTGATAAGGAAAAATTCATCAAATTACAGCACTATGAAGGCGGATCAGTGAAGTTTGGTAACAATGATGGTGCCAAAATCTGCGGAAAAGGTGTTGTTCAGCTAAAGGCAAATAAGATCAGATCAGACGAGGTCTTACATGTGTCTGGACTGAGACACAACTTGCTTAGTGTGAGTCAGATCTGTGACAAAGGCCACGAAGTTGTCTTCACTAAGAATGGGTTTGCTATCAAGAAGTGTAGCAACGGCAAAACAGTGGCTACTGGATCTAGGACTGCTGGAAATCTCTATACATTGTCAGATGGAGCTGAAAAGACTTGCTTGATGAGTCGGACAGAGGAAAGTTGGTTGTGGCACAAACGCCTTGGGCATCTAAACTTTGATAATATGTCAAAGATTTGCAATTCAAAGGCTGTCAGAGGTATGTCTACAGTTGAAAAGCCTTCCAACCCCATTTGCGATTCTTGTCAAAAGGGAAAGCAAACGAGGGTAATGTTCAAGTCAAAGGAGCATCATTCAAAGAAACCTCTTGAGCTAGTGCACACTGATCTCTGTGGACCGATGCGAACTCAAAGCACCAATGGAGATAAGTATTTTATGTTATGCATTGATGATTATACTCGTATGACATGGGTATTGTTCTTAAGCATAAACATCAAGCACTTGATCGTTTTAAAGTGTTTAAAGCACAGGTTGAAAATATGCTTGGAAAACGTATCAAGATTTTAAGGTCTGATCGAGGCGGTGAATTCACATCTGAAGAGTTCACTAACTATTGTGAGCACCATGGCATTCAAAGACAATATTCTGCCCCTAGAACTCCACAGCAAAATGGAGTTGTGGAACGGAAAAATCGCACCGTTCAAGAGATGGCTCGTACAATGCTAACTGAGAGCAAGCTAGCTAACAAATACTGGAAGGAGGCAATCCATACGGCTGTATACATTCAGAATCGATGCTTGATCAGGCCACATGAAGACAAAACACCTTATGAGCTATGGTTTGGGCGAAAAGCAACAGTCAAGCACTTCAGAGTCTTCGGTAGCAAGTGCTACATCAAGCGTCTTGAACAAAATCCGGGCAAATTTGATGAAAGAGCTGATGAAGGCATATTTCTGAGTTATTCCTCCTCTAGTAAGGCTTACAGATGTCTTAACAAAAGGACCAGAAAAATCATAGATACTGCCGATGTTAGAATTGATGAAAACCATGAATCAAAGAATGTAACTCATTATGACAGTCCAGTTTATGAGGACTCAAGTGAGATTGATGATGAAGTGGCTAAACCTAATGATTCTGAGAAATCAAAGGATGACTCAGAGGATGCTACACCTAGAAAGAAAAGCACTTGGGTAGAGCAACACCCTAAGGATCAAATCATTGGAGATCCTGAGGCCGGTGTTAAAACAAGACAAAGTGTAGTTAGCAATTACTCACTTGTGTCCACCATTGAACCCAAGACTGTGGCTGAAGCCAGTCTTGATGAAAGTTGGATGAAAGCTATGCATGAGGAGTTGGAGCAAATTGAGAAGAACTCCACATGGGAACTAGTTTCTAGACCTACCGATAAGAATGTTATCGGTACTAAATGGGTCTTTCGGAATAAGCTGAATGAAGATGGTCAGGTCATTCGAAACAAAGCAAGGTTGGTTTGTAAAGGCTATGCTCAAGTTGAAGGCATAGATTTTGAAGAGACCTTTGCACCGGTGGCTCGTCTGGAAGCCATTCGTATGTTTCTTGCATTGGCTGCATACAAAACCTTCAAGGTATTTCAGATGGATGTAAAGTCAGCCTTCTTGAATGGATTACTTGAAGAAGAGGTCTACATTGAGCAACCTGATGGGTTTCTCATTAGCAAAAATTCAGACCTAGTGTGCAAGTTGAAAAAGGCTCTTTATGGGCTGAAACAAGCGCCAAGGGCGTGGTATGCAAGGCTGGACCTATATCTCCGCAAGATCGGTTTTGGAAAAGGACTGGTTGATAGCAATCTTTATGTCAAAACAGAGTTGAGCAAACAGCTGGTTGTCATTGTTTATGTCGATGACATAATCTTTGGTGGCAACGATGAAGAAATGTGCAGGAATTTCGCTGAAGAGATGAAGAAAGAATTTGAAATGTCAATGCTTGGAGAACTAAAGTTCTTCCTTGGTTTACAAGTTCAGCAGCTGAAACATGGTATTTTCATATCACAGATGAAATACATCAAGGAAATGCTGAAGCGATTTAACATGGAAGACAGCAAGCCAGTGAGCACACCAATGACAACGAACACTAAGCTAAGCAAAGATGATAAGGGTTCGTCCGTTGATCACACCACTTATTGTTCTATGATAGGAAGCTTGCTTTATTTGACTGCTACAAGACCGGATCTTTTGCAAGCAGTATGTATGGTGGCTCGATTTCAAGCATCACCAACTGAGACGCACCTCACAGCAGTAAAAAGGATATTTCGATATCTGAAAGGTACCATGGAGCTTGGCATTTGGTATCCTAAAGGCAAATCCTTCACTCTTGTTGCATACTCTGACGCCGATTGGGCTGGATGTATAGATGATCGCAAGAGTACAAGCGGTGGTGCATTCTATCTTGGTGAAAGGTTGGTGGCATGGCACAGTAAGAAACAAGATTCAGTATCCCTTTCTACAGCGGAAGCGGAATATATTGCAGCGGCAACTTGTTGTACACAAGTGTTATGGATGTGGCAAATGCTCTCTGATCTAGGAGTTCCGACAACAGATCCTACGCCGATCCTCTGTGACAACACAAGTGCAATTCACATCTCTAAGAATCCTGTTCAGCATTCTAGAATGAAGCATGTTGCAATTCGCTATCACTTTCTCAAGGAAAAGGTTGCAGATGGTGAGGTAAAGTTGGAATATGTCCCAACTACTGAGCAAGTTGCTGATATCTTCACAAAACCTCTGCCAAAAGAAGTCTTCGAGTATCTCCGAAAAAAATTAGGAGTTACTCACTCTCCTAATCCTTAGGAGTTGTGCTTAAAAGGGGGAGCAAAGTATTCCTTGAATATCCTATTCGCTCCTTCGTTGGTCCCTTTGGACTTGTTGTCAAAGGGGGAGAAAGACTTAAGCTAGGAGAAAGCTATGTTAGAAGAAGTTATGCTATGATAACTTTGGGGAGATTGGTATCAAGAGTGTTAGAGATCTTGATTCTGTTTTTTTTAAAGACAGGGGGAGACTATGGCTCTGAAGAAGCTTCATGAAGATCAACTAGTTTAATGTGTTCTAAGTGTTGAAGTTCCAAAAGTGTTGCCAACAATTCCAAAGGGGGAGATTGTTGGAATTTGAGATGACTTGAGAAGCTTTATAAAGAATTGAAGTCATTAGTATCTCAAGCATTGTTTTGAGTTGGAATTATTGTCAACACAATGTCACAAGCATGATGTTAGTAGGTTGGTGTTGATAGAGCTTAAAAGAAAAATCAGAGTTGAAACAGTTCAGGAATTCAGAATTCCTGAAGCAGAGTGGTCGGTCGACCGGGCACCCCATGCGGTCGACCGAGCAAGAGAAACCTGCAGAAAAAAGTTTCAGGTAGATCCCAGTTATTTTCGTGACACAGTGTGTCGCAGGTCGACCGGGCACCCCAGGATGTCGACCGCGCAGTGTATGATGTCGACCGAGCAAGGCAGGATGTCGACCGAGCATGGGAACCAGAGTTGCGCAGAAATTAGAAGTTGTGCACGAAAATTCAGGATTCTCATCTATTTCGTTTGGGACTCTTTCTAAACGAATTGTAGCCTATTTTGAACACTCTTAAGGGTTACCATAACCTATATAAAGGCATGTTTGGTTCGTTTTTAACAAGACACAAGAAAGAGGAGAAGAAAAGAGAGAACAAAAGAGAGAGTTTTGGAGAGAAGAGAGTGTTGTTGCTGTGTGCAGTCTTGTTACAAGTTTCTACAGCAAGTGTGGACGAGGATGTGCTCTTGAAGATGGTGTTTCGTCCATAAGATAAGTGTCTCTCTGTTTATGCTTTAATTTTCAATTTGTAAGGGATTGAGAGAGAGAGATTGTAGAGGGGAAGGGCTGTAGAAAAAGGTTTCTACTTTAATTCTGTAGAACATCAAGTTGGTGCTTGGTGTCTGGGGTTTGGTGATCCTATCTGTTGGTGCAGATAAATTGTAAAGGGAGTTGGTGCTTCCTAGATAGTTGGTGCTATCTGAAACTAAAGGGAGTAGGTGCTTCCTAGATAGTTGGTGCTATCTGAAACTAAGGGTTGGTGCTCTTTGTCGTTGGTGCGACTAAATAGATTCAGATCTGTCCCGGATTGGTGTTCGGACAGTCTTTGAACCGTGGACGTAGCCTTTCGGTGAACCACGTTAAATCTTGTGTCCTTGTGTGATTTGATTTGCTTTTGTTGTTAAATTGGACCTGTTTTTAAGGAATCACTGATTCACCCCCCCCCCTCTCAGTGATCGCGATATCTAACAGTCTTCCATTTTGATGATCGAGACAAATCACACTATCTCATAGTGATCAAAGTGCTGCAACTTTGTCAGTATGAGATGTCCAGTTTCATCACTGGTTGTGAATATATTTTAAGTATAAGATTTGTCACACATGTCTCCCGTATGTGGATCTCATCCATACACATGTGTTACATCTAATATACTTGTGGACTCCGGTTCATCTCATGAATCATCATGTCATTCGTTTTGGTTATGTGCAAATATATAATAAATCACCATTCATCTCATGAAAGGAGAGCATGAATATACTGATAAATAAAGAAATTAATCATTTTATTGAATCATCTACTGGATTGAGTCCATAAAACTAACAATCTCCCACTTGGGCTCAATGCCAGTTAGAGTTGCATCTCATGCACATTCCTTTTACTTATAGCTCAAAGACTTTGGTAGCCAAAGGCTTAGTAAAGGGATCTACCAGATTGTCTATAGAGGCTATCTTGGTGATCGTACATCACCTCTCTGCACAATCTATCTGACCATGTATAACTTCCTCTGTACATGCTTTTTGGCTTTTGGATTCCTTGGACTTAGCGACTGCCCTGCTGTGATCACAGTAAACTGTGAGCGGCTGTCTTGCCAAAAGTACCATTCCAAGTTCCATAAGGAATCTTTTTAGCCAATCTGCTTCCGTAATTGCTTCTCAAGCGGTTATAGCATAAACACATACCCAGAAATTGATTTTCTGGAATCCTGATCTGACTAGAAGTCAGTATCTATGTAACCAACTGGAGTCAACTTATTACTGCTGTAACTCAACATGTGATCTCTAGTTCTTCTCAAGTATTCAAGAACACATCTTACAGTAGTTCAATGATAATGACCTGGGCTAGACTTATATCTGCCGACTAGGTGTACTGCGTGATAGATATCCAGTCTAGTACAAAGCATAGCTTACCGTACCAGAACCTTATCTATTTACACATCATTGGGATAAGCCTATCATCCTATTTTTATAGTCTCAATGGAAATTTATCCTTAGGATGTACCTGGCTTCTCCAAAGTTCTTTATTATCAAAAAGTCTTAGCCAACCAAAACTTTTACTGTTGACGATATCCTTATGTCACTTCATAGGAGAATGATGTCGTGTGTTTTCATCCCATATACAAGAGCTTTCCTTGGAGATTTGCAAATATTGATTTTTAGGGTTCTCTTTGGAAAATTTTGGGGTTTTTGTAGATTGGGAGATTGAGACCCTAGAGCTTGGTTTGAGGAGTATTATTTCTCTCATTTAGACTTGAGGCAAGTGGATTTTTCAATTAATATGATGGTTTCATTTTCTTGTTTTATTTCATGGTATTTCATGCTATGTGTCAATCTTCTTATGATTCATAGATTTATTTTGGGATGAATGGAGTAATGTGCTGTTGATTTCCACTTAGATTATGTTGGATATCGCGATCACTGAGAGGGGGGGTGAATCAGTGATTTCTAAAAACAGGTCCAATTCAACAACAAAACAAGTCAAACCACACAATGACACTAGATTTAACGTGGTTCACCGAAAGGCTACGTCCACGGTTCAAAGACTGTCCGAACACCAATCCGGGACAGATCTGAATCTTATTTAGTCGCACCAACGACAAAGAGCACCAACCCTTAGTTTCAGATAGCACCAACTATCTAGGAAGCACCGACTCCCTTTACAATTTATCTGCACCAACAGATAGGATCACCAAACCCCAGACATCAAGCACCAACTTGATGTAAAAACAGAATAGAAGATAAACTCTGTCTACAGCCCTTCCCCTCTACAATTCTCTCTCTCTCAATCCCTTACAAATTGAAATCTAAAGCATAAAAGAGAGACACTTAACTCATGGACGAATCACCATCTTCTAGAGCATAATCTCGTCCACAATTGCTGTAGAAAACGTCACCACATCAGCACACAGCAACACACACCAGCAACTTCTTCTTTCTCTCAAGAACTCTCTAAAACTCTTCTCTATTCTCTCTCTCTCTGGTGTATCTTTAGAACGACCCATACATGCCTTTATATAGGTTATAGTAACCCTTAATTGTATTCAAAACAGGCTACAATTCATTTAGAAAGAGTCCCAAACAAATTAGATAAGAGTGCTGAATTTTCGTGCAAAATTTCTAATTCTGCGCAACTCTGGTTCCCGTGCTCGGTCGACATCCTTGCTTGCTCGGTCGACATCATACACTGACTGGAATCAGTCAATTATCGCGCTCGGTCGACATCCTGGGGTCCCGGTCGACCGAAGACACACTGTGTCACGAAAATAACTGGGAGCTACCTGAATCTGTTTCTGCAGGTTTCTCTTTGCTCGGTCGACCGCATGAAGAGCCCGGTCGACCGAATGCTCTGCTTCAGGAATTCTGAATTCCTGACTGTTTCAACTCTGATTCTTCTTTTCAGCTCTATCAACACCAGCCTTTTATCATCACGTTTGTGACAATGTGTTGACAAGAATTCCAACTCAAAACAATACTTTGAGATATTAATTCCTTCAATTCTTCAAAGACTACTCAAGTCATCTCAAATTCCAACAATCTCCCCCTTTGGAATTGTTGGCAACACTATTGGAACTTCAACACTCACTTGGAACTAATTCTGAAATTCAAAAATAACAACCATGCACTGTATGCACTGTCAACAATCTCCCCCTAGCTTTCATAGCATAACATCTCTCCTTGCTATCATAGCATAACATCTCTCCCCCTTTGACAACAAGTCCAAAGGGACCAAACCGAGGAGCGAATAGGATATTCAATGAATGCATTGCTCCCCCTTTCAAGCACAACTCCTACAGTTTAGGAGAGTGAGTAACTCCTAACTTTTTCCGGAGATACTCGAAGACTTCCTTTGGCAGAGGTTTCGTGAAAATAATCTCAAACTCTTTCGTCATCTCTTCAGCAAAATTCCTGCACATTTCCTCATCATTGCCGCCAAAGATTATGTCATCAACATAAACAATGACAACCAGCTGTTTGCTTAACTCTGTTTTGACATACAGATTGCTATCAACCAATCCTTTTCCAAAGCCGATCTTGCGGAGATAGAGATCCAGCCTTGCATACCATGCCCTTGGCGCTTGTTTCAGTCCATAAAGAGCCTTTTTCAACTTGCACACTAGATCTGAATTTTTGCTGATGAGAAAACCATCAGGTTGCTCAATGTAGACCTCTTCTTCAAGTAAACCATTCAAGAAAGCTGACTTTACGTCCATCTGAAATACCTTGAAGGTTTTGTATGCTGCCAATGCAAGAAACATACGAATAGCTTTTAACCAACTTTCATCGAGACTGGCTTCAGCCACAGTCTTGGGTTCAATGGTGGACACAAGTGAGTAATTGCTAACTACACTTTGTCTTGTTTTAACACCGGCCTCAGGATCTCCAATGATTTGATCCTTAGGGTGTTGCTCTACCCAAGTGCTTTTCTTTCTAGGTGTAGCATCCTCTGAGTCATCCTTTGATTTCTCAGAATCATTAGGTTTAGCCACTTCATCATCAATCTCACTCGAGTCCTCATAAACTGGACTGTTATTATGAGTTGCATTCTTTGGTTCAATATTCTCATCTATTCTCACATCAGCACTTTCTATGATTTTTCTGGTTCTTTTGTTAAGACACCTATATGCCTTGCTAGTAGAGGAGTAACCCAGAAATATACCTTCGTCAGCTCTTTCTTCAAATTTGCCCGGATTTTGTTCGAGCCGCTTGATGTAACACTTGCTACCGAAGACTTTGAAGTGCTTGACTGTTGCTTTTCTTCCAAACCATAGCTCATAGGGAGTTTTGTCTTCATGTGGCCTGATCAAGCATCGGTTTTGAATGTATACAGCCGTATGAATTGCCTCTTTCCAATACTTGTCAGCCATCTTGTTTTCACTTAGCATCGTACGAGCCATCTCTTGTACGGTGCGATTCTTCCGTTCCACAACTCCATTTTGCTGTGGAGTTCTAGGGGCTGAGTACTGTCTTTGAATGCCATGATGTTCACAATATTTAGTGAACTCTTCAGATGTGAACTCGCCTCCACGATCAGACCTTAAAATCTTGATACGTTTTTCCAATTGATTTTCAACCTGTGCTTTAAACACTTTAAAACGATCAAGTGCTTGATGCTTATGCTTAAGAAACAATACCCATGTCATACGAGTATAATCATCAATGCATAACATGAAATACTTATCTCCATTGGTGCTTTGAGTTCGCATCGGTCCACAGAGATCAGTGTGCACTAGCTCAAGAGGTTTCTTGGAATGATGCTCCTTTGACTTGAACATAACCCTCGTTTGCTTTCCCTTTTGGCAAGAGTCGCAAATGGGATTGGAAGGCTTTTCAACTGTAGACATGCCTCTTACAGCCTTTGAATTACAAATCTTTGACATCTTATCAAAGCTTAGATGCCCAAGGCGTTTGTGCCACAACCAACTTTCCTCTGTCCGACTCATCAAGCAGGTCTTTTCAGCTCCATCTGACAATGTATAGAGATTTCCAGCAGTTCTTGATCCAGTTGCCACTGTTTTGCCGTTGCTACTCTTCTTGATGGCAAACCCATTCTTTGTGAAGATAACTTCATGACCCTTATCACAGATCTGGCTCACACTAAGCAGGTTGTGTCTCAATCCAGACACATATAAGACTTCTTCCGATCTGATCTTGTTTGCCATAAGCTGAATAACACCTTTTCCGCAGATTTTGGCACCATCATTGTTGCCAAACTTCACTGAACCGCCTTCATAGTGCTGTAATTTGATGAATTTCTCTTTATCACCAGTCATATGGCTTGAACAACCACTATCAAGGACCCATGGTGCTGCCTTCTTTTGTGCATTGAATGCCATTTGCACAATGAGAGATTCTTTGGGACTTTCTGCACTTTGCTTTACTCTCCAAGCCTTGACTAGCTTGGTTTTCTTTTCAACCTGAAATTGGTTAGCTATAGGCAACCTACAATCCCTAGCCAAGTGTCCATAATTATTACATATATAGCACTCAATTTTGTGGCTGTTTAGGATTGAAAAAGGGTTCCTAGTCACAAATGGGCTGTTTCTTACATAGAATTTGCAATCGTCTCTTTTATGTCCAAACATATTACAATGAAAGCAATAACCATAGAATTTGTATCTTCTTTGTGGCTGGTTAGTCTTCATTACCTTTCTAACAGGAATGGACTCCTTTCTAGGTTGAGTGGGCTTCATAGAGTTAGAAGGTGCAGTGACTTGCTTCACAAACTCTTTCTTTTCAGGAGGTGCAATCTTAGAGGATTCACCTTTCTCAAATCCTAGACCAAATCTGAAGTGGGCAGGTCTTTGAACTTTCAGTAGTTCATCGAGTTTCATAGTCCCTTCAATCGCTTGGAGCGCTTTGAGTTTTTTGCTATTTTCCAAATTTTCAGCCTTTGCTCTAGCGATCTCAGTTTCAAGTTTCATAGCCTCTTCCTTTTGATACTTATTTGGTTTTCAAGGACTTCTACCATTCTTTTATATTCTTCTACTTGAGTTTTCAAAGCAATAATAGAACTTTCAGATTCATGGAGAAGTTTCAGATTTTTCTTACTTGATTTGCGTTCCATGCTAAGCTCCTCAAGTGCGGCTATGAGTTCCTCTTCAAGATTGACTTCAGCCTCCTTTTCCTCTTCCGGATCTAGCTCTTCTTCTTCTTCAACAGTGACCATGAAGAGAGCTTCGGTTGATTCATCATCGTCTGAAGTTTCAGACGTGCTGTCATCTTGTTGACATAGAAAGTTTTTAGCTTTGCCCCTTTTTCTGAAATTTCTCTTTCCTTTACTCTTTTCAGCATAAGAGTCATTATCATTGTCTTCTTTTAGCGGACACTTCGCAGCAAAGTGACCAATACCTCCACAATTGAAGCATTTAAAGGGTAGCTTCCCTTTGTACTTGCCATTGCTTCCTTTCTTCAACTTTCTAACAAATTGAGCCTCAAGCTCATCATCATCAGAATCAACATCATGACCAGCAGTCTCTTTTGCCTTTTTCTGAACTTTGAAGGCCGCTTCTTTATCAGATGAAGACGTCTTTCCTATGCGCATCTCATAGGCAGTTAGAGACCCATGTAATTCATCCATGGAAAATGCATTCAGATCTTTGGCTTCTTCGATGGCTGAGACTTTTGAATCAAACCGGGGAAGAAGAGATCTTAGAACCTTTTTGACGATGACCGGCTCTTTAATCTCCTCCCCTAGTCCACGAATGTCATTCGTGACTTCATTCACTCGTTGCATATACGAGTCAACATTCTCGCTTTCTTCCATGCGAAGAGACTCGAATTGAGAGCGATGAGTTTGCAATTTGGCTTCTTTAATCTTCTCATCACCTTCATGTATGCTTTGCAACTTGTCCCAAATTTCCTTGGCTGTTTTGCATGCAATTACTTTGACAAGCTCGCTATCCACAAGGCCACTAAAGAGTGCATTCTGCGCCTTGGAGTCGTTGTCTGCCAACTTCTTCGATGCTGTATCATTGGGTACGGTGGCAGCATTGTAACCGGCTCTGACAGCCTCCCAAACATCATAGCCAAGAGATTTGATGAAGGCTTGCATCCTAATCTTCCAAAAGGAGTAATTAGAACCATCAAACAGAGGTGCTTTCATATTCCCTGTATTGACTGCCATGTGATTTGACAAGAGATCACCCTTAGCGTATTAAACTGATCAAGGGAACCTCGCTCTGATACCAATTGTTGGATATCGCGATCACTGAGAGGGGGGGGGGGGTGAATCAGTGATTTCTAAAAACAGGTCCAATTCAACAACAAAACAAGTCAAACCACACAATGACACTAGATTTAACGTGGTTCACCGAAAGGCTACGTCCACGGTTCAAAGACTGTCCGAACACCAATCCGGGACAGATCTGAATCTTATTTAGTCGCACCAACGACAAAGAGCACCAACCCTTAGTTTCAGATAGCACCAACTATCTAGGAAGCACCGACTCCCTTTACAATTTATCTGCACCAACAGATAGGATCACCAAACCCCAGACATCAAGCACCAACTTGATGTAAAAACAGAATAGAAGATAAACTCTGTCTATAACCCTTCCCCTCTACAATTCTCTCTCTCTCAATCCCTTACAAATTGAAATCTAAAGCATAAAAGAGAGACACTTAACTCATGGACGAATCACCATCTTCTAGAGCATAATCTCGTCCACAATTGCTGTAGAAAACGTCACCACATCAGCACACAGCAACACACACCAGCAGCTTCTTCTTTCTCTCAAGAACTCTCTAAAACTCTTCTCTATTCTTTCTCTCTCTGGTGTATCTTTAGAACGACCCATACATGCCTTTACATAGGTTATAGTAACCCTTCATTGTATTCAAAACAGGCTACAATTCGTTTAGAAAGAGTCCCAAACAAATTAGATAAGAGTGCTGAATTTTCGTGCAAAATTTCTAATTCTGCGCAACTCTGGTTCCCGTGCTCGGTCGACATCCTTGCTTGCTCGGTCGACATCATACACTGACTGGAATCAGTCAATTATCGCGCTCGGTCGACATCCTGGGGTCCCGGTCGACCGAAGACACACTGTGTCACGAAAATAACTGGGAGCTACCTGAATCTGTTTCTGCAGGTTTCTCTTTGCTCGGTCGACCGCATGAAGAGCCCGGTCGACCGAATGCTCTGCTTCAGGAATTCTGAATTCCTGACTGTTTCAACTCTGATTCTTCTTTTCAGCTCTATCAACACCAGCCTTTTATCATCACGTTTGTGACAATGTGTTGACAAGAATTCCAATTCAAAACAATACTTTGAGATATTAATTCCTTCAATTCTTCAAAGACTACTCAAGTCATCTCAAATTCCAACAGATTATTGTTTTTCAATGTATTGGAAGTTTGGTTTCATTTTGGGCATATTGAAACTTAGCCTTCCTTGTGTTAAGTATTGTGTTCAAAGAAAGGGAGAAAAACTTTGATTTTTAAAAAAGTGTTGTGTTTGATCAATTGGAAGGATTATGAATGGTGATTTGATGAGTTGAAGAGTTCAAGAAAGGGCCCAATTGATGTTGGAAATTTGTATGAAAGAAAAGGAATGAAAAAGAATAAAAAAGGATGGAAAAAATGAGAAAAAATGCCCAACAAGCCGGACTAGACAGAGCCTAGTCCGCTCGAGCGACCTAGTGGGCCACTCGAGCGGACCAAGTTCTGCCTGGCTCGCTCGAGCGACCCACTGGGTAGTTCGAGCGACCCAGGCTCTGTCTGGGCTTCGCTCGAGCGGACCTTGGGTCGCTCGAGCGAGCCCAGCCCAGCCTGGGGGGCCTGTTCAGGTTTGAATTCTGGGCCGGTTTTTGGGGTTTCTTTGGGCCTGTTTCTTGGGCCATTCAAGGTCAGTTTTTGGGTTGTTTTAACACCTGTTTCTTGAGCCAATTAAGGGCTGTTTTGGGCTAAATGGGTGGACTGTTTTGGGCTTGGGTTAAGGCCAGCTGTGGGCCTAATTTAAAGAGATTTGGTTAAATTGTGATGCTTGGAAAATTGTGAGATGGGAATGAGATCAATGAGAGAATGAGCATATGTGAAATTACACGGGAATCTTTCAAGTCTCAATGTGCACTTTATCATTTAAATGTTGTGGATTTTCATTGGCATCAAACATATTCTTTTATTAATCAATATTAAAATATAAAATGTGCATTGAGGTGGTTCCTTGGTAAGTCATTAAGTCATTCTACACTATTCCATTCCATTTCAAGTCAGAGAATGTATTTGTATTATTCGGTAAACTAATTTGAATAGCATCGGTGATTTGTTATAAAATCATGTGGTTTCCCATGTTCGAAAGGATTGATCGTATGATTTTATACAAATCACTTTGATGTGTATTTGAGCGGTTTACCATGGAAATTCGTATGTTTTCTCCGAATCGATTTGAAAGGAGATTGGAGTGGTTCGCCACATTCGGGATTTCATCGATAAGAGTAGTATTTTGAAAATAAAACCTCGAGGCAAGATGGGGCCAGAGCTTTGTAGTACGAGCCCATGAGCCAAAGAGACTATTATTTCAAAAATAAAACCTCGAGGCAAGATGGGGCCAGAGCTTTGTATTGTGAGCCCATGAGCCAAAAGGATTATTATGGTTTGATTTGTATCGGTTCGAGTTTTGAAAAATAAAGGCACCACTAGGCTTAGGTCACCTTGTCGGGCTGATCACCTGGCTTGGGATCTTTAATTTGTCTGCCAGCTGCAGTTTGGATTCTGTCTTTACTGACCATGGCAAAGGTTGTTATCTGCAGGTCCCATGCGTAGTGGCTACGGTTCTGATTTTATTTCCGGTCCCACGTGTAGTGGCTACGATTCTGTCTGCTCTTGTTATTTCGGTAATAGGAGAATATAGCTATGTGTGGTTGCCAATGTTTTATCTGTTATTAATTTGTTTTAGGATTCTTGATTGTTTATACTCATTATATTCTTTGAATTTGTTAATGTTTATGAAATCGATCTTTTATCGTATTGTCTCTATTATTCAGGATTTTAAATGTATTTCCAATTACTAAATGTTTTGCGTAGGCTGTTATCTTTTCGAGATATTTATGCTCCAGAGACTGTTCGTTTATTTGCCTTGATATTTACGTTTGGTCTTTCGATCGTTTTATCATGATTTATTGCTATTATTGTTTCGATTCTTTAAATGGATTTACAATGATTCCATAAGGTTTTATAAATGCCCATGTTACATATTACTTGTTTATTTGCTTGCCAGACCGTCGTATCTGACCCTGTTTGTTTGGTGCCAGATTCCTCTCTTTCTGTTTTTAGGTGTTTGATCGGAGGAGGCGGTGGAGCCGCCGGTTTGACGTGAGAAGCTGCCCATTGATATCATCTAGACGTCAAGTTTGGCACCGGAGTTTGTATCTAAATATTGGGGGTAGTAGTTCTGTTTAGTTGGATATTTTTGTACGGCTTTGTTAGCCTTTTTCTTGGGTTTGTAATTTAGACACTGTTAATTGTAATTTGAATATGTGGGAAATAAGTAGTCCTGTTACTACCACCTCAGTATTCTTTGAATTATGATTTGTGCCAGTCGGCTTATATGATGACTTTATGATATTGGTGGAGTGCGACACGGAATCCGATGGCCACGGACTCCGGGTCGTAACACCATGATTAGCTTCCGCGAAAATATATTATGATCGTGACGGAATTTTATTATCCTCATTCACGTGGATCTTGGGAAATATAACAAAAGTTTCAAATTAATCCCAAAATTTCGCATCCCGAGGTCGGATCACTGCAGGGCCCGGTTTCGGGGCGTGACACTACTGCCCTTAGATGAATAAGGGTCTTTTGGTCATTTTACCTTCCAGACAAGACTTGCAGACATGCATTGGTTCTACCACCAATGAAGGCAAGATACCATCTTTCACTAGCCTGTCAATCCTATTTAGGTTTATATGACCTAGCCTCTTGGGTGCCAAAAGTTTCTTGGATTAGATGAAGGTAACTACCTCTTTAATGATGGTCTATCATTAACATCAGTGTCATGTATCTCATACATTGTGGGAGTTAACAAATAAAAGCCATTGATTACCTTGTCAGAATATATAAGAGTACCGCTCCTCTTTAAGAAGATTTAATTACCAAAAGTAACAAAATAACTCTTATTCATCATACTAGAAATTAAAATTTCGTCTTAAAATGGTACATATATTGTATCTGACAAAATCAACTTAATATCTGAAAATAACTAAGTTACTACTCCTACTGACACTGCTTCTGCCTTGGCTTCCGATCCCAAGTTAACAATGATTTCTCCGTCATTAATCCTCCTGGTTACCTGTAACTCCTACAACATATTACTGATGTAATTAGTTGCACCGAAGTCTACATACCGGGATTCTGAAGTACTAGTTGCAAAACTAACTTCAGAAACAAGTGACTCAATCATACCTGAGGTCTTTTCCTTTGACATAAACTGTGGACAATTTCTCTTCCAATGTCCTGTCATACCACAGTGGAAACAATTTCCCTTTGCTCCCGTATCCTTGACCTTGGCCATACCACTAGTGGAACCATACTCCACCTTAGGACCTTTGATGACTGATTTCTTCTTGCTATTCCAGTCTTTGCCTTTCGGCTTAGACTTAGCAAATGACTTTTCTATCATGAGGGCAGTTGGTCTTTCCTTCATGATTTTCTCAAACACTACCAGCTGGCGAGACAGCTCAGCTATGGTCATTTCCAATTTATTATAATTGATCTCGAAATGTTTGAATGAGTCCGGTAGTGATTGAATAATCATGTCGATCTGCGATTCTATATCAATCATAATCCCCAGTACATCTAACTCATTCAATGCCAACTTCATTTGTAACAAATGTTTTTGTACTGGGGCTCCCTCAGCCATCTTTGTCTCCATCAACACTTTTACAGCAGCCTGCCTAGCAGGCCTAACCTGGTCTGCAAACATCTCCTTTAAGTTCGATATAATATCATATGCTGACTAATAGGATTGATGTTGTTCTTGCAAAACAGTAGACATGGATGCCTGAAGAAAACATTTGGCCATCTCATTGTCTTTGGTCCACTTAGTGTAAAAGTTTTTCACAATCTGTGGTGCATCAGGCTCAGGCTCAGGAAGGGAGGGTATTATAAGGACATATTTGCAACTTGAAGATGTCAAGATAATATCCAGGTTCCTTTTCCAGTCTACATAGTTGGATCCCATGAACTTGTTCTGGTTGAGGATGGTCGCAAGTGGATTGAAAGTATTCGAATTCATGCTGTATAAATTAAAGCACATAACCATACATTCAATGAAAGAATATAAATGACATTAGGGTTTAGTATTCTACTAAATTCATGTAGCACTGAATTTAGAATACATCGGAATCCCAATCCCTTAGGGCATGCCTCCTAGGGGAGTGTGAATGTCCTTGGATTGGTGCGGATCAAAGTTCGTCAGAATTGGAATTAAGACTAACTATCCATGATCCCCATCATTCATTATCATCTAGGTATCTCATACCAAATAATGTATGACTCCCGTTTTGCTTTGGTTTCTAAAATACATGAGGCAAATCCTAGGGGATACTACATCATTATTTTAATTAAGTGTGACCCACCAACTAGCATTGCATGACAACCGTTGTGAGCAGCTCCTCCTAGGGGAGTAAGCCCCCAACCCGTCTCACCAACACTATCCATAGGAGATCCATATCTAGTAACCAGACAAGTAAGAGCCCTCACTACAAGAAAGTTGGCATTTTGCCGCGAAATTTTTCGCGGCGAAAGGTCTCAAAGTCGCCACTAAAAGTTTTAGTGGCAATATTTTTCTCGCGGCTAAGCTGTCGCTAATAGTGCTGTCACTAATTATTTTTGCCGCAATTTCCAAATGTCGCAGCTATATGTTAAAGTTTTAGCCGCAACACTAAAACTGTCACTAAAAGTCTAATATTTAGTGACAAGATTTACCGCAGCTAATTGAAAAAATAATTTCCACTAAAATTATAAAGTCGCAGCTAAAAAAAATATCATAAGCACATGAAAGCGAAGTTTTAGCGGCGACTTGTAGTCGCGGCTAAATGTTTAACTTTTAGCTGCGACTACAAGTCGCCGCTAACTATTTAACTTTTAGCTGCGACTACATTGTTTTAGTGGATGAGACGAGAGAAGGAGTGAATGCTAAACTTGAATTGTGGCGGAAAACATTAGAGACAAAAGGGTTTAGGCTAAGTCGATGCAAAACGGAATATATGGAATGCAAGTTCAGTCAAAGTAGGACACCTGGTAACATAGAAGTAAGTTTTGGTACACAAAATATAATAGAAAAAGAAAACTTTAGGTACCTTGGATCTATGGTGCAATAGGATGGAGGGATTGATACTGATGTAAGTCACAGGATTCAAGCCGGGTGGACCAAATGGAGGAGTGCTTCGGGGGTCTTGTGTGATCAGAAAGTCCCCCTCAAGGTTAAAGGAAAGTATTATAAGGTGGCCGTATGGCCAGCGTTGTTATTTGGATCCGAGTGTTGGGCAGTAAAGCATAATCATGTCAAGAAGATGGAAGTTGCGGAGATGAGAATGCTAAGATGGATGTGCGGGATCACAAGGAGAGATAGGATTAGGAATGAGGAGATTAGGGGCATAGTAGGAATAGTACCGATTGGAGATAAAATGAGAGAAAATCGACTGAGATGGTTCGGCCATGTTAGAAGGCGTCCAACAGAGGCACCTGTTAAAAGGTGTGAAAGCATGGAGTTTGCCAAGAGTAGGAGAGGGAGAGGGAGACCCAAGAGAAGTTGGAAAGAAACTATTAAACATGATCTTGCCTACATGGATCTAACGGAGGACATGGCCCTAAACAGATTTGATTGGCGTCGTCAAATCCATATAGCCGACCCCACCTAGTGGGAAAAGGCTTGGTTTGGTTTGGTTTGGTTTGGTTACAAGTTGCCGCTAAATATTTAACTTTTAACTGCGACTTATTGTTGCTGCAAAAAAATAAACTTTTAACCGCAAGCACAAAATTGACACTAAAAGTATTAGTTATAGCAGTTTTAAAGGTACATTCAGTGGCAACTTACAGTCGCAACTAAAAGTTCATGTTTTAGTGGCAACTTATCTCATACTTAAACTAGCTACTTGTTGCCGCGACTAAAAGTTTAGAATTAAAAATAAATAAAAAATAATTTTAATTTATTAAATTTATTTTCTTTCCATTTATCTGTTTTTCACGAACCTGCTTATACAAGATGAAAGCAGTAAAATTTTCAATCACCATCAGGTATTGCAACATAACTTCAAATTCAAAATCATTAAATTCCTACGTATTTAACTAGCAAAAGTTCAGTCTACATCATCATAATCAAATAAAACCTGAAATAAAATATAAAGAATATGATCTTGGGCTTTTGACTAGTTATGAATCACATCGGAATTTGCCCTCTATCTTTGAACTGCTGGAAGAGGGTGATGAATTGAGACTTTACTGAAGCTTGCACCTCATGCATCTGTGCTTGCTGCGAGGCTACCTGGGAATCTAGGGACTCTAGTCGTAAAGCCATCTCTCTTTTCTCCTTTTCCATCTCCTCGAAGAGCCTTCTATCCTCCTTAGCTCGCCTCCTGAACTCCTCATTCTCCCTTTCTAGTTGCGCACGGATCCGCTGCCCATCTGTACATGTCGTGGGCTTTGGACCAGCCCCACGACCACGTATATATGCCGATCGCTCTAGTCCAAGCACTGCCTCAAACCTATCATCCTCAGTCATGGGAGGAATGCCCTCCTCCAACGGTTGAGACTCTAGCTTCTTAAGCTTGTCCTACATTCAACAGCCAATTTTTATTATCAATCAATTTAGTGATATATATAATATAAAAAATTGAAATGGAAATAAAGAATGGAACAATAAGTTACATAGACTACCTGGGAACTCGAATCCACCCAAGTGCCTTTCTTCTCGCTAAATCGGGTAGTGAACCACAACTTAGTCCGGGAAGGCTCGTTCCCCGTCTCAAGATCACGCTGTCATTACACAAGTTAACACATATAATATTTATTTAATAAACAAATTGTTCTAAACACTATGAGTGAAGTTTACACTATCATAGCATATCCGAGCAAAAGCCTTTGTCTCGGCAATATGGCCAATAGTCTGCTTTTTCCTGTTCTCCTTGTTTCTATTGCTAATTTTCTGCATTCAGGAACCATAAATTATAAGCAATACATGTATAAATGATAGATTGAAAGGGTAGACAATATAACTTAATTAACATCCATACCGTGAATTCTTCGGATCCGAAATACCTTACAAGATCAACCCAATCATCGCTGCTCACACTTGAGAGGGGATTCTCGAGTCTCATTTCATCTGTGTCGTACTTGCAATAATGATCTTTATGCAACCTATGCCGATAGTCTCGATATTGGTGATTTAGCTGCTGATATACAGCTTCCTGGATATGGGAATGCTCCTCGAGAGTAAATTTTTGCTGCACGGTATTTTAAGAGGAAGTAAACATAGATGCAAGGTAGTACATCGAATGTAACTAAAGTTTTTCATCCTAACACATAAGCTTTTTAATTTAAATGACTTACTTTTGCAGTATGCCACATTTTCAGCTTGTCATCATCCGGAATTGACTTCCATTTGGAAAAACGGAGCGGGGCCATTTGTCTGACAATAATGCCCAATTCGGTAATTAATACTTAGGCATTATTACCTACAGCTCGCATCAGGTTTGGTGGAATGTTCACCGCTAGCTTTTCCCCCTCGCGCCTCCTCTTTACGAGTGTAGTGTTCCTAGTCTTCCCTCGTCCTTTCTTCCCGGACATGCATGACCCTGTTCACTCAGAAATTCAATTAAAAATGTTAGCATCCGTCAACATGAGTTTATATATATAATGCATAAACTATAAAAAAGCACATGCACAATTTAAATTAATAGTTAACATACCGGCGTTGCTGATGGCAACCTCATCTTGAGCAAATGCGGGGTCTGAGAGTCCCGCCTCTAATGTAGGCTACCCAATCTGTGAGGGCTGGCCTACCCGAGCTCCTCCTCGTCTACCTCCACCTCGGCCTCTATTGGCCATATTTGTGTTCTATCCTGCAACACTTTACATTAAATTGATTACTCATTAAGCATATGTTTACACATCAAGCACACGTATCACATCAAAGAATGATTAATGTATGAGAAAGAAATATAAGATTCCTTTGATGTATTAGTTCATCAAAAATAATAAGGAACATATCATATAAATTACATTAAGTCATTGGTCTCACTATCATCATCACTATTCATTTCATCTTCCTCAATATCATCATCAATGGAGGCACCGTCCTCCTCACTTTCATCATTGATGAAAGTGTTAACATCCTCATCTTCCCTTTCCTCATTCATTACAAGATTTGCATCAATAAGAATTGGAGGAATATCATCTCTTTGCCACACCATGAAGTCGTCGTCATTAACTCTCAATGCGTCAGCTACACTATATGACTCATTCTGTTGATATGGCTCTTCATCACCAATTGACTCTTCATCTTCATCTTCTGGCACATCGTACAAGTCTCGAGGTTGTGTCTTCACCACAACGTGCCAATTATTGCCTAATTTGGAGTCTTTTACATAAAAAACTTGTTCTGCCTGAGATGCTAGCACAAATGGCTCATTGGTATTCCATTTCCTTGCTAAATTGACACTGGTATAGTTGTGTTTATCTGTTTGAATTCCTCTACCATCTTTGCTGACCTCCCACCAATCGCACTTGAACAAAAAAACATTATTGTCCCCAAAATAATCCAATTGAATAATGTCTGTCAGGACACCATAGTAATCTTGGTTTCCTGATTCGTCATCTCCCTTTACAATCACGCCGCTATTCTTACTTTTTCGAGACATCTCACGATCTTTTGTGTGAAATCGTAGGCCATTAATGATAAAACCCTTGTATCGTGTCACTCTTCTGTCAGGACCTCGTGCTAAGTCTAGAAGTTGCTTATTGACACGTGCGTTCCCTTGATTGTACAATTGTGTAACCTGTCCATACTTGTTAGTGAGATAAATATAATATGATAGAAGTAATGTGTGATGTAAAAATATTTATGTTGCATGACACTTACACGTTCTTCAAACCTTTTAGGAGACTTCTCTTCGTGCCTCTTTACTACATTCCTTAGACTCTCTCTCTCCAACTGTTCCTTGTGTTCACTATATAAAAAGACATACAATTATAGCCCCAAGGAATTACATTAAAAGAGAGATAAAAATAGACAATTGGAAAATACTAAATATATATCAAATACTCTGGAATAAGTGTCCTACATAAGAAACGGCAGAACTTCATCACAGTTTTTCAATACGTAAATACGAGCTTGCTCCCAAGCTCTGCCATCAATATATCCATATTCTCCTTTCCCTAGTGGACGGCGATCCTTTGAAAAAAGGGATAAGCCTTGATGCATTTGTTTGTTACTTCCATCATAATTTCTTTCTACTATATTGAACTTGGTCTCAACCCCATGCAAGTACATTGAGCAAAACGTAAGGCATTTTACGGCAATGTAACCTTCTGCTATTGACCCTTCTGGAAAAGCTTTATTGCTCACATAACGCTTTAGTGTATATAAGTACCTAATGAAATATAAATTCAGGATGATAAACAAAGGAGCAATATGATATAAACATGATAAGTGCATAATTAACACTAAGAATAATAAAATGCACTACCTTTCAATCGGATACATCCATCGATATTGTACTGGTCCGCCAAGAATCACCTCTCGGCGAGATGAATGGGCAAGTGGACCATAATATAAAGAATGATGGTGGGAATATCCTTTCCAGCTTACAAAGTGTTATAACAATCTGGCTTTCAAGACGTTCCAAGACATCTTTTGTCAATGTCCTAGAACACAACTCCTTAAAGAAATGGCTAAACTTAATTAGTGCCTCACACACATCATCACTTAAGGATCCACGTAGTGCAAGTGGAAGTAATCGTTGTAAAAATATGTGGCAATCATGACTCTTCATGCCTACAATTCAACATTCTTTGATGTTTACACGTCGAGATATGTTTGAAGCATAGCCATCGGGGAACTTCACCGAAGCCAATAATTCACATAAATTCTTTTTCTCGGCAAGGGACATTGTGTAGCATGCAGGGGGAATTTTATAGGAATTACCATCATGTTTCATGTGTAATTGATGCCTTATACCCATCGCTTGCAAATCTAAACAAGCATTGGCATGGTCCTTTGTTTTACCTTCGATGTTCATCAATGTCCCTAGAATACTATCACATACATTTTTCTCTATGTGCATGACATCCAAATTATGGCACAGTTTAAGGGTTCTCCAATAAGGCAATTCAAAGAAAATACTATGTTTCGACCAATTAAAATCCTCGGCACGCTTCCTTTTCTTCGGTTGTGTCTTCCCAAATTTCACTAGTTCAACATGACTCAACTACTCAAGTACATCATCCCCAGACAATGACTTTGGCGTCTCCCGAAGTTCATTTTTTCCATCAAAAGAGCTATTTCTATTTCACCATATATGATCTGTCGTTAGGAAGCGACGATGACTCATGTAACAAGTCTTTTTTTCCATTCTTCAACCACATATGTGATGTCGCCTTATTGCAGGTAGGACAAGACAAAGACCCTTTAGTGCTCCATCCTGATAAGTTTCCATATGCAGGAAAATCATTGATGGTCCATATCATCGCTGCATGCAACTGAAAATTGGTACCTGTGTAGGCATCATAAGTTTGGATGCCATCTTCCCATAACTCTTTCAACTCATCTACCAACGGTCGCAAATATACATCAATGTCATTTCCTGGAGACTTGGGTCCAGGAATAAGCAGCGACATAATAAAAAAATGGATTTTTCATACATTTCCACGGTGGTAGGTTGTATGGCACAAGAATAACCGGCCATGTACTATGAGAAGTGCTCATGTTTGAAAAGGGATTGAATCCATCACTTGCTAGGCCAAGCCTAACACTACGAGGGTCTTGGGCAAATGAGTTATGCATTTTGTCAAATTCTTTCCAGGCTTCAGCATCGGCTGGATGCCTTAACACCCCATCATTGACGCGCTTCTCTTTGTGCCACCTCATATCTAATGCTGTCTTATTTGAGATAAATAACCTTTGTAATCTCGGTTTTAGTGGGAAGTAGCGCAAGATTTTTTGAGGAATCTTCTTCTGTTTGCCATTAGTAAATTTATATCTAGGCTCTTTGCATTCTGGACACTCTTCTCTATGCTGATGCTCTTTCCAAAATAGTACACAATCATTTTTGCAAGCATGAATCCTCACATAGTCAAGTCCTAGGTCACGAATTATATTTTTAGCCTCGTAAAATGAGCCGGGGAGCGTCTCACCATCAGGAAGTGCCTCCTTTAACAACTCAAGCAACATGTTGAAGGATTTGCTGCTCCAATGATTATCTTTAGGTGCAACAGCTTCACAATGAATGACAACTTAGAGAACTTCTCGCAGCCCGTATATAGTTTCCGTTCGGCATCCTTCAACAGTCTCATGAATTTATCTGCTTTCCAGTCGGGCACCACATTTCCATTGCTACTTGAATCCTCCCCTGCCCATTCATTTATAGTTGATGCTGTGTAATGATCATGTATCATTTCTTGCATGTCATCATGATCATCTTCATCTTCTATGTTGGGCTCATCATCATCATCTTCTTCAGTGCCTGACTCAAACTCCTCCCCATGCAATACCAATGGAATGTAACAATTAACTATACCATGATAATATAGATCCGCTTCCACATCTTCCCGGGTACGAAAATAGACATTGTTGCATTTGACACACGGACACCGAATCTTATTCCCTGGCTCTTTATGTGCATATGCAAACTCCAAGAACTGTTTAACTCCATCTATGTACTTAGGGTGTCGTCTATCCTCAATTTTCATCCAACTCTTATCCATGTCGATATACCTAACACAATTTGAAGTATAAATAAAAAACTGCACCCATGGGTCCCCTAGACAACAAAACAATATGGAGATAGCTGAAAAAGGAGGCATATGCAATAAGAAAAGATAGACTGAAGATACTATAGGCAGATAAGTGGCATGAGATTAAACATTCTAGCACTCCTATATATCCATATGGTGTTCCTAGATAATTGGAATCATCAAATGATTCTATTTCAAAACATCTATTTAATTATTTTGTAGCTCCTTGAGTTTGAAATAATCCAACAGAGGATAGGTGCACAGTCGATTTGTGGGCCCAGTCCATTCGGATGGGTGTAAAACCGATGGGATCTATGTAGTTTAAGAGAGGGGGTCCCTATTTTGGTCCAATGAGATGGACCAATAGTGGGCCCCACAGTTTGGTGAACACCTAATAACGGCTGATATAAATCACCTATCCTGTAAATTGCAATCATTTTACTGACCAAAGGAGGTTAAATTATCAATTATAAGGATACCAAAACTTAATCCAAGTCACAATAGCATCCCTGCATATTAGATTCAGAAAACAGTAACCACTCAAATACACATTAATGGGTGCAAAATGCCATCAGCAGAATGACATAATAAAGGCTGAGAAACCACAGAAGGCACAGCATATAATTTAATATATCAAAGTCTGAGATTTTAACTTATATTTCATACTGTAAAATCTGCCTTTAGATGAATGACATGTTTTGCAGGAAAGAAACTGAGAACAATACAAGACCAAACATACACACTACCTAGGCCATTACCTTAAGATTAAACAAATGCATCCCTATTTAAAAAGGAAATGAAAACAAAAAATCCATGAGCTAGAAAATGCACATTCCTAGTGGAAAAAATGGAGAGGAAATAGAGAACTATATATAAATGTACTCTACAAATTGTCATTATCCCCACTAAGCAAAATAATGACCGCCCTAACATTCTATCCTAATTATACTTAAACAAGAGGACCTAACCTTAACAATAACGCCAATGAAACAATGTTTTATTCCAAAAAGCAATGTGTTTCGACAATTCTCATAAAAAATAAATGAAGAAGTCAAGATGTGCACTGATTCTCTATCCAATACACCTAAAATATTCAACTACTTGAATTTCTAACCAGGGTGCTCTATCATTAACAAAAACATCCATCAAAAGAGCTCTTATCAGGTAGTTTCTATTTGTGGAGTGTCATCTCAAATAGGATGTATGTTACACAAAGTATGTTACAGAGCATGTTGTGGCTGACATTTCTAGCAAAAGAGCTTGATGCAATCTCAAGTGTTTTAACTACAATAGTAATTGTCTAATTGAAAAAATAGTCAGTGCAGAGTTTTCCTACAAATCTTCTGTTGTGGGTTTACATGACAACAATGCCTAGATTTAATTAATGAATATGTACTACTATGTGTGCATAACCCAATGGCTTGGCCCACTATCAGTTTGGACCAATGGGATGGCCGCCCACTATGGATTTGGCCTGATGAGCAGGCCCATAGTGGGCTTATTCTTGGGCCTTCTTTTGAAGATGTTGAAGCCAATGATGCACTTGGATAGTTGGGTTGCATTAAGATGAGGGATTTTCATTTGTCGCACTTGCAGGGTACAACTCTTAGCAGAAAAGTCCTTTTGCAATAGCCGAGATGGAGGGTAGGTTAGTCTACATGGCTAAGCACCACAAAGATGGTGTGTTCAAGGTCACGGATCAAAGTAGGAAACTGGATAGCTAAGAAAAAATACAGTAAGCTGAAGTAGTACAGATGACAGAGGAAGAGCTTATCTCTGGGGGATTATGAGCCCACCTGCAAAGGTGGCAAGTCCAAGGACACGTATGGAAGAGAAAACAAAAACTAACATAATACTGTTACGTGTTTAAAGGGGACAAGTTTAAAATAGAGCACCTAGTGTGCAGCCTCAACCATGATAATAAGAATCCTAAAGGGAAAAGGGCAGACTGATTTTTTTTATTAAAAAAAAAAGTTGAAGAGGGGCACTGATGGATCAAAACAGCTTTAGTAACGTCTTGGAACATGAGGAGGCTAGAGCAAAAGGAGAAAAGAATTGCAATCATGAAAATGGTTCAAAACAAGGTTTTGGAGCCACTCTTGGAGGAGACAAAAGTCAGAGTATGTTTTGGCAGACAACATCAGAAATATTTGGAAAAGAGTGTATGAGGATCGCAATGCATGCCATCCACTTATAGTGTGTGATAGAAACTACATGAGGTTGGAATGGGAAATGAGATTTCAGGTATCATTATCTCTCCAATTTAAGAATAAGGATAATTCAGATGGATAAATCGAAATGCATATGGATCCTATGATAACAGTGGGCAGGATTTATAGGTGGTTCAAAAAACAATGGGTGTTCCAATGGTGTAAAAAGGGAGATTGTAACATGATAGATGAAGCAGAGGTTAACAAGTTAATCAGGCGTCAGAATTTTTCTTTTTATACTCTCATTTAAGGTAACAAGACAATGGACTTGCATTGAACAATGGTAACCATAAACCAGTAGCTGACCCAAGATTTTCATATGGGGTGACAATGGACAGAGCCACAAAAACGTAGACAACAATAAAAATCTAAGGTACCTTTAGTTTTAAAAAATGAGAGAAAAATGTTGTTATAAACGTAATTACAATCATATCGGATTATAGGTTCAGACCACCAAAGTGTACTAAGTCCTCAGACCATAAAAAAAAAAAAAAACCACTCTGGTGGATGTGTGATGTGATGATGCTAAAAGAAGAACCTGTAAATAGCTTGCTCATGGACATCTCACCATATGAGATTTACTAATCCAACACTAGATTTATGTACCACCACCACCACAACAAAGGAGGAAAAAATGGCTTATATTATAAGGTGTCAATTGTGGAACCTAAATAATTTATTCTAACATGTATCCATGTTTTGGGGAAGTTGTGTTGGAAAACGAAACTGTCAATTAGTCCTTCCTTTAACTCCTAACTCTTAAAGCTTAGTCTTTGTGCCTTCACATTTGGCTACCAGACCATCCTCAAAATTTATGGGAGCTAAGTATTTGGGGATTTGAGAAACTTTCACTAAGTTGCATTAAACTGCAAATGAATGACAAAAGGGCGAGCCGACCATCATTCAATTGCCAAACCCCACATCAGAAAAGAAGAAGAAGGAAACATTAAGGTGAGAATGTACTCTACATCCATCCCCTTTTCTTCTCTGCACTAAAAAGTATCAACAATGAACAATGAACAACATAGTAGATATTCAACTCCAAAAAACCAAAAGAAAAGCAAGAAAGTCAAATTCTTTATGTCATGCCCAGAGTTACTGCTTCCCATAACTCAAGCCCACAATAGTATGCACTCATTACACATTGCACCAAAAGTGTAAGTTTTTCCAATATAAATATAAAGATAGGAAGAATAAGTTAATTCAACTCCAAATCAACAAAACTATGCCCTTGAACTAACTTTCTTGTTCAAGCTCAAATCCTTCACCTAAACATAAAAAAAAAATAATAATTTGAAGGAACTTATGCCTTATGCCTTGGTCCAAATTTTCCGAATTCCACTGAAACATCTCAATCTAGTTCCCCAAACCCAACGCCTAGCTAGAATTGACATGTAGGTTTGCCCAAGCTCAGATGAGGAGGCTTCAGTTGCTAGTCCAAGGCCCAAACTCAAATTCAACATGGTAATCCAAAGCCCAAGTAATGTGGGTGATGTTATCCTATATGTAATATTCATGATATATTTTTTTGTGGTAGACAGTAATATTCATACTGGTTAATAACATGTGTATTGTGGGTGGGTGCATGTGTTCTTGAAGTACCTTCATAAAGCTACAAAGAAAGATATTCATTCTCATCATTATCACCATCATTTAAATATGGGTATTGTTTGCAACGATGAACAAAAGATCCAGAGCTATCTATATGTTCTTTTGATAATTGAGTATTTTTTAGATTCTGTTATCCATCATATGACTCAAGAGAACTTGAGTTCACATTGTGATAAGCAGTTCATATCATCCTTTTGAAATATAACTTTACTAAATATAAGACAATAAGAATTGAACAGAACTTGGAACTAAATCACACGTTTCTCTCCTGCATCTGGTTTCTTCACATCTCTCTTCACACAAAGAAAAACGAGATCCATCACAAATTCTCTCACAACACACAAAGCGCACCCGCCCAATTTCAGAATCCATTAGAAATTCTCCGCACAAAAAATACACACACATCAAACAAAGATTTTTCCATATCTGCAAGTTTTCTTATTTTAGTTCTCATTCATAGCAGAATCCAGAGATACCCATGTCGTCGAAATCTCGATCGACAAAGAGCACCAACAGCAAAACTAATCCATACCCAAAATGCCTCTCTAACCCAATACCACCCATTGATGGAGATCTCCCAGAGCCCCATCCATCTCTTGCTTCTCATGCTCTGGCAAAGAGAAGACCTATTCAGGCAGTGAATCTCTCTAAAAAAAAATAATAAGACAACAAGACGAGAGCAAGGAGATGACATGTGAACATCATATGCAAAACTCCATTCTAATGTATCTATCATATGCAAAAACATTATCTCATCGAACACCCCCTTTCTTAACGAAAACAAGAAAAGAGATAGATAGTGACAGAGAGAGAGAGGGTTACCGAGAGAGAGATTGTAGATACTGATAATGGTAGCCAGGGACAGGATCTCTTGATTAGAGCAATAGTGTAGGAATTTCCCCTTTTCTGACTTAGGGAAAGAGAGAGAGACCGAGCTAGAGAGGTTTTCTAGTTTCGTTTTGGTAGAAAAGAGATGGCAGGAGAGAAGGATTAGGGCGCCAAACTTTAGTCCTTAATTAGAATCCACCCTTTTCTAAGTGGACCGAATTTATTTTATTAAGAGGTTGAAATAATTTACTCCATGTGTGCCTACTTATGAAAAATACAAGCCATTAAAAATAAATGCCTCCTCTTGATGTTGGCTCTCAAAATTTTTTAATCAAACTAAAGTTGGGCCCGTTGAATTTGTCACTTGTAATTCCTCGGAATAGAATTTTTTTTTATACTCCTGTAATATAACCTAGTTATAGAAAAAACTAAATCACTCATAACAAATGCCTCCCTAATATGCCCTCAAATAGATTTTATCTCTATAAGAGTTGGGTCCAATGTCATATTGATTATTTATAAAAATATCAACAAATTATTAAGAAAAAGTCCAAGTGTTCTTGTAGTCAAATGCCGATATCCTTTTTTTTTTTCGGGGGAGTTGCCCCTTGGACACCCGCGAGCTGACCGGTCAGCTCGACCCCCGCCGGGGGATACCCCTGGACCCCCTCTGCGAAGCCCATGTTTTAGAAAAGTGGCAATCAAGAAGACAAAAGGATCCTACTTGACTATGATAGCTAGGACTCTTTTGCTAATTGTCTTTCTTTTTTTTGTGCTTGGATGTCTATTATTATCATAAGCTGCTAGATATGATATTAAACCTATTTAATTATGTTTGGAATGATATACGCTAATTCATGAACCAAAAGGCTTTATATTGAGTTAGATTCGATGTTACTCATGTTGGAAATTAGGTGGGCCTCTAGGATAGGTTTCAAAAACTTTTGATCAACTTGATACAGAGATCAACTATCCAGAAGGCTACCAATGTGTCCAAGATGCAAACCCTCTATCTCATCTATCATTATCAGTAATTCAATCTATCTAGGAGATAGAAAATCAGTAACACACATGCAACAAATAAATCTACAACATACAAGGAAGTAGATTATACCTTTGGAGCTCGGTTGGGCTCTAATGGAGAAGTTGCTACTTTCTTTGAAGATGAAACGCTTTCACTTAATCAAAGTAAGATCTCCAACACCTTGTGATCTTCCACGCAATATCCCGTTATCAAATTATCTTCTCAAGGAGATGGGTGGGATCTCCTAAAGAAAACTACTAGAAAACTCTAAGCAACTAGAAGGAGAACTAGAACTAGAAGAGATTGTTGTGCAACACTTGCACAAGGAGAGATGGGCGTGAATTCCAATGAGAGAGATGAGTATGGACGTCCAGCCCATAAGCCTTCCCTTTTATAAGCCATAACACCCTCTCCTACTAATTATTAATTAGAAGTTATACTTCCATTATAATTAGTAACTATCTTCTTTTACTATTACCACTATTAGAAGTCTCACTTCAAATAGAAATAGTATCTTTCTAATTCCTTCCTTTTAGAGTTTAAGTAGAATTAGTAACTTGGGCTGGCGTGGGGACCACTAGGGATTCCTTAGAAAGCTGGCTCCAACTGGGATACGCGACCCCACATCTCATGTGCAATCCGGGCCCACAGTTAATTGCAAATAACTCCACTATATAAATGCAATTGCACTCCAGTCTTAGGAATAAATTACATAGAAGACCCTAAACTTCCCTATTACCACAAGTAGGCCCCTCCATCAATATCCATGGATCAATTGGACCTGTCTTCCAAACTAGATCCATATCTTATTATCCTTGAGTCCCAATTAATTATAATGATCAATGGTACCTTTCTAATTAACTCTTAATCAGAATGGGTGTACACTTACCAATGATAAATCCATTAATTGGCACGAGGGGACATTAGAGATAGATTCCATCTTGACCATTAAATGTTCCCACAGATCTACTACCATATACCCAAATCACCGAGGTGTTGACTTATAGTTGGCCTCACTCATTGGTGACTCAAAGCAAATGAATAGATAGAAACTTGAGTTCATTAATGTCTCAGGATTGAGAGCTTACTGATAGGGAATTATGAGAGCAGACCTTAATATAAAGACAGTGTTTATAAGGTGCTTCTCATGGTCCTTCAATACATCCAATGTACCAGCACTATGATCCAGAATCTTTCATTCTGATGATCGAGACAAATCACACTATCGCATAGTAATCAAAATGCTGCAACCTTGTTAGTATGAGATGTCCAGTCTCATCACTGGTTGTGAAGATATTCAAGTATAAGATTTATTATACATGTCTCCCGTATGTGGATCTCATCCATACACATGTATTATATCTAGTATACTTATGGACTCCGGTTCATCTCATGAACCATTATGTCATTCGTATTGGTTATGTGCAAGTATATAATTAAACACCATTCATCTCATGAAATGGAAAGCATGAATATATTGATTAATAAAGAAATGAATCAATTTATTACATCATATGCTGGTATTGAGACCATTAAACTAACAATCTCCCACTTGGGCTCAATGCCAGTCTGGTTGACATCTCATGCCCATCCCGTCTACATGCTGCTCAAAGACTTTGGTAGTCAAAGGCTTAGTAAAGGGATCTGCCAAATTGTCTGCAGAGGCTATCTTGGTGATAGCAATATCACCTCTCTGCACAATCTCTCTGACCAAGTGATACTTCCTCTGTACATGTTTTTGGCTCTTATGGCTCCTGGGTTCCTTGGACTGTGCGACTGCCCCGCTGCTGTCACAGTAAACTGTGAGCGGCTGTCGCGCCAAAGGTACCACTCCAAGTTCCAGAAGGAATCTTTTGAGCCATACTGCTTCTTTAGCTGCTTCACAAGCGGCTACATATTCAGCCTCCGAGGTAGAATCAGCGGTACATTCCTGTTTAATACTCCTCCAGCTAATAGCTCCGCCACCAAGCATAAACACATATCCAGAAGTTGATTTCCTGGAATCCTTATCTGACATAAAGTCAGAATCCGTGTATCCGACTGGAATCAACTCATCACTGCCATAAATCAACATGTAATCTCTAGTCCTTCTCAAGTATTTGAGAATACATTTTACAGCAGTCCAGTGATCAGGCCCTGGGTTAGACTGATATCTGCTGACTAGGCCCACTGCATGACAGATATCCGGTCTAGTACATAGCATAGCATACATGAGGCTACCCACAGCCGAAGCATATGGTATTGCTCTCATTTGTTCCTTTTCCTCAGGTGTCTTGGGACACTGATCCTTGGAAAGGTTCATTCCATGCCTGAAAGGTGTGATACCTTTCTTGGAATCTTGCATAGCAAACCGTACCAGTACCTTATCTATGTATGCAGCTTGGGATAAGCCTATCATCCTATTTTTTTCGGTCTCGATGGAGTTTAATCCCTAGGATGTAGCTTGCTTCTCCCAAGTCCTTCATATCAAAAGTCTTAGCCAACCAAACTTTCACTGTTGACAACAGTCCTATGTCACTCCCTAGGAGTAGGATGTCATCGACATATAATATCAGAAAAACTACCCTGCCTCCTTCAGTTTTCATGTACACACATGACTCATCCGGATTTTGACAAAAACCAAAAGACTTGATTGCCTCGTCAAAACGGATGTTCCAACTTCGGGATGCCTGCTTCAGTCCATAAATAGACTTCTGCAACTTGCAAACTCTTTGCGCTTGGTTTTTAGCTACAAAACCGTCTGGTTGCATCATATAGATGTCTTCCTCAAGATGGCCGTTGAGAAACGCCGTCTTGACATCCATTTGCCAAATCTCGTAATCAAGATGAGCTGCAATGGATAAGAGTATCCTGATGGACTTGAGCATGGCTACTGGCGAGAAGGTTTCCTCATAATCGATGCCTTCTTTCTGAGTATAACCTTTCGCAACAAGCCTGGCCTTAAAGGTCTCCACTCTTCCATCCGGTCCTCTCTTTCTCTTGTAGACCCACTTGCACCCAATAGGTTTAATATTGGCAGGCAAGTCCACAAGTGTCCAGACCTGATTAGAGTACATCGACTCCATCTCAGCTTTCATAGCTTCCTGCCAACGTCCCGAGTCTATGTCATTGATTACTTCATCATAGTTACAGGGATCTTGTTCTTGCTCTTCCGAGATTGCCTCGTAAGACTCCCCCAAAAGCGAGAACCTTACAGGGGGTCTGATAATTCTCCCACTACGACGAGGCACTGAGTAACTACTAGGTCAGGAGAGGGCTGATTCTCTTGAAGTTCGGTTGTATTTGGATTTGGAATTGATTGCTCTTGAATTTCTTCCAAGATAACCTTTTCTAAAGATTTCCGGTCATTCATATAATCTTCCTCCAGAAAAACTGCATTGGTGCTGACAAGCACTTTTTGCTCTCTGGGATTATAGAATAACCAACCCTTGAAAGTCCGGGATCTTAACCCTAGAGGGGGGGTGAATAGGGTGATCTACTAATAGTGACCAACTATGACCAATTTTATTTTCTTTAAAACAAACTAGTCATATGTGATGATTAACATACATAATGCGGAAGAGAAACAAATCAATCACCACAACCCAATCACCATAACACAAAGATTTATAGTGGTTCGGCCTCAATGCCTACATCCACTACCGGCTTGTGCTCAACACCCCACCGGATTTCCACTATTTATGCTTTTACAATAGGCTAAGCAATAACCTTTACAATGATGTTTTTCTAGGCTAAACAACAACCTTTACACTATGCTTTTCTTAGGCTTAGCACTAACCTTTACAAGCAATAGATTTTTCTTTCTCAATGAAGTGTCTAAACACTAGAAGAGAAACAATTATAGCTTAATACATTTGCCTCTTAAATAGGCTGATATAAAAATTAAAATCAATTTACAATCATACACTAACAATTAACTAAGATGAGTGTTCAATGTGTATGAAAGTGTACTTCAATCAATTTCTAAAATGAAGCTCTTAAATGAATGCTTGATGCATTTAAAATTCTAAGCACATAAATCAATGATTGAAGAGATGAACTAATCACATGAAGTAATTGAAACAACTTGGAAAGACATTCCTATTAAAACACAAGTTGTATGAAGGTTTAAATACTAAAAACACATGTGATTTGGAAATGAGTGTTTTGCAAAACAATCCAATATGGTAAAGTGATATGATGATTGCAAAACAACTCAAACAAGGCTAGCAATCATGCAAAAATGAATTTACAAAAGTTTGATCATGCATGGATTTCAAAAGTATGGAAATCAAATTTAACTTAGAGGTATATACCTTTGAATCTCAAGGATTTTGATTTCCATTTGCTATCTAACCTTCTTAGCTCATTCCCCTTTCTTAGGCTTCAAAATGGTTCCAAAAGTTCACCCAACCAACCTCTCCAAGAAAGGAATGAAATGAGCATTTATAGACAAAAACAGTCCAACGGCTAGTGTCTTCGGTCGACCTCCTTCTCTCTCGGTCGACCTGGAACAAACGGTCAGAAATCTGACCGTTGGAGAGCCAACAGCTCTCTGCCAACGGCTAGTTGGCTCGGTCGACCGGGTACAGGGGTCGGTCGACCGGGTACACAGGCCTGGGAGGAGTTCTGTGCAAATTTTGAAAAAGTGTTTTTTCTGAAACATGAACTCCAGCCATTATGTTTAATGCATGCTAAAAAGGATTTTAAGAATGAGATTGTATGCATTCCAAGAACCTCGATGATTAACTTGATTTTTCAAAATCATGCATGAAAAAATAGATTTTCGAAAGAGTGTTTTAAGTTCTAAAACATGCAGGATGAGGTCTTTGAAAATCAATTGAATATGCAAGTCTAAGATTCAGAAATCAAGGTCTAACATACGATGAATGAGTGTGTGATCAGATGAAAGTGAAAGTGATAGTGCATCCATCAAATTAGCAACATAGAAAGATCCTAACAATCTCCCCCTTTGCAATTTGATGGCAACTAAGATGATCACAACACTTCTAAGACTTCAGCTCTTATGTTCTTGAAACAATCTCTCCCCCTTCGTTAGAGCTCTCCCTCTTTTATCCTTGGACAGATCTCCCCCTTAGTTAGATCTGGTCTTCTCTCCCTTTTGTTGGATCTCCTCTTTGTTTGATCTTCTCTTGCTCTTTTGAGTTCTCTCCCCCTTTGTCATCGAATTGCAAAGGAACCTGTATACATTAGAAAACAAATACCTTTCAGCAGCACCTGTTACCAAATTAAATTAAAAATGAAATGCTGAACAGGTTATCATGTATAGAGGTTGTCTATGCTGTTATGAATGATGCTAAGAAAAAAAAATATTAATCGAAAGAAAATTTAGTTCAAAGCATCATAAACATTCATCAATTGAGGAATATAACAAGAAGATATGAGATGAATAATTTGAATATGTAAATTCATTGATTTTCCATAAACGACTAGTACATATTTCAATAATTACTTGACCAAACCAAAAATCAAAATAATGGTCAGTAATCAATTCAAACTTTCAGTCAGTTGATAGACAAATATTTAAAAGAGTTAAAAAGTCTATCACTACCCTCCCCACAAAAAGTGAAAAACTTTCCTAAGATCTAAGATGAATCTGTAGGAGACGGGGGCACTGCATCATCATGACGCCTGCAGCTGCTGGAGATGTTCGAGAGGTACTTCAAAGTCTTCTTCATCATTCCTGATACCTCTTGCCTAAATTCCTGATAGTCTGTACGTATGGTAGAAACAATATGCTCTAAAGAGGTCATACGGTCCTCCAGACTGCGCTGCTGAGGGGGCTCTGGATGAGGAGGCTGACCTGCTACTGGATCTACAGGCTCTATCTCCGCAGCCTCTAACTCTGCATCTCCTTCAGCTACTGGATTCCTTTGCTGAGGTGGTGGAAGCTTCATCAAGAGAATGTTTGATTTGTTGAAAACAGTGGATGTCACTGGTCTCTCAGAAGCTGGAGGAACCACTCCATATGATCTAGCAAGCTGGGTAATGAGAAATCCAAATGGAGCTGCACACGGCTGCGATCCAGTAATAACTCGGAGAATATGGTGCATAATAACTGAAGGTAAGCATACCCGATCTCCAGATATAACTTTGAACAACAGATTTGCCATGTAAGGAGTTACTTCAGTCCTATTCCCTTTCCTTGGATAGATGGAATGAGTGAAAATGATATGAATGATCCGAAGGGAAGGAACCATGAGAGAAGCTTGAAGAGAATTTTTGGCTGTCCAAACTTCAGCTCTTCCACAAAGAGCATGAGTCACTCCATCTTTTTCCTCAAGAGGTAAGACTTCAGATATTATCTTTGGTCCATTTGACCTAGGAACCCCCAAGATGGATGCAATCTTCTTTGTAGTAACCACCTCTTCTCCATGCTCAAATCTGATAGTGAATGAATTGTTGGTGGAAGCACAGATAGACTCATAAAGGCCATGAACCAAGGATAGAAAGGCATTTCCACTCCAATTTAGAATACCACCCCAGCCAATATCTTCCATGATAGCAGGGACACCATAATCCACTAGATCTTCTACTACACATTTCTTCTCCACAATGATCCCTTTGTTTCGGAAGGATTTGACAACCGAAGATGGAGAAGGGATGGGTTTGAATCTGACTTCACGAGGAGGGGATGCTTCAGGAGAGGATGGAGGAGATCTATGAGAAGATGAAGCTTGGCCTGTTTTTGACTTCTTGATAGGTTGCCTAAAAGTTTGTTTTGTTCTGGCCATGACTGAGTAGCTGAATATGTACACTGACTGTCCTCAAGTGCTAGGTTGAAATGCAAAAGAAGGTAATCACAGGGCACTAAGGTATCAGCTGGGAAAGAGAGGGACTCATACTAATCCAGTAGACAGTTAACAGTGAGTTGGAGCATTTGGAATGGCTTGAATTGCTCCTATGAAATGGTGGAATTAGATGCACAATGATCCCACTCAAATTCAGCAAAAACAGTAGCTAACTGTGATGAAACAATGGTTCAGACATTCTGTCAAACACTTGGAGTGTAGGTTTTGTGACAGAATTCTCCACAGATTCCAGTTGCTTGAAGCTGTGTACAGATTGCTACAAACACTCCTCATCGGAGATGGAAAGTACAACTTCAATCAATTAATCAGCCATACACATCAGAAACTGAAATCAATGAAGGATGTGCAAAACAACCACAGACGGCTGGAGAGATAGCAACATAGTGCTTCGACAGTCTTGGACGGCCAGAACATATGGAGTCTCATGTATTTTTGGAAAAACTAGAAGCAACACACACTAAGAATAGTGCGTCTCCATGCTGACAGTTAGACGGAGTTCAGAGAAGAAGAGGAGCACAGCTGCCGTGCGACACAGTGCTGAAACAGGCCTTGGTTTGGAAGAAGACAATCCAATGAGAAATCCTCGGGAGAATGATGATCTTGCCAAGGAAGAATGAAAGAGACGGATTGGAAACGAGGACCATTCGGATTTGAGAAGCTCCAGGGCTCCAGGGGGTCGACCTGCTCAACAGAGGTTTCTGTCTTGAAACAGAAATAGTGCCCAGCGCAACTTATTTAAGTTGCTGTTCACGTGTTTTCGGTCGACCGGCCAATCCAGGATGTCGACCGCGTAAACAGGGAAAACAGGGTTTTTAAGTTGCTGTGTACGATTCTTCGGTCGACCGGCCAATCCAGGATGTCGACCGCGTGAACAGAGAAAACAGAATATCTGTTCAGATTCAAGGAAGAACTTGCCAACTCAAGAAAAACTCTCTGAACAAATGATTCCCTTAATCTAACTATCCTACAAGCTCAATCAATTTAGGAAAAGAGATTTTACAAAATTAATTCTAAATAAGTCCATTTAAATGATTGAAAACTTGTGAGTCCAAGACACTTCATTTTTCAATAGTATTTGTTTTGACAAATGTGGAATAACTATGTATCCATTCAAATAAAAGCAAGTTTGAAAAACAAATCAATTGATTGAGAAGATGTATCTTTAAGCAATTCTTTTTCAAGTCAGATTGATCATAAACATGCATTTTTATCATAACATACCTTTTAAAATCAAAATGCATTTTCAACAAGTAAAACTCAAACAAATGATACTTGAACAAGAAGACAATACTAAGAAAGATAGAAGGAACTAGACTTAAGACCAACAACACATATAACTTATGGGAAAGGGTTGGTCTAATCTAATTATAAGGTCTTAGTATTTGTCTAAGAGTCTAACCTTAGGTTTCCATCTAAGGTATTGAGCTTTGGAGTCTATGTATGAGATCCCACCAACTAGAGGAGATAAATATAGATTTCTTTTATTCTTGACATCATATCCTTGAGGTTTGACAATTTCATAATTGGATTGATGATTAGTCTTTGGTGGTTGATGTTTCTTTTTATTTTTCTCATTTCTTTTAGCTTTTCCTCTCTCTTTATGCCTTTTGAATTTTAATTTTAGTCTTTCAACATTTTTCAAAAGTTCTTTCATTTCCAAGGTTAAAGGAGGTAAAGTGAGAGGTTTCTTTTTGATAGATTTAATTTGACTACTTTTGATTTGTTTAGTCTTTTTAAAATCTATCTTGGGAGACTCTTGTTGGAATGGTTTGACTTGCTTGAACTTTCTAGAGTCTTCCTTTGATTTTGATGCCTTAACCATCATAGAATTAGATTTTCCATTTTTAGGTTCATAGATGGGTTTAGACAAATGATTTTTTCTTAATTTGCACTCAAATTTGAAATGCCCTTCATTACCACAATAATGACATTTTGTTTTGGGCAAAGTAGAGTGAGTGCTAGAGATTGAGGACTCACCTTTCACAAATGTGTTGGTGATTTTAGGGCCATGAGAAGTATACTTATCAAATCCAATACCCGTCCTATCTCTTTGTGATTTACCCAATCTAAATAATTTTTCAAATTTCTCTTCGCCTTGGGTAAATTTGCACTCATACTTTTGTTTGTGAGTTTCAAGTTGAGTGACTTGATTTTTAAGAATTGAATTTTCATTTTTCACTTTTGTAAGTTCAATTCCAATTCCATTAAACTTGTTTACTTTTTCATAAGCAAGTTTTAATTCAAGTTTGAGTTCATTTACATTAGATCCAAGTTGTAAAGTTTTTATATTACTTTGAGCATTGAATAAATTTTCTTTGGTGGTTATTAACTTGGATTCAAGGTTGACAATGTCTTCAACTTGATTTTTTATGTGATCACTTAGAGTTGAGTTTTCTTTGGTAAGTCCTTCACAACTTCTCTTAGATGCATTTAATTCATCTTGAAGATTTAACAAATTATCTTTAGAAATTTTCAATTTGGATTCTAAATGGATAATGTTCTCATCTTGTCTTTTTAATGTATCTCTTAGATTTACATTTTCTTTATTTAGCTCATTATGACTTAATTTTATTTCATTTAGTTCATCTTGAGCTTTTGATAGGTTGTGCAAAGTGATCATGAACTTAGAGTCTAGGCAATGTATTACTTCTTCTTTCTCTCTAAGTTCATCATTTGAAGAGATTAAATCTTTGTTTAGCCTTTTTGATTCTTCTCTTAACTTTTTATTCTTCTTAGCTATGACTTCACATAGTTCATATAATTCCTCATAGGCTTGATGTATATCATCTTCATAATCATCATTTTCTTCTTCTTTTGATTCAACTTTAGATTCATTAAATTCAAGGTTTGAATCTCCAATAGAAGAAAGGAGGGGTCTAGAAGAATCTACAAGAGAATCTACACAATCTAGCATAGTGGAGTCCATTTTAATGATTTTCATGAAAAGCACACTAGGGTTTAAACTCTAGGTTTTTACACCTAATCAAGAGTTCCAAACACTTGATCCTAATATTAGAGCACGAGGCTCTGATACCAATTGAAAGTCCGGGATCTTAACCCTAGAGGGGGGGTGAATAGGGTGATCTACTAATAGTGACCAACTATGACCAATTTTATTTTCTTTAAAACAAACTAGTCATATGTGATGATTAACATACATAATGCGGAAGAGAAACAAATCAATCACCACAACCCAATCACCATAACACAAAGATTTATAGTGGTTCGGCCTCAATGCCTACATCCACTACCGGCTTGTGCTCAACACCCCACCGGATTTCCACTATTTATGCTTTTACAATAGGCTAAGCAATAACCTTTACAATGATGTTTTTCTAGGCTAAACAACAACCTTTACACTATGCTTTTCTTAGGCTTAGCACTAACCTTTACAAGCAATAGATTTTTCTTTCTCAATGAAGTGTCTAAACACTAGAAGAGAAACAATTATAGCTTAATACATTTGCCTCTTAAATAGGCTGATATAAAAATTAAAATCAATTTACAATCATACACTAACAATTAACTAAGATGAGTGTTCAATGTGTATGAAAGTGTACTTCAATCAATTTCTAAAATGAAGCTCTTAAATGAATGCTTGATGCATTTAAAATTCTAAGCACATAAATCAATGATTGAAGAGATGAACTAATCACATGAAGTAATTGAAACAACTTGGAAAGACATTCCTATTAAAACACAAGTTGTATGAAGGTTTAAATACTAAAAACACATGTGATTTGGAAATGAGTGTTTTGCAAAACAATCCAATATGGTAAAGTGATATGATGATTGCAAAACAACTCAAACAAGGCTAGCAATCATGCAAAAATGAATTTACAAAAGTTTGATCATGCATGGATTTCAAAAGTATGGAAATCAAATTTAACTTAGAGGTATATACCTTTGAATCTCAAGGATTTTGATTTCCATTTGCTATCTAACCTTCTTAGCTCATTCCCCTTTCTTAGGCTTCAAAATGGTTCCAAAAGTTCACCCAACCAACCTCTCCAAGAAAGGAATGAAATGAGCATTTATAGACAAAAACAGTCCAACGGCTAGTGTCTTCGGTCGACCTCCTTCTCTCTCGGTCGACCTGGAACAAACGGTCAGAAATCTGACCGTTGGAGAGCCAACAGCTCTCTGCCAACGGCTAGTTGGCTCGGTCGACCGGGTACAGGGGTCGGTCGACCGGGTACACAGGCCTGGGAGGAGTTCTGTGCAAATTTTGAAAAAGTGTTTTTTCTGAAACATGAACTCCAGCCATTATGTTTAATGCATGCTAAAAAGGATTTTAAGAATGAGATTGTATGCATTCCAAGAACCTCGATGATTAACTTGATTTTTCAAAATCATGCATGAAAAAATAGATTTTCGAAAGAGTGTTTTAAGTTCTAAAACATGCAGGATGAGGTCTTTGAAAATCAATTGAATATGCAAGTCTAAGATTCAGAAATCAAGGTCTAACATACGATGAATGAGTGTGTGATCAGATGAAAGTGAAAGTGATAGTGCATCCATCAAATTAGCAACATAGAAAGATCCTAACAACCCTTAGTTCCTTTGGGATATCCTATAAAAGTGCATACTTCCGACCTTGTTTCCAACTTATCCGTCTTAACTTTTAGCACGTGTGCCGGACAACCCCAAATGTGTAAATGTTGTAGACTAGGCTTTCGCCCAGACCACAACTCCCGGGGAGTCATAGGTACAGACTTAGATGGTACATGGTTTAGTATGTACATAGCCGTGTCCAAGGCATGTCCCCAAAAGAATATAGGTAATCCTGAGAAACTTATCATAGACCTGATCATATCTAAAAGAGTTCTGTTCCTTCTTTCTGCTACTCCATTCTGTTGAGGCATACCAGGAGCAGACAACTGGGATAGAATCCCATTCTCTGATAAGTATCCCATAAATTCAGCAGAGAGATATTCTCCTCCTCGATCTGATCGAAGAGTCTTGATACTTTTACCTAATTGCTTTTCCGCTTCCGCTCGAAACTCTTTGAACTTTTCAAAAGCCTCGGACTTGCGGTGCATAAGGTATATGTATCCATATCTTGAGTAATCATCGGTGAAAGTGATGAAGTACTCATATCCTCCTCTGGCTCTAATGTTTATGGGTCCACACACATCAGTATGAACTAATTCCAATAAATCTTTGGCCCTATTGCCTTTAGATGAAAAAGGTCTTTTGGTCATTTTGCCTTCCAAACAGGACTCGCATACAGGCATTGGTTCTACCACCAATGAAGGCAAGATACCATCTTTCACTAGCCTTTCAATCCTGTTTAGGTTTATATGACCTAGCCTCAGGTGCCAAAGTTTTGTTGGATTAGATGAAGGTGATTTCCTCTTTAATGATGGTCTATTAATTGTTTCGGTATCATGTATCTCATACATTGTGGGAGTTAACAGATAAAGTCCATTGATTACCTTGCCAGAACAAATAAAAGTACCGTTCCTCTTTATGACAACTTCAGTACCAAAAGTAATAGAATAACTTTTATTCACCAAACTAGAAACTGAAATTAAATTCCGTCGTAAAGACGGTACATATAGAGTGTCTGACAAAACCAATTTATTATCTGAAAAACATAAAGTAATAACTCCTACTGAAACCGCTCCTGCCTTAGCATCAGATCCTAGGTTGACAATGATCTCCCCATCACTTAGCCTCCTGGTTTCCTTGAACCCCTGCAACGAGTTACATATGTGATTAGTTGCACCGGAGTCAACACACCAGGACTCTGAAGTACTAGTTGCAAAACTAACTTCAGAAACAAGTGACTCAATCATACCTGGAGTCTTCTTCTTAGATAGATAATCAGGACAATTCCTCTTCCAATGTCCTGTCATACCACAATGGAAACACTTTCCTTTTGTACCTGCACCCTTAGCCTTTGCCACACCACCAGTAGGACCATTCTCTGCTTTAGGACCTTTGGGAACTGATTTCTTCTTGCCTTTCCGCCCTTTGCCTTTCGGCTTGGACTTGGCATGTGACTTTTCTGTCATCAGGGCAGTTGGCTTTTTCATGATCCCTTCAGTTGCTACCAGCTGGCTAGACAGCTCAGCCAGAGTCAGATTCATTTTGTTCATATTATAATTGACCTTAAAATTGTTGAATGAATCTGGTAGCGACTCAAGGATTATGTCAATCTGCGATTCTGCATCAATCGCGGCACCCAGTATATCCAACTCATTCAATGAGTCCATCATCTTAAGCATGTGGTCCTGTACTGGTGTACCCTCAGCCATCTTGGTGCTTATAAGCACCCTCATAGCTGCCTGCCTAGCAGGCTTGCCCTGTTCCGCAAACATCTCCTTTAAGTTCGATATCATATCGTATGCAGTCTTAAAGGATTGATGTTGGTGTTGCAAAACACTAGACATGGATGCCTGAATATAACATCTGGCCATCTCATCGTCTTTGGTCCACTTAGCATAAAGATCTTTCTGTTCCTGTGATGCATCTGGCATAGGCTCATCAAGGGGGGTTGTGGTAAGGACATATTTGTATCCTGAAGCAGTCAGGACAATATCCAGATTTCTTTTCCAGTCCACGTAGTTGGATCCCACCAACTTGTTTTGGTTGAGGATGGTCGCAAGTGGATTGAAAATATTCGAATGCATGCTGTATAAATTAAAGCACATAACCATATATTCAATTAAAAGAATATGAATGACATTAAGTTTTAGTATTCTACCAAATTTATGTGGGAATCCTCATAACCACTAAATTTAGAATACATCGGAATCCCAATCCCTTAGGGCATGCCTCCTAGGGGAGTGCGAATGTCCTTGGATTGGTGCAGATCAAAGTTCGTCAAAATTAGAATTAAGACTAACTATCCATGATCCCCATCATTCATTATTATCTAGGTATCTCATACCAAATAATGTATGACTCCCGATTAACTTTGGTTTCTAAAATACATGATGCAAATCCTAGGGGATACTACATCACTATTTTAGTTAAGTGTGACCCACCAACTAATATTGTATGACAACCGTCATGGGCAGCTCCTCCTAGGGGAGTGAACCCCCACCACGTCTCACCAATACTATCCAATGGAGATCCATATCTAGTAACCAGACAAATAAAAGCCCTCCGAAGGAACGGCCACACTCTTGGTGGCGCGAGGCTAATACTTTCCTTACAATGGACCTATGGTGGAAAACCATGGGGATTTTTAAAATTAAATGCCCCGCTCCCACTTAATATTTTAGAATTGAGGATTTCCTTTTTAAGGTATTAAGGCCCACATATAAATATAAACATCAAATCATCTCATGTTATGATCTAAGATTGGTTCCAAGTCAAGTTATTATAAGGAAAGTCTAGTTCCTAAAATTAGTGTTACCAATGTGTCCATCTCATGAGTCATCAACACTAATTAGAACTCTTTCCAAAAATAATTTGATTTGACCAATTTTAGTAACTTGCTATGTTTGGATCAGATTTGGAAACATTCTAAATAAAGCATTCAACTATAAATAGAAAACGCTAAAATTAGAAACTAGTCCTCTCCTCCACATGGCCCAAGCGGAATAGACTTCTTGGACTTCTAGACTTTCCAAAATTAGAATTTCTCAAACTTTGGGAAACTCCAAACTTCTTTTGGTAATCTTCAAACTCTTTTGATTAGGAGTCCAACTTCACTTTCCTTCTTAGTCTCGGACATCGCCAGAATTTACAAATTTAGAAATTACATAAATTCCTATGTCTCTACGATGAGACTTACATGATAATCTATTAATGGAAATAAAAGGCTCATAGGGAATTTCACCATGCCTTGCCCTAAACCGGGAAAACAAGGAAACCATGATGCCCTTTACAACTTGCCAAAAATAAACATTCAACCATAAAAGAAAGTAAAAGACTTGTGGGCCATATGGAGAGGACATGATAACCTGCATGTTAGTATTCCATACTAGCAAAGCAACTCACAAAGCCGGGTTACCAAACAATAATGGAAAGACAGGATGCCAAATATTGCCACTACTATGATTCATGCCCCCTACGCAGAGGGGGTCCGGGGGTGTCCCCCGGCGGGGGTCGAGCTGCCAGTGGGCTCGGTCGACCGGCCTCAGTGTCTTCGGTCGACCTGCCAAAGGGCTCGGTCGACCTGCCTGACGGAAATCTGCAAGTTGGGTTTTTCAATTTCGTGTCCAACCATCTCCAAAACTCTTTTGAAGATTCCCAATGGCTTCCTACCATCATTCCATCATTGTTAGACCCTTTTGTGACTATCCAAACATGGACTTACTAATTATCCAAGCAAAACCATCAAAACTGATCCATACATAGCCCTTGATCTATTCTCTTCGCATCTCATGTAAAGATTAGATCAAGCTTACTGATCTAACATGATAAGAGATGAGGTAAGGCTCTGATACCAATTGTTGGAAATTAGGTGGGCCTCTAGGATAGGTTTCAAAAACTTTTGATCAACTTGATACAGAGATCAACTATCCAGAAGGCTACCAATGTGTCCAAGATGCAAACCCTCTATCTCATCTATCATTATCAGTAATTCAATCTATCTAGGAGATAGAAAATCAGTAACACACATGCAACAAATAAATCTACAACATACAAGGAAGTAGATTATACCTTTGGAGCTCGGTTGGGCTCTAATGGAGAAGTTGCTACTTTCTTTGAAGATGAAACGCTTTCACTTAATCAAAGTAAGATCTCCAACACCTTGTGATCTTCCACGCTATATCCCGTTATCAAATTATCTTCTCAAGGAGATGGGTGGGATCTCCTAAAGAAAACTACTAGAAAACTCTAAGCAACTAGAAGGAGAACTAGAACTAGAAGAGATTGTTGTGCAACACTTGCACAAGGAGAGATGGGCGTGAATTCCAATGAGAGAGATGAGTATGGACGTCCAGCCCATAAGCCTTCCCTTTTATAAGCCATAACACCCTCTCCTACTAATTAATAATTAGAAGTTATACTTCCATTATAATTAGTAACTATCTTCTTTTACTATTACCACTATTAGAAGTCTCACTTCAAATAAAAATAGTATCTTTCTAATTCCTTCCTTTTAGAGTTTAAGTAGAATTAGTAACTTGGGCTAGCGTGGGGACCACTAGGGATTCCTTAGAAAGCTGGCTCCAACTGGGATACGCGACCCCACATCTCATGTGCAATCCGGGCCCACAGTTAATTGCAAATAACTCCACTATATAAATGCAATTGCACTCCAGTCTTAGGAATAAATTACATAGAAGACCCTAAACTTCCCTATTACCACAAGTAGGCCCCTCCATCAATATCCATGGATCAATTGGACCTGTCTTCCAAACTAGATCCATATCTTATTATCCTTGAGTCCCAATTAATTATAATGATCAATGGTACCTTTCCAATTAACTCTTAATCAGAATGGGTGTACACTTACCAATGATAAATCCATTAATTGGCACGAGGGGACATTAGAGATAGATTCCATCTTGACCATTAAATGTTCCCACAGATCTACTACCATATACCCAAATCACCGAGGTGTTGACTTATAGTTGGCCTCACTCATTGGTGACTCAAAGCAAATGAATAGATAGAAACTTGAGTTCATTAATGTCTCAGGATTGAGAGCTTACTGATAGGGAATTATGAGAGCAGACCTTAATATAAAGACAGTGTTTATAAGGTGCTTCTCATGGTCCTTCAATACATCCAATGTACCAGCACTATGATCCAGAATCTTTCATTCTGATGATCGAGACAAATCACACTATCGCATAGTAATCAAAATGCTGCAACCTTGTTAGTATGAGATGTCCAGTCTCATCACTGGTTGTGAAGATATTCAAGTATAAGAATTATTATACATGTCTCCCGTATGTGGATCTCATTCATACACATGTATTATATCTAGTATACTTATGGACTCCGGTTCATCTCATGAACCATTATGTCATTCGTATTGGTTATGTGCAAGTATATAATTAAACACCATTCATCTCATGAAATGGAAAGCATGAATATATTGATTAATAAAGAAATGAATCAATTTATTACATCATATGCTGGTATTGAGACCATTAAACTAACAACTCACTTATTTTTCCCCAGATCTAGTATTTTAAAGTGTAGATCTAAATTTTTTTATTTCCAAGATTTGGGGCTTTTCTTGAAATCAATTACATTTTTTCACATTAGTGATCAAATGCATTGATAATGTGTTAGTTTAAAATAGATCTATACTTTTGGAACAAAAAAGTATGAGTTTTTTGCCAAAAATTATGGTTGCATTGATTCTGCCAGAAGACATTGTCAGCATCTCTGACAGTGGTGAAAGATTAAAACTCGATACTAATCCTCTTTCCCCACCAAAATGACCTTTAGCCACGACATATAAGTTTCCACTAAATGTGTTTACTACAATGCCTTTTTGTGTTGACATCATATTTTCCCCACTAAAGTGATTCTTTTGTGGCAAAAATAAAATTGCAGCAAAAAATTTTCTCACTAAAAGCCATCTTTCGTATATATATATATATATCTCTTTAGCGGCAATAGAAAGTTGCCGCAAAAGGCGGCCCATATAGTGGTGAAAAACATGTTGCGGATAAATGTAAGACAACTAAGCAATTAGCCACAAAAATAAAAAGTTGACACAAATTCTAGACCATTAGTGGCAAAAAATAAAACTTGCCACTAAATTTCCGTCCCCTGCAAAATAACCTTTAGCTATGACATTTAAGTTGTCACTAAATGTGACCACCATTATACGTTTAGTGTCAACATCAAATTTCGCCACTAAAGGTGAGTCTTTAGTGATGAAAATTAAATTATGGCAAAAATAGTTGCCATTAAAAGTCGACTTTCTTGTGAGATATCTTTAATGGCAATATAAAGTAGCCACAAAAAATAGAACATACAGTGGCAAAAAATATACCGCGGCTAAATGTAAGAATCTAAGACATTAGTGGCGATCATAACAAGTTGTCACTAAAACCGTACACTATTAGTGGCAATAAATTAAAACTTGCCACTAAATCTCTTTCCCTCCAAAATCCCATGGCGCCAAAACTTCCCGCCAAGGAATTAGTGGCGAAATTTAGCTACGACATATAAGTTGCCACTAAATGTGGGCATTAAAATACCTTCAGTGGCGACATCAAATTTTTGCCACTAAAGTTGGGTTTTTAGTGGCGAAAATTAGACCGCAGCTAAAAAAGTCGCCACTAAAAGCCAGCTTTCTTGTAGTGCCTCCGAAGGAACGGCCACACTCTTGGTGGCGTGAGGCTAATACTTTCCTTACAATGGACCTATGGTGGAAAACCATGGGGATCTTTCAATTTAAATGCCCCGCTCCCACTTAATATTTTAGAATTGAGGATTTCCTTTTTAAGGTATTAGGCCCTCATATATAAATATATGAATCATCAAATCATCTCATGATATGATCTAAGACTGGTTCCAAGTCAAGTTATTTTAAGGAAAGTCCAGTTTCTTAAATTAGTGTTACCAATGTGTTCATCTCATGAGACATCAACACTAATTAGAACTCCTTCCAAAAATTAATTTGATTTGACCAATATTAGTAACTTGCTATGTTTGGATCAGATTTGGAAAAATTCTAAATAAAGCATTCAACTATAAATAGAAAACGCTAAAGTTAGAAACTAGTCCTCTCCTCCACATGGCCCAAGCGGAATAGACTTCTTGGACTTCTAGACTTTCCAAAAATTTGGAATTCCTCAAACTCTTTGGGAAACTCCAAAACACCTTTGGTAATCTTCAAACTCTTTGATTAAGAGTCCAGCTTCATTTTCCTTTTTCGTCTCCGACATCGCCAGAATTTATAAATTTAGAAATTATATAAATTCTTATGTCTCTATGATGAGACTTACATGATAATCTATTAATGGAAATAAAAGGCTCATAGGGAATTTCACCATGCCTTGCCCTAAACCGGAAAAACAAGGAAACCATGATGCCCTTTACAACTTGCCAAAAATAAACATTCAACCATAAAAGAAAGTAAAAGACATGTGGGCCATATGGAGAGAACATGATAACCTGCATGTTAGCATCTCATACTAGCAAAGCAACTCACAAAGCCGGGTTACCAAACAATAATGGAAAAACAGGATGCCAAAAAATGCCACTACTATGATTCATGCCCTACGCAAGGGGGGTCGGGGGGTTTCCCCCGGCGGGGATCGAGCTGACCGGTCAGCTCGCGAGGGCTCAGGGTGCAGCGCCCCCGAAACAAAAACAAAAACTGCGATCTTGTTGTGTCAGTGTCTTCGGTCGACCTACTATAGGGTTCGGTCGACCGACGTCAGTGTCTTCGGTTGACCTACCAGTGGGCTCGGTCGACCGACCTGACGAAAATCTACAGGTTGGGTTTTTCTATTTCGTGTCCAAACATCTCCAGAACTCTTTTGAAGACTCCTAATGGCTTCCTACCATCATTCCATCATTGTTAAACCCTTTTGTGACTATCCAAACATGGATTTACTAATTATCTAAGCAAAACCATCAAAACTGATCCGTACATAGCCCTTGATCTATCCTCTTCGCATCTCATGCAAAGATTAGATCAAGCTTACTGATCTAACATGATTAGAGATAAGGTAAGGCTCTGATACCAATCGTTGGAAATAGGGTGGGCCTCTAGGATAGGTTTCAAAAACTTTTGACCCACTTGACGCAGGGATCAACTATCCAGAAGGCTATAAAACTCAATCCAAGATCTATGTCCTCAATCTCAGCCATCATGATCAGTAAATGCAATCTATCTATGAGATAGAAACAGCTACTAACAAGCATCCATAATAATCTACAACATGCAAGGAAGTGAATTATACCTTTGGAGCTCGGTTGTGCTCTAATGGAGAAGTTGCGTCTTTCTTTGATGATGAAACGCTTTCACTAATCAAATAGGAATCTCCAAGACCTCTTGATCTTCCATGTTATGACCCGTATCAGATTCTCCTTTTTCTCAAGAAGATGGTGGGATCTCCAAGAGAAAACTACTAGGAACTCTAGAGAGGAACTAGAAAGAGAACTAGAAGAGGGAGAGGAGAAGAGGCATGTGCAACACGTACTAGCACAAAGAAGCCTTGGGCGTGAATCCCTAGGTGGATGTATGCATGGACGTGCAACACCTTGCCCTCCTCTATTTATAGCTTAAAAGCAATTAAGCCACCTCCTTTTTCTAATTGAAATAGAAGTCTCACTTCTCTATCAATTAGTAACTCTCTTCTATTACTAGTTAAGATAGAAGTCTTACTTCCTCAATAATTAGTAACTTACTATATCATAATTACAAGTCTCACTTCAAATATAATTAGTAACTTTCTAATTCCTTTCTAATTAAAATAGAAGTCTCACTTCTATTAAAATTAGTAAGTCTACTATTACCACTATTAGAAGTCCCACTTCAAATAGAAATAGTAACTTTCCTTTTAGAGTTCAACTAGAATTAGATACTTTCTAATAATTGGGCTAGTGTGGGGACCACTAGGGATTCCTTAGAAAGCTGGCTCCAACTGGGACTCGCGACCCCACATCTCATGTGTAATCCGGGCCCACAGTTAATTGCAAATAACTCCACTATATAAATGCAGTTGAACTCCAGTCTTAGGAATATTACATAGAAGACCCTAAACTTCCACATTACCACAAGTAGACCCCTCTATCAATATCCATGGATCAATTGGACCTGTCTTCCAAACTAGATCCATATCTTATTATCCTTGAGCCCCAATTAATTAAATGATCAAAGGTACCTTTCCAATTAACTCTTAATCGGAATGGGTGCGCACTTACCAATGATAAGTCCATTAATTGGCACAAGGGGATATTAGAGATAGATTCCATCTTGACTATTGAATGTTTCAACAGCTCTACTACCATGTATCCAAATCACCGAGGTGTTGACCTACAGTTGGCCTCACTCATTGGTGACTCAAAGCAAATGAATAGATATAAACTTGAGTTCACTAATGTCTCAGGATTGAGAGCCTATTGCTAGGGAATTATGAGAGCAGACCTTAAAGTAAAGACAATGTTTATAAGGTGCTTCTCATGATCCTTCAATACATCCAATGTACCAGCACTATGATCCAGAATCTTCTATTCTGATGGTCGAGACAAATCACACTATCTCATAGTGATCAAAGTGCTGCAACCTTGTCAGTATGAGATGTCCAGCTTCATCACTGGTTGTGAATATATTTTAAGTATAAGATTTGCCATACATGTCTCCCGTATGTGGATCTCATCCATACACATGTGTTACATCTAATATACTTGTGGACTCCGGTTCATCTCATGAACCATCATGTCATTCGTATTGGTTATGTGCAAGTATATAATAAATCACCATTCATCTCATGAAAGGAAAGCATGAATATACTGATAAATAAAGAAATTAATCAATTTATTATATCATCTACTGGATTGAGTCCATAAAACTAACATATGATAGGCAAATATTTCATTTCTAGCATCGTGTTCTCAAATGAACGAGTCCCACTGGGTGTGCCAGCTTGATGGATCGTACGTTCATGCTCGGTGCACCGAGGTCGGCAGACATGGGAGTCCGTGGGGTACGACCCTTTCGCGCCCGGGGGGCAGAAGTGGGTATCAACATTTTTTTTGTGTAGGTGTGCCAGATTTTTCCCTATTTTACTTGGAATTGCAAGTGGTGATCTGGAAATCGACCTTTGCAAGTAAAAAGGAAATCAACTTCTTTCAAGTTTTCCATTGCAAATATATTTAAGAAAAGAGACATTTTCTTGTTTGCCGTGAAAGGCAATTGTTTTGGCATTTATAACTGATTTTTGACAGTTATAGCTGATTTTGGCGTTTATAGCCAATTTTTGGCGTTTATGGCCTGTGTGGGGAGATTTCCGGAGCTCCAGGATTACGCTAATCACAGCCATCAGATGAGACTAAGCACTCTCACGTGCCATCCGCGTGCCATCCACGTGGCACCCAACTCACCCCGGCTACCAGGACAGAGGCCTCAGCTGAAGTCAAGCAGCTCCGGGCCGCTAGTGCCGAGCTCGGCTGCCCTATGTGCCCATCTCGGCTGAGAGCTCCACCTCGGCTAAAGGAGCCGGGACGGAAGCCGAAGCAAGAGAGAACCTCCACTTGCGCCCCTCATCCCCCACGTCATCAAGCACGTGGAGGAATAGGGGCGCGAGCCAGTGGGACAAATGCGACATCCAGCCGTTCACAATCTTCGCCAGATCCCTGACAGGGCGCCATCCAGTGGCTGAAGCCACATCAGGGCAAGGCCCGAGGGCGGATCCGATGGTACCCCTACCGCCAAAGGCGCCCAACACGATCTGGCCCAACAAGACACGCATTTAATGCGATGTAAGCTGATCCGACTGGCATTAAATGCAGAGTGGGCTGGATTGGACCGCATTTATTACTTTGTGGGCTGATCATGACTTCCCAGTCGAATCATGGGACCCACACCAAAATATCCTCCAAAGATACGACCTAAGCCTCTATAAATAGTAGCTTCATACCACAAGCAAGGTACGCACAATTCAACCCACAGAGCTGTGACTCTGCCTCTCTTATTCCTCTCCTTCCATTGTTCCATTTCATTCACTGACTTTGGCATCGAAGAGCCTTACGCCGCCCAGGCCAGGGTCCTCTGACTGTTTGCTCTTCTCTTTCAGGCTTTCGGACGGTACCTAGTCATCACCACTTTGGATAAGTCCTCTAAGGCTCCCCAGTTATTGTGGGTCATTATTTTCTGCGCCTACAATTGGCGCCGTCTGTGGGAAAGTAATATCCCAACCTTCCCAACCTTCTCAACCTCAATCTCCCAGAAGCCATGCCCCCGAAAGCTAGGAAGGGCGGAGAATCCTCGAGAGCAGCGCTCGAGCAGCCAGCACCATCGGCAGACGTCCCTCCTCAAGGGCGTTCCCGAACGGTGCATGGCACATCTGCAGGCGAGGGCCGCTTAGGCTCGCAGCTTTACGTCGAGGTCCCCCTCCAAGAAGGACTCGAGGCCTCGTTCTCAGCAGACGAAGTTACGCCACCCCGACGCGACGAGCGTCGGCATGAGCGTCCTCGCAAAGATAAAGCCGTTGCCGTAGAAGAAACGCGTCGAGTTCAACCTCCTGCCGCTGGAGGAGATGTCGCAGCTCAAAATGCTCTCCTCCAGAAGCAGGAGCGGTTAGTTCGCGAGCTCTAGCAGCAGCTGAGAATAGCGCAAACTGCCTCGTTGAGGCAAGTCTCTGATCCTCAGGGAAAGAAGAGGGACGCCCCCAGCAGGTGTCACACCCCGAAACCGGGCCCTGCAGTGATCCGACCTCGGGGTGCGAAATTTTGGGATAATTTGAAACTTTTTGTTATCTTTCCCAAGATCCGCGTGAATGAGGATAAACAAATTCCATCACGATCAGAGTATATTTTCGCGGAAGCTACACATGGTGTTTACGACCCGGAATCCGTGGCCATCGGGTTCCGTGTCGCACGCAACCAATATCATAAAGCCATCAAATAAACAGACTGGCATAAATCATATATCAGAACACACTGAGCTGGTAGTAACAAGACTAATTAATTCCCACATGTTCAAATTACAATTAACAAGTGTCTTAATTACAAACCCAATAAAAAGGCTAATCAAGCCATACAACGATATATCCAACTAACAGAAATACTACCCTCAAAGATTTGATACGAACTCCGGTGCCAAACTTGACATCTAGATGATATCAATGGGCAGCCTCTCACGTCAGACCGGCGGTCCCACCGCCTCCTCTGATCAAACACCTAAAACCAGAAAGAGAAGAAACTGGCACCAAACAAAAAGGGTCAGACACGACGGTCTGGCAAGCAAATAAACAAATAATATGAAAGCAAAGCACACTCGTAAAGCCTGATGAAATCATCGAAAAATCGAATAAATAGGCTAAACAATAATGATAATAAAGCATGCTAAAACGATCGAAAGACCGAACATAAATATCAAAACAAGTAAAAGAACAATATCAGATGTACGAATATCTCGAAAAGATAAAAGCCTGCATAAAACATTTAATCGTCGGAAATACATTTCAAATCCTGAATAATAGCGACAATATGATAAATGATTGATATCGTAAACATTAACCAAATCAAAACATAAAAAGTATAACCCACCAGAATCGTAAAACAAAATAATATGCAGATAAAACACTGGCAACCACACATAGCTAAATTCTCCTATTACCGAAGTAACAAGAGCACACAGAACGTAGCCACTGAACGTGGTACTAGAAATAGGATCAGATCCGTAGCCATACAAATGGGACCGGCAGATCAAAAATCAGAACCGTAGCCATACAAATGGGACCGGCAGATAAAACCGTTGCCATGGTCGGTACAGACAGAATCCAAGCTGCAGCTGACGGATAGATTAAAGATCCCAAGCCGGGTGATCAGCCCGACAAGGTGACCTAAGCCTAGTGGTGCCTTTAGTTTTCAAAACTCGAACCGATACAAATCAAACCATAATACTAATCCCTTTGGCTCAGGGGCTCACACTACAAAGCTCTGGCCCCGTCTTGCCTCGAGGTTTTATTTTCAAAATACTAGTCTTATCAAAATAATAGTCTCATCGAAGAAATCCCGAATGTGACGAACCACTCCAATCTCCTTTCTAATCGATTCGGAGAAAACATACGAATATCCATGGTAAACCGCTCAAATACACATCAAAGTGATTTGTATAAAATCACGCGATCAATCCTTTCGAATATGGAAAACCCCATGATTTTATAACAAGTCACCGATGCTATTCAAATTAGTTTACCAAAGAATACAAATACAAATACAAATACATTCTCTAACTTGAAATGGAAATGGAATTGTGTAGAATGACTTAATGACTTACCAAGGAGCCATCTCAATGCACATTTAACCTTTAAACATTGATTATTAAGAGGATATGTTTGATGCCAATGAAAATCCACAACATTTAAATGATAAAGTGCGCATTGAGACTCGAACGATTCCCGGATAATTTCACATACGCTCATTCTCTCATTGTTCCCATTCCCATTTCACAATTTTTCCAAGTATTACAAGTAATCCCAAATCTCTTTAAAACAGGCCCATAGCTGGCCTTAAACCGAGCCCAAAACAGTCTACTCATTTAGTCCAAAAACAGCCCTTTAAACATGGCCCGAACAGTCCTTAAAACAGCCCAAAAACTGACCTTGAATGGCCCAAGAAACAAGTTTTAAATAGCCCAAAAGCTGACCTTGAACAGGCCCACAAAACAGGTCTTAAAACAGCCCAAAACTAAACCTTGAATGGCCCAAGAAACGAGTTTTAAAACAGCCCAAAACTGACCTTGAAACAGGCCCAAAACTGATTTCTAAACAGACCCATAAATCCACCTGAAACAGGCCCCAGGCTGGGCTGGGCTCAACCATTCTTTAACATAAAAAAACTGAATTATTTCATAGCAAAACCATTAATCAATCAAAACTACACTGAATCACCTCATCCCATTTATGAATTCAGCATGAAAATCATAGATTAATCATAAGATAAATGTAAAGATATGAGCTGAGATCTCACATTGAGAAGTCCTTAATAAAATCAGAGATTTTCATTCTGATGCCAACAAAATCATATAGACAGACTGAACATAAACCCAATGTTGTAAAACTGTTGGAAATCAAAATTTTCATGGCTAAGCTAATCATTTAAAATGGATCAAAACCTATAAATAAACAAGATTCAAATGCATGCATTCCAACAATTTATTCACTTGCAGAAATCTGAACATAGTTGAGTACAAAAACTGTAGAAATCTAAACATTAATTTGAACATAAACCTGCAGAAATCTGAACCTGGATTGGACACAAAAACCAGCAAAGATCTGAAATTGAACACAGCTAAACACTAAGACTGCATGAGTTTTGAACACAGTTGTACACAAAATTCCTGCAGAAATCCAAACTCATTTGCACACTAAAACCCCAGCTGAAATCTGAATTCATTTACACACAAAGAAAAATCCTGCAGAGATCTGAATGTTAACAAAACACTAACCTGGTCGGAATCTCAAACAGAAAATTAAGACATTGTAGAGAAACTAATCACAGCTGAACATTAAAACCTTTATGAAACCAAAAAATATATATATAGCCAATGAAAATGAAAGAAAAGACATGGTTATTTCAAATTAAGCTTTAAAGAAGAAACATTATTTCATTAACTTGCATTCAAACCAGTTTATTCACTTGCCTTAGCCCAATGTCAAACCAAAAATCTCCTCAAGGATCTCTTCCTACAGCTGAACCGAGCTCTACAAAAAGCACCGACAAAATCCATTCAAAAATCATCATTTTGAACAAACAAAACCCCCATTTCGAAAATGGGTTTGCATGTATGAAAAACAAGCCCTACATGAGCTAAAAGAACTCCATGGAAGAGGGGAAATGAAGCTCTAACCTGTAGCTTGCTGAACAGGAAGGGACCAGCTGGGAGAAGAAGAAGAGTTGCAGAAAATCTTTCAAAAGAGTTACCCAGCTGAAGCTTCAGAAGAGAGGAAAAAAATGGTGAAATCAGATCTTGATTTGGAGCTTCCTAGCTAAGGCATGCAAGAGGGGGAAGTTTGGAGAAGAAGAGCTCTCCTCTCAGCTCTGTTGCAGAAATTTTTTTTTTTGGTTGCAGGATGAAATGAACGATGGGAGGGGGAAGAGGTCTAACTTAAGTGACTCAAAAGTGGGCCCATGACTGCTGAATTTTAAAATGGCTAAAACCTTATTTTGTGGCCCCGGATGAGATCGACGAAGAAGAGTAAAATGATCATTGAAAAATCTAGTTTCTAAAAAGTATAAATTTGACATAATTTTGAAATTTCGAAATTTGAGTTCAGATTTGGTGTGAAAAGCCATTTTTGCCCTTTTTTCTCGAAAAACGCATTTTCTGATCATCGACTCAAAAATGGTCAAAACATGAAAGTTGTTAAACTTCATAAAATGAGTCGAAATGCACCAAAATCAGAATTTTTAGAAATCAAAGTAATTTCTCATAAAAATACATATCATATAGACTGGGTCAAACCAAAGTCATTAACGGTCTCAAAATCTCCAAGGTTATGGAAAAATCTAGTCAAACTTAAAAACAAGGTCAAACTAAATCAAATCTCACTTAAAAAGCTAAACCACGATTAAAACAATACTAAACAAAAGGACTGGGGGTCGGGATCTTACATCCTCCCCCCCTTAGAACCCATTTGGTCCTCCAAATGGTCTAAACCAAATCAAAATCAAAAACCCAAAAGACAAACGAAAATACAGACACCCTACTCTAAACCTCGGCAACTGAGAGACCCTCTGATCAAACCTGACGTCGAGATGCACGGTCAACAACACTCTGATTCGGTTGAAGGCTTCAAACTATTCTACATATCTGCTCAAAACAAACTCCTCTGACCAAACTAGTGTTCAACGATTCTTCTAATCATCCTTGGTGTCATCTGTAGTTCTCGTACCGGATCATTTCTTTTGCTTTTCTCGTCAGTCACTGTCGGTTCAAGAAACTGCAAGTTCTGTCTCTTTCTATCAGCTTGGAATTCTATGCCTTAAGTCCTACAAAGCTGTACACGGTGCTCCCGATGCTTGTACGAAGATGTGATCATAGACATGTTTTCTCTGAAATAAATCTTCAACCCGAAAAATTCTGAAATTTCCATATGTTCGCTGTCACGCCCCCGGACCGAGGTCCCGCTAAACGAGGCCTTAATCCGGGGACGCGGCGCGACGGGCCGGAAAATTCCGCCCGCACACGCTAGTTTCCCACAGGTTTCCGCGGTAAGGATTCACGGAATCCGATCCAATAGTGATATATAAAGATCACTTTCATACAAATGAATTACGCGGAAGCATTGTAGCAAACATAAAAGTCTCACAAACGGGTATAAAATGAGAACGCATGAGACTAGCATCAAAAGAGAAACATTTACTGTAGGCCCCAAAGTTAGTTTACAGTTGATACAAAAGTAAAGTTAAGCATTAATTACAATTTTTCCCAAAAGAAGCTAAGCCAACGATGGCCATGACAAAAACCCAAAATGAATATCATCAAATCCCCCAAAATGTGATCGCAGCTCCAAGGTAACCCGACGTCTAATTGACATCATCGGGCTGCCACTCGCCTTCCACTGGAACTATAGGTTCCGCCTCGAAGTGCGCCTCAACCGCGAGGGGCTCGACATCTGACACCAAACAAAAGAGAGTCAGACACGACGGTCTGGCAAGCAATTACAACAATAATAGGATGAAAGTAAAACAAAATATAATAAGTAAGAGCTGCGATGAAATCACGATTAATAACAATGTCGAAGTAAAGATGGAAGAAACATCTCGATGGTTTACAAATCCAATGTCATGATGAGTAACATAAACAAATACCATGAGATGAATATTAATGCATAAAAACAATGGCAACCCACATAAAGCTATCTTCTCCTGTTACCGAAGTAACCGGAGCAAACAAACCGTAGCCACTAAACGTGGGACGGAGCGACATAGTCGTTATCAGACAGAACCGTAGCCACTACTCGTGGGAACGGATAATTACCGTTGCCATGGTCGGTACAAACGGAATCCAAACTGCAGCTGGCAAACAAAATAAAGACCCCAAGCCGGATGATCAGTCCGACAAGGTGACCTAAGCCTAGTGGTGCCATTTTAGTGAAAACCCGAAACCTCGAAGAAATACAATTCCATTTATAAGATACATTTCTAAATCGATAAGTAAACTACTCCAAACGATGCATATTGGCGGATCCGAGCAAAATAGATGAGTAGTTACTTCATTACTAAAACATGGGGTAACCCACTTCAAAACAATAAAAGCATTGGAGAAAGAACCAAAACAAAAGTCGTTTTATACAAAAGAATGTATGATGAGTCGGTCGACTAAGCGGGTAGTCTCGATATACATTTAACCCCCTTTATTGTCATTAAAGAAAATAATTTGGTGCCACCGAAGATCGTTGACAATCATAAGGGATTAAATGTACACTTAGACTTGAGGGTTTTCCTAAGTGGTATTGGCCATAGTTTAAGACACAACTTGCCATGAATTCTAGGCTTGAAAAGGTTGAATGGGCTTCACTTATAGGGGAAAGTTTTAATGCTGAATTGAGCTTGGACATAGACCCGAAGTGGGCTTGAAATTATATAGAATAAGTCTTCCTTAGAAGTAGGTTTAAACCCCTTTTAATCAGGCCCACAGCTGGCCTTATTCAAGCCCAACAGTCCGTTGAAAACAAGTCCAAACAATCCCTAACATAGCCCATAATTCATGTCCTACTCAGCCCAACAATAAGACTCAAAACAGCCCGAGAATTGGCCTTAAAACAGGCCCAAAAGACAACTAGAAAATGGGCTCATCACACTCTCTAACTGGGCCATCAAACAGCCTCAAACAGTCCCTTAATCAGGTCCAGACTCGAGCCCAGACTGAGCTGGGCTCGCTCGAGCGGACCCAGGTCCGCTCGAGCGGACCCAGACAGTAGCTGGGTCGCTCGAGCGACCCAGTGGGTCGCTCGAGCGGACCCAGACAGTGCCTGGTCCGCTCGAGCGACCCACTGGGTCGCTCGAGCGGACTGGGCCTGCCCAGTCCGGCCCGAGTGCAGAAGTCCTCTCTTCCTTTGTGTTTTTCTTCCTCCTTTCTTGATTATTTCCATTCCCTCCTTCCATACATAATTCTACAACCTCTTGGGCCCTTTCCTAAGCTTCACAAATCCTCAAATCATCATTCATAATCATCTAATTAACACAACTTAACACTTTTTAAAAGAATCCATTTCTTTGAACACCATTTGAACAAATGAAACAAACTCTCCAAGAAGCCATAAAGAGAACAATCTTCCAATGCATAATAGAGCAATAACATAAATGAAGATGACTATTAAGGTGGTTCATTAAATCAAGCAAACCATAAACTAAAAGAGATTAACATAAAAAGGGAAAAATCAAGAAATAAAACCAAATGAGGGAAAGCATCACATTAGTGTTGGAATATACTTGCCTTAGCCAAGATAAGCTCAAAATCACTCCTTAGACAAATCCTTAGAGCTTCAAGCTCCAAATCTACAAAAACCCCAAAAATTTCCCAAGAAACCCTAAAATGTCAACATTTGTAAATCCTCAATGAAAACCTTAGCAAATGGGATTAAAACCTTCCAAATGGAGAGGAAAGCAAAGATCTAGAGTTTAGGAAACTATTGCTCACCTTGAGGAACCCTAACAAAGAAGAGAGGCTTGAATGGAGGGCTTCTCTTAGCTCAAACTCCTCAAGAATGGTATCCTTAGGAAGCTTGAAGAGGGAGGAAGAGTTTGAGGAGATCAATCCTCTAAGAATACCTCACCAAGTGGGAGTTCCAGATGAGAGAGAGTGAGAAGGGAGAAGAGAAAAACCCTAGCCAAAGAACTTGCTGGAATGAAATGAAGAAGGGAGAAGAAAAGCTCTCTTCTTAAGAGGCAAGTCAATGTGGGCCCCGATCTTTACAAGCCTAGAAACGGTACTTGCGGGCCCCGAACGAAACGATGAAGAAGACAAAAATGATCGGCGAAATTTCTACTTTCCAAAAAGTATATTTTTGACAATTTCTGGAATTTTCGAAATTTGGGTACAGGTTTTGTGTGAAATGTCAGTTTTGCCCTTTTTCTCGAAAAACGCGATTTCTGATCACAAAAATCAAGTTGGCCAAAACATGAAAGTTGACGATCTAAAAGAAATAAGTTAAAATACACATAAATTAGGATTTCACAAGCATCAAGAACAAACTCAACAATCTCACACAAAATCCACGGGCGCCCCGGCCCGCGTCAAACTTAAGTCAAAGGCTAACAACGGATCTCAAGCTAATCAAACCTTCTAATCTAGCTTAATAAAATAAGCTAATCGTCCCCTAACCCCACTTATCTACTAATCACGGTTAAGACATAATTAAATATTCAAACGTGGGTCGGGGTCTGACATCCTCCACCCCTAAGAATCACATTTGGTCCTCCAAATGCTCACTAACCTCTGGGAATAGCTGAGGGTACTTCTTTTGCACTTGCTCACGAAGCTCCCAAGTAGCTTCTTCTGGTCCATGGTTCTCCCAACGGATTTTTACCCACTGAATTGTCCTATTCCTCAGTTCTTGCTCTTTGGTGTCAATAATCTCTGCCGGTTTTTCAATGTATGTGGCATCCTCTCTGACATCCAACGGTTCATGTTGTAGCATGTGCGAAGGGTCTGAAACATACTTCCTTAACATTGACACGTGAAACACGTTGTGCACACCCGACAGTTCTGGAGGCAAAGCTAATCTGTATGCCACTTCCCCGATTCGACTCAAGATCTCATACGGCCCAATAAATCTCTTAGACAATTTGCCTTTCTGCCCAAATCTCAATGTCCCTCTGACCGGAGATACCTTCAAGAATACCTTGTCTCCAACTTGGAATTGGAGATCCTTTCTTCGAACATCAGCATAGCTCTTCTGTCGGCTCCTAGAGATCTTCAATCTCTCATGGATAATTCTGACTTTATCACTTGTTTCCTCAACTAAAGATGGACCATGAAAACTGCGTTCTCCGACTTCTTCCCAACACACGGGGGTTCTACACTTCCTGCCATAAAGCGCTTCGAAAGGGGCCATTCCTATGCTGGAATGGTAACTATTGTTGTAGGCAAATTCGCAAAGCGGTAGATTCTCGTCCCACTGATTCTTGAAATCAAGGACACAAGCCCTAAGCATATCTTCAAGGGTCTGAATGGTCCTTTCCGACTGACCATCTGTCTGCGGGTGGTACGCTGTACTGAACTGAAGCTTCGTCCCCATCGATTCATGCAAAGTCTTCCAAAACCTCGAAACAAATCTACTATCCCGATCTGAAGTGATGGAAACCGGCTGACCATGACGACTAACGATCTCCTTAACAAAAGCCTGCGCTAAAGCCAACATGTGCATCTTCTTACCGGTCTTCAAAGGAATAAAGTGCGCTGACTTCGTTAACCGATCCACTATGATCCAAATGGCATTGTTCCCCTTGCTTGTATTCGGTAAACCTGATACAAAATCCATCGTCAGGTGTTCCCATTTCCACTCTGGGATTTCTAACGGTTGCAAAAGACCAGGTGGTTTCTGATGTTCCGCCTTCACTAATTGACAAGTCATGCATCTAGACACAAAGGCTGCTATCTCTCTTTTCATATTGTTCCACCAAAAACGACTCTTCAAATTGTGATACATCTTCGTACTCCCTGGATGCACTGAATACCTCGTATTATGAGCCTCTACCATAATGTCATCTTTCAAATTGTCTACTTTAGGAACACAAAGTCTGCCACGGAAGTACAAAACTCCATCCAACATCTGAAAATCTGGCCTCTCCGGAAAATATGCTCCACAATTTTAGCCAAGTCTGGATCTTGCATATGATTGTCCTTAATTCTCTGAATGAAGACTGGCTCGGACACGGTCATATTTGCCAACACAACTCCTTCTCTCAAAGGTTCGAACTCTACTCCCAAATCCTCAAATTGCTGAAAATTATAAAATCCGTGCAAACTGGCCAAACAAACTGATTTCCTGCTCAACGCATCTGCCACTACATTCACTTTCCCCGGATGATAGATAATCGGAAAATCGTAGTCCTTGATGTACTCCATCCACCTTCTTTGCCTCATATTCAATTCCTTCTGAGAGAATAAGTACTGAAGACTACGGTGATCCGAATGAACTTCAAATTTTTCTCCATACAAGTAGTGTCTCCACATCTTCAACGCAAAGACTATGGCTGCTAACTCCAAATCGTGCGTCGCATATTTCTTTTCATGTTCCTTCAATTGCCTCGAGCCATATGCAATCACGTTTCCATTTTGCATCAACACACAACCGAGTCCAACTCCTGAAGCATCCGTATAGATGACGAAACCACCACTCCCCGAAGGTAAGGTGAGGACAGGCGCTGAAGTTAACCTCTTTTTCAACTCTTCAAAACTAGCTTCGCACTTCTCTGACCATACAAACGGCACATTCTTCCGGGTTAACTTAGTCAATGGTGCTGCAATAGACGAAAAGCCTTGAACAAATCTCCTATAATAACCTGCCAAACCCAGAAAACTTCTAATCTCTGTCACATTTTTCGGTCTCTCCCAATTGATAACTGCTTCAATCTTTGACGGGTCAACTGCTAGCCCTTCTTCAGAAATAATGTGACCGAGAAAAGAGACTTGCTCTAACCAAAACTCACACTTCCCAAGCTTCGCATACAACTGGTTATCTCTCAACAACTGCAAAGAAGTCCTTAAATGCTGCTCATGATCTTCTCTTGACTTGGAATACACTAGAATATCATCAATGAAGACGACGGTGAACTGATCTAGGTAGGGTGCGAAAATCTTGTTCATGAGAGCCATGAATACCGCTGGCGCATTCGTCAGTCCAAAGGGCATCACCAAAAACTCATAGTGCCCATATCTAGTTCGAAAAGCTGTCTTCGGGATGTCTGATTCTCTAACCCTCAACTGATGGTATCCGGACCTCAAATCTATCTTCGAGAAAAACTTTGCACCTTGCAACTGATCAAACAACTCGTCTATCCTAGGCAAAGGGTACTTGTTCTTGATGGTCACTTGATTCAACTTCCTATAGTCTATACACATCCTCAAACTTCCATCTTTCTTCTTGACAAAAAGTACTGGGGCTCCCCATGGGGAAACACTTGGCCTAACAAAGCCTTTATCTAGCAACTCTTGCAATTGCAACTTCAATTCACCTAACTCCGCTGGAGCCATCCTATAAGGAGCAATGGAAATCGGAGCAGTTCCTGGCACCAACTCTATTGTAAACTCAACTTCTCTGACAGGTGGTAACCCTGGAATCTCTTCTGGAAAAACATCGGGAAACTCACACACTATCGGGATATTCTCCACCCCTAGGGACTGTTCGTCCTTGGAAACGAAAGCAATAAATCCTTCACAACCCGATCTCAACAACTTAGCTGCCGAAAGAGCTGAAATGAACCTAACTGGGGAAATCCTTTTCTCTCCCTGAAACTTCACTCCGGAGGACGACTCATCCAACCTAAACACGATGGTCTTACTATAACAATCCATGGAGGCATGATGACCCGCTAGCCAATCCATGCCTAGAATAACATCGAAATCATGCATCACTAAAGTAATAAGGTCTGCAGGGAAAATGACTTCTCCTATCTTCACTGGACAACCCGGGTAAAAAGTACTACACACCACTTGCTTCCCTACTGGAGTAGTAACAGTCAAAACAAACTCTAACTCTCTAACAGGAACACTAATCTTCTTAGCAAACACAAGGGATAAGAAAGAATGGGTAGATCCCGGGTCAAACAACACTTTAGCTTCTACATCACAAATTAGAAGTTTACCTTCCACAACATCACCCGCCGCTTCTGCATCCACTTGATTGATATGATTGAGACGGCCTTGCTGACGAGGTCTATTCTGATTCTGATTTGGTCTCCCAAGCTGCATATTCCTATTCTGCTGCTGTGGACGGGCATTCTGGTTCTGAGGCTGTTGACGGGGCTGCTGGTTCTGCTGCTGCCTTAGTGGATTCTGAACTACTTATTGATTCTGCTGAGGGGCTTGCCTAGGCGGCTGCTGAGGTGCCCTATTGCCCTGGTTCCGATTGTTCGGGCAATCCTTCACTTGGTGGTCTGAACTACCACACTTAAAACATGCACCTGAAAGTCGATAACACTGCTGAGAAGAGTGATTCTTGCCACAATGCTCACACCCGCCCTGAGTTGGAGCATTATGCTGCTTCTTTTACTTCTTTCCTTGGTATGACTTCTGCCCACTCTGAAACTGCTGCCTCTTCCTTTGGTTGTCCTTGATAATCTGATTATTTATATCCTCAAACCTGTAGGCCCTTTTGATAGCCTCTTGAAAGGTGGTTGGTGGTACCACACCCAAAGCATCTCTCAAAATAATGGGGTTGAGCCCATCCATAAACTTAGTGATCTTTTTCTCCTCGGTGTCCACCAACTCTGGAGCATAGCGAGATAACTTTTCAAACTTTGTGAGATATTCCAAAACAGTCATATCTTCTTGCTTAAGCAACTGGAACTCCGCTGCCTTCTGCTTTTTAATATGTGCTGGGACATATTTCTCACTAAACTGCTGCTTGAAAGTGGCCCAAGCAATCCCATCTGCGATATTCTGATAGCCTTCCTTGACAGTCTTCCACCAAATGTCTGCCAACCCAGTAAACATGGATGCTGCCAAGTGAACCCGCTGTCTGCCTGTACATACAAAAATATCGAAGATATTCTCGGTATGAGCCAACCAATCATCTGCTGCCAAAGGTTCTTCCTGACCCGTAAACTCTTTAGGACCTCTTTTTCTGAACTTCTCAAATAGGATATTAGGATCTCTGTCCCTATTCTGCACTGGTTCCACATTAGCTACTGGTTCCGGTCTTCTACCCAACACTTCAAGCAGTTGCCTTTGCACTTGAGTCAATTCCTCATCCTTCTTGGCCATTTGTTCTTGAAATCGAGCTTGATTATCATTGGCTCGCTGCTGTTGTTCAACTAACATTTGCATGAGTTGTTGGAATTGACCCGTTACCGGGTTTTCAATCTCGCTGTCATGATTGCTACCTGATGCATTTGCACCTGCCGGAGGTCGACGCGGAGGCATATTGCTGCAAAACAACTTGTTAGTACAACAAGATATAATAATAAAGCGTTCCCAATCCCAAATCGATGCTAACTAACGGTAATGCTAATGAATCCTTGCCACGCCCTTATGTTTCTAATCCAATTTTAATTGCCTCAATTATTTCTCGCTCTGATACCAAGCCTGTCACGCCCCCGGACCGAGGTCCCGCTAAACGAGGCCCTAATCCGGGGACGCGGCGCGACGGGCCGAAAATTTCCGCCCGCACACGCTAGTTTCCCACAGGTTTCCGCGGTAAGGATTCACGGAATCCGATCCAATAGTGATATATAAAGATCACTTTCATACAAATGAATTACGCGGAAGCATTGTAGCAAACATAAAAGTCTCACAAACGGGTATGAAATTAGAACGCCAGAGACTAGCATCAAAAGAGAAACATTTACTGTAGGCCCCAAAGTTAGTTTACAGTTGATACAAAAGTAAAGTTAAGCATTAATTACAATTTTTCCCAAAAGAAGCTAAGCCAACGATGGCCATGACAAAAACCCAAAATGAATATCATCAAATCCCCCAAAATGTGATCGCAGCTCCAAGGTAACCCGACGTCTAATTGACATCATCGGGCTGCCACTCGCCTTCCACTGGAACTATAGGTTCCGCCTCGAAGTGCGCCTCAACCGCGAGGGGCTCGACATCTGACACCAAACAAAAGAGAGTCAGACACGACGGTCTGGCAAGCAATTACAACAATAATAGGATGAAAGTAAAACAAAATATAATAAGTAAGAGCTACGATGAAATCACGATTAATAACAATGTCGAAGTAAAGATGGAAGAAACATCTCGATGGTTTACAAATCCAATGTCATGATGAGTAACATAAACAAATACCATGAGATGAATATTAATGCATAAAAACAATGGCAACCCACATAAAGCTATCTTCTCCTGTTACCGAAGTAACCGGAGCAAACAAACCGTAGCCACTAAACGTGGGACGGAGCGACATAGTCGTTATCAGACAGAACCGTAGCCACTACTCGTGGGAACGGATAATTACCGTTGCCATGGTCGGTACAAACGGAATCCAAACTGCAGCTGGCAAACAAAATAAAGACCCCAAGCCGGATGATCAGTCCGACAAGGTGACCTAAGCCTAGTGGTGCCGTTTTAGTGAAAACCCGAAACCTCGAAGAAATACAATTCCATTTATAAGATACATTTCTAAATCGATAAGTAAACTACTCCAAACGATGCATATTGGCGGATCCGAGCAAAATAGATGAGTAGTTACTTCATTACTAAAACATGGGGTAACCCACTTCAAAACAATAAAAGCATTGGAGAAAGAATCAAAACAAAAGTCGTTTTATACAAAAGAATGTATGATGAGTCGGTCGACTAAGCGGGTAGTCTCGATATACATTTAACCCCCTTTATTGTCATTAAAGAAAATAATTTGGTGCCACCGAAGATCGTTGACAATCATAAGGGATTAAATGTACACTTAGACTTGAGGGTTTTCCTAAGTGGTATTGGCCATAGTTTAAGACACAACTTGCCATGAATTCTAGGCTCGAAAAGGTTGAATGGGCTTCACTTATAGGAGAGAGTTTAATGCTGAATTGAGCTTGGACATAGGCCCGAAGTGGGCTTGAAATTATATAGAATAAGTCTTCCTTAGAAGTAGGTTTAAACCCCTTTTAATCAGGCCCACAGCTGGCCTTATTCAAGCCCAACAGTCCGTTGAAAACAAGTCCAAACAATCCCTAACATAGCCCATAATTCATGTCCTACTCAGCCCAACAATAAGACTCAAAACAGCCCGAGAATTGGCCTTAAAACAGGCCCAAAAGACAACTAGAAAATGGGCTCATCACACTCTCTAACTGGGCCATCAAACAGCCTCAAACAGTCCCTTAATCAGGTCCAGACTCGAGCCCAGACTGAGCTGGGCTCGCTCGAGCGGACCCAGGTCCGCTCGAGCGGACCCAGACAGTAGCTGGGTCGCTCGAGCGACCCAGTGGGTCGCTCGAGCGGACCCAGACAGTGCCTGGTCCGCTCGAGCGACCCACTGGGTCGCTCGAGCGGACTGGGCCTGCCCAGTCCGGCCCGAGTGCAGAAGTCCTCTCTTCCTTTGTGTTTTTCCTCCTCCTTTCTTGATTATTTCCATTCCCTCCTTCCATACATAATTCTACAACCTCTTGGGCCCTTTCCTAAGCTTCACAAATCCTCAAATCATCATTCATAATCATCTAATTAACACAACTTAACACTTTTTAAAAGAATCCATTTCTTTGAACACCATTTGAACAAATGAAACAAACTCTCCAAGAAGCCATAAAGAGAACAACCTTCCAATGCATAATAGAGCAATAACATAAATGAAGATGACTATTAAGGTGGTTCATTAAATCAAGCAAACCATAAACTAAAAGAGATTAACATAAAAAGGGAAAAATCAAGAAATAAAACCAAATGAGGGAAAGCATCACATTAGTGTTGGAATATACTTGCCTTAGCCAAGATAAGCTCAAAATCACTCCTTAGACAAATCCTTAGAGCTTCAAGCTCCAAATCTACAAAAACCCCAAAAATTTCCCAAGAAACCCTAAAATGTCAACATTTGTAAATCCTCAATGAAAACCTTAGCAAATGGGATTAAAACCTTCCAAATGGAGAGGAAAGCAAAGATCTAGAGTTTAGGAAACTATTGCTCACCTTGAGGAACCCTAACAAAGAAGAGAGGCTTGAATGGAGGGCTTCTCTTAGGTCAAACTCCTCAAGAATGGTATCCTTAGGAAGCTTGAAGAGGGAGGAAGAGATTGAGGAGATCAATCCTCCAAGAGTACCTCACCAAGTGAGAGTTCCAGATGAGAGAGAGTGAGAAGGGAGAAGAGGAAAAACCCTAGCCAAAGAACTTGCTGGAATGAAATGAAGAAGGGAGAAGAAAAGCTCTCTTCTTAAGAGGCAAGTCAATGTGGGCCCCGATCTTCACAAGCCTAGAAACGGTACTTGCGGGCCCCGAACGAAAACGACGAAGAAGACAAAAATGATCGGCGAAATTTCTACTTTCCAAAAAGTATATTTTTGACAATTTCTGGAATTTTCGAAATTTGGGTACAGGTTTTGTGTGAAATGTCAGTTTTGCCCTTTTTCTCGAAAAACGCGATTTCTGATCACAAAAATCAAGTTGGCCAAAACATGAAAGTTGACGATCTAAATGAAATAAGTTAAAATACACATAAATTAGGATTTCACAAGCATCAAGAACAAACTCAACAATCTCACACAAAATCCACGGGCGCCCCGGCCCGCGTCAAACTTAAGTCAAAGGCTAACAACGGATCTCAAGCTAATCAAACCTTCTAATCTAGCTTACTAAAATAAGCTAATCGTCCCCTAACCCCACTTATCTACTAATCACGGTTAAGACATAATTAAATATTCAAACCTGGGTTGGGGTCTGACATTCGCTCTAACTATGTTCCTCTAATGCATCATCAGCTTCTGGCCTCCAAGTATGCCGACAATCTTTCTTTGTTCTGAAATCACAAACTCCAAATTCTACAGATGTACTGTCTCTAACTTGGTCTGCTACAACCCAGATGTCACACTACCATAAGCCAGATGTCAAACTGCCATAACTTGCTGAGCTGTTGTGTCGAAACTTCGCATAGCTTTCCTCTTCAGGTTTCACTCTTCGAGTCTTCTACCCTTGACATGTAAAGCCGACCTTGGAAATCCAATCTGATGTCAATCCCTGAAGAACTGAAACTGTCAATTCAAGTCTTGAATGATGTTGATTCTCTCGTAGATCCAACTTTGTCCTCAACTGAACTAGTACACATCCTGACATCCATCCACCCTTCAATCCATACACCTCCAAACTCCAACCATAAGCTACTACAACTCATTCCATTCGATGCAAAACAAATCGTAAAATCTTAAACATAGTGACTAAAACAATTACTTAGTTGAATTTCACCATTTTTAAAACATAATAGAAATTGAACTTCCAAATCATCAAATAAAGATTAATAAATAAAGTTTATCAAAGTTTGAACATGAAACAACATTATTCGTTTTGAAACTCATATTTTTATAACCCAACAAATCATTGAAATACTCAACAATCTCAAATTAGGATTTCAAAAATAAATCTAATTCATGTAGTATGACCATACATTAAACTTTGTAAAAATTTGCGAAAATCTGAGTGTTAGTTAAACACTAAACCTTGTTGAAATCTGAACTCATTTGTTCATGAAGATCTTGCGGAAATCTAAACAAATCTAAATAGAGTTAAAACAAATGTAGGAAATCTGCATATAATCTAAACACAAAACCCTTAGGAAATTCATTTTGCATAGCCAAAGAAAATGAATCAATGAAATAGAAATTTCACATTGTTCATTGAAAAAGAAACACGATTTTGAGTTACATGCTTTTAAATACCAATTTATCCACTAGTCTCTACATTCCATCATCAAAAACATCCGTCCATTTCCAACCAAACATATACAAAATTTTGAAATCACTAAGGTTTCGAAATGTAGATGTCAACATTTAAGAAAACTAAAACGAGAGCAAAATTTCAAGATCATTGTAAAACAATATCTTAAGAAGATTAAACAAAAATTCGAAACACAAATCCTTATGAAGACAAAATCATGTGACTCATAAAAAGAGTATAATGACATAGTTTATTTCAAAATAAGCCTTAAAGAGGAAACATAAATCCATTGTTTAAACACTGCAAGAATAAGTAATAGACATTAAGAAAAATGTAACAAAAGATGAAAACATCACGAAAATCATTCTCACCAAGAAAAGAGACATCACCAAACTGAGGTATACACTTGCATCTGTACGTTGGCCAATCCAATACCCCGTAAGTCGGTGAAATCCACAAGGTTTCCTCTGCTGCCAAAAATTATCTTGACCACAACGAACCATTCACTTGGTATTACCTCTGAAAACTGCACTGGCTAAGCTACAAGTTATAAAAATTCTCAACCAAAACTATGACGAGGCTCATTGAATCCGGGAAATCCCCAAGTTTCTGGCACTAGCTTTCAACCTTACTAACTAAGAATCATTTCTCTCTTCATAAAATCAACAGCTAATATACCTTTTGCAGTCCTTCATCTCGGAAAGATAGTCTGAGTTCACCCAAAATCCACATTCACTTACCTTGGTACGCTGCATGACGATCTCCAATTAGCTGTGAGGGGATCTTCAAAAGCTGCTCAAGTTCAACTCTGGTGGGCAAACGCACATGTCTTCTCTCATTAACCACAACGGAGATGCTGAAGGCTGAAAGTCTGCCGATGTTCTCCGAAAACAACATACTAAGTCCACGAGGTTCTCAGTCTCCGACACAAACACAGACAAAATACACTAGACAAGAGTATGGAGATTTTAAATTCTCCACCACTAAGGAGGAAATTTGGTCATCCAAATCTCCTAACAACAAAACTACAAGAAAAGACAAACAAAGTCTCCCGAACTGAAAGAAAAGCCGACTCAAATCCAAAGAAACAAGGACACGAGAAAACAAATCGACACAATCTAACGAATCCTCACCACACGTCTTAATGTCTCTAGAGTATTTTATTTCCTAGAAACTAACCAGCTCTGATACCAAACCTGTCACACCCCGAAACCGGGCCCTGCAGTGATCCGACCTCGGGGTGCGAAATTTTGGGATAATTTGAAACTTTTTGTTATCTTTCCCAAGATCCGCGTGAATGAGGATAAACAAATTCCATCACGATCAGAGTATATTTTCGCGGAAGCTACACATGGTGTTACGACCCGGAATCCGTGGCCATCGGGTTCCGTGTCGCACGCAACCAATATCATAAAGCCATCAAATAAACAGACTGGCATAAATCATATATCAGAACACACTGAGCTGGTAGTAACAAGACTAATTAATTCCCACATGTTCAAATTACAATTAACAAGTGTCTTAATTACAAACCCAATAAAAAGGCTAATCAAGCCATACAACGATATATCCAACTAACAGAAATACTACCCTCAAAGATTTGATACGAACTCCGGTGCCAAACTTGACATCTAGATGATATCAATGGGCAGCCTCTCACGTCAGACCGGCGGTCCCACCGCCTCCTCTGATCAAACACCTAAAACCAGAAAGAGAAGAAACTGCACCAAACAAAAAGGGTCAGACACGACGGTCTGGCAAGCAAATAAACAAATAATATGAAAGCAAAGCACACTCGTAAAGCCTGATGAAATCATCGAAAAATCGAATAAATAGGCTAAACAATAATGACAATAAAGCATGCTAAAACGATCGAAAGACCGAACATAAATATCAAAACAAGTAAAAGAACAATATCAGATGTACGAATATCTCGAAAAGATAAAAGCCTGCATAAAACATTTAATCGTCGGAAATACATTTCAAATCCTGAATAATAGCAACAATATGATAAATGATTGATATCGTAAACATTAACCAAATCAAAACATAAAAAGTATAACCCACCAGAATCGTAAAACAAAGTAATATGCAGATAAAACACTGGCAACCACACATAGCTAAATTCTCCTATTACCGAAGTAACAAGAGCACACAGAACGTAGCCACTGAACGTGGTACTAGAAATAGGATCAGAACCGTAGCCATACAAATGGGACCAGCAGATCAAAAATCAGAACCGTAGCCATACAAATGGGACCGGCAGATAAAACCGTTGCCATGGTCGGTACAGACAGAATCCAAGCTGCAGCTGGCGGACAGATTAAAGATCCCAAGCCGGGTGATCAGCCCGACAAGGTGACCTAAGCCTAGTGGTGCCTTTAGTTTTCAAAACTCGAACCGATACAAATCAAACCATAATACTAATCCCTTTGGCTCAGGGGCTCACACTACAAAGCTCTGGCCCCGTCTTGCCTCGAGGTTTTATTTTTAAAATACTAGTCTTATCAAAATAATAGTCTCATCGAAGAAATCCTGAATGTGACGAACCACTCCAATCTCCTTTCTAATTGATTCGGAGAAAACATACGAATATCCATGGTAAACCGCCCCAATACACATCAAAGTGATTTGTATAAAATCACGCGATCAATCCTTTCGAATATGGAAAACCCCATGATTTTATAACAAGTCACCGATGCTATTCAAATTAGTTTACCAAAGAATACAAATACAAATACAAATACATTCTCTAACTTGAAATGGAAATTGAATTGTGTAGAATGACTTAATGACTTACCAAGGAGCCATCTCAATGCACATTTAACCTTTAAACATTGATTATTAAGAGGATATGTTTGATGCCAATGAAAATCCACAACATTTAAATGATAAAGTGTGCATTGAGACTCGAACGATTCCCATAATTTCACATACGCTCATTCTCTCATTGTTCCCATTCCCATTTCACAATTTTTCCAAGTATTACAAGTAATCCCAAATCTCTTTAAAACAGGCCCATAGCTGGCCATAAACCGAGCCCAAAACAGTCTACTCATTTAGTCCAAAACAGCCCTTTAAACATGGCCCGAACAGTCCTTAAAACAGCCCAAAAACTGACCTTGAATGGCCCAAGAAACAAGTTTTAAAATAGCCCAAAAGCTGACCTTGAACAGGCCCACAAAACAGGTCTTAAAACAGCCCAAAACTAAACCTTGAATGGCCCAAGAAACGAGATTAAAAACAGCCCAAAACTGACCTTGAAACAGGCCCAAAACTGATTTCTAAACAGACCCATAAATCCACCTGAAACAGGACCCAGGCTGGGCTGGGCTCAACCATTCTTTAACATAAAAAAACTGAATTATTTCATAGCAAAACCATTAATCAATCAAAACTACACTGAATCACCTCATCCCATTTATGAATTCAGCATGAAAATCATAGATTAATCATAAGATAAATGTAAAGATATGAGCTGAGATCTCACATTGAGAAGTCCTTAATAAAATCAGAGATTTTCATTCTGATGCCAACAAAATCATATAGACAGACTGAACATAAACCCAATGTTGTAAAACTGTTGGAAATCAAAATTTTCATGGCTAAGCTAATCATTTAAAATGGATCAAAACCTATAAATAAACAAGATTCAAATGCATGCATTCCAACAATTTATTCACTTGCAGAAATCTGAACATAGTTGAGTACAAAAACTGTAGAAATCTAAACATTAATTTGAACATAAACCTGCAGAAATCTGAACCTGGATTGGACACAAAAACCAGCAAAGATCTGAAATTGAACACAGCTAAACACTAAGACTGCATGAGTTTTGAACACAGTTGTACACAAAATTCCTGCAGAAATCCAAACTCATTTGCACACTAAAACCCCAGCTGAAATCTGAATTCATTTACACACAAAGAAAAATCCTGCAGAGATCTGAATGTTAACAAAACACTAACCTGGTTGGAATTTCAAACAGAAAATTAAGACATTGTAGAGAAACTAATCACAGCTGAACATTAAAACCTTTATGAAACCAAAATATATATATATATATAGCCAATGAAAATGAAAGAAAAGACATGGTTATTTCAAATTAAGCTTTAAAGAAGAAACATTATTTCATTAACTTGCATTCAAACCAGTTTATTCACTTGCCTTAGCCCTATGTCAAACCAAAAATCTCCTCAAGGATCTCTTCCTACAGCTGAACCGAGCTCTACAAAAAGCACCGACAAAATCCATTCAAAAATCATCATTTTGAACAAACAAAACCCCCATTTCGAAAATGGGTTTGCATGTATGAAAACAAGCCCTACATGAGCTAAAAGAACTCCATGGAAGAGGGGAAATGAAGCTCTAACCTGTAACTTGCTGAACAGGAAGGGACCAGCTGGGAGAAGAAGAAGAGTTGCAGAAAATCTTTCAAAAGAGTTACCCAGCTGAAGCTTGAGAAGAGAGGAAAAGAATGGTGAAATCAGATCTTGATTTGGAGCTTCCTAGCTAAGGCATGCAAGAGGGGGAAGTTTGGAGAAGAAGAGCTCTCCTCTCAGCTCTGTTGCAGAAATTTTTTTTTTTTGGTTGCAGGATGAAATGAACGATGGGAGGGGGAAGAGGTCTAACTTAAGTGACTCAAAAGTGGGCCCATGACTGCTGAATTTTAAAATGGCTAAAACCTTATTTTGTGGGCCCCGGATGAGATCGACGAAGAAGAGTAAAATGATCCTTGAAAAATCTAGTTTCTAAAAAGTATAAATTTGACATAATTTTGAAATTTCGAAATTTGAGTTCAGATTTGGTGTGAAAAGCCATTTTTTGCCCTTTTTTCTCAAAAAACGCATTTTCTGATCATCGACTCAAAATGGTCAAAACATGAAAGTTGTTAAACTTCATAAAATGAGTCGAAATGCACCAAAATCAGAATTTTTAGAAATCAAAAGTAATTTCTCATAAAAATGCATATCATATAGACCGGGTCAAACCAAAGTCATCAACGGTCTCAAAATCTCCAAGGTTATGGAAAAATCTAGTCAAACTTAAAAACAAGGTCAAACTAAATCAAATCTCACTTAAAAAGCTAAACCACGATTAAAATAATACTAAACAAAAGGACTGGGGGTCGGGATCTTACAGCAGGGCAGCCCAGCCTCCTCGTGAAGATCTCTGACACCATCTGGACCACAAGCGAAGCCAGATCCATGACGAAGGCTCGAGCAACAGCCGAAGTCATCGTAGCCGCGATGGCCGGACCCATAGCCATCACAGCCCGAACCACTCCAAGAGAAAGTCAAGAGCCCAGAATCCAGAAAAGGACGACGAGCAGGAGCGATTTGACAACGCATCAGATTGGCTCTTCAGCGCAACCTGGACGTGCGGGACCAGAAGCAGATCTGTGGCCACACTGATCTAGGGGCCTCGCCCTTCACGAGGGACATCGAGTGGACCCCCTTGCCCAAAAGGTTCCCTGTCCCGCGGTTCGTCCCCTACGACGGACTGTCCGATCCATCCGCTCACCTCCGTCACTTCTCCCAGAAGATGTCCATCTGGGGAAACGAGGGCCACCTCAACTGCAAGATCTTCTGCTCCAGTTTGGGTGACCTCCCTCTGAAGTTGTTCTGCACCCTCCTAGAGAAGTCGATTTCGAGTTGGAAGGAGCTCCAGCTCTCCTTTCTGAAGAAGTTCCAAGCTTACAGCGCCGTCCCTAAGAAAGAAGGGGACCTTCTCGCCCTGAGAATGAAGCAGGGTGAGACCCTCGCCAAGTTCGCCCGACGATTCTGGGCGGTTTACAGCCAGATCGAGGGCACCAGGGAAGAGATAGCAATCTACGCCTTCCAACATGCCCTGATCCCCGGCCACGACCTCCGGAAGGACTTGGTCGGAGACCTCCCAGAGTCCATGCCAGCGCTAATGTCCCGGATAAAGCGCTTTGTCGCCCGGGAGGAAGATGAAATCCAGGCCCGTGAAGAGGACGAAAGACCGGAGCCCGAGCACAAGAGCAGCCAGCCTCGGCAGAGAGGCGGGAGGTCCTTTCAGAAGTAGGAGCCCAAGCAGGCCTGGGCGTCAGTTCGGCGAAGCTTGCGTCGTCCCGGTATGGGGGCACCTGGAGGCCCAGACCTCCCACCAGCGCCGATCAGAGCGTCAACGTCGTCTTCAAGGAGCCGATATACTGTATCCTGAGCAAGATAAAGACCAAGCCGTTCTTTAAGTGGCCTCCGCCCTTGAGGAATGAGCCCACCTCCGGCAGCCGAAGCAAGCTCTACTGCTCCTACCACAAAGGTAATGGGCACAAGACCGAGGACTGCAAGTCTCTGAAGTGGTACCTGGAGAAGCTAGCCAGCGAAGGCCACATTCCAGAGTTTGTCAAGGCAGAAGATGCCGGCGGCAGCGAGGGCCGAGTTCACCAGAGCGCGGCTCGGGAGCCAAATAGTGAGGATTCCGAGAAGATAATTAACGTGATCCATCTGGCGTCCTCAGTCCCCTCTCCCTCGTCTCATGGAGGCTCGCGGGCCCGCGCCGAGGCCAGGCGGCGTCGCATGGGAAGGAGGTGATGAAAGCCGAGCTCGCACCGGCATCCAAGAGAGCCCGCCGCGACCGACCCGCTATTTCGTTCTCAGATAAGGATCTAGAGGGAATCCAACTCCCTCACAATGACCCCCTGCTCCTCACAATGAAGCTGAGAGACTTCACCGTGAAGAGGATCCTCGTCGACTCCGGCAGCTCTTCCGAGGTCCTCTACTACGATTGCTTCAAGAAAATGAACCTCTCGAAAGCAGACCTCACGGAGGTCCGTGCACCCCTGCTAGGGTTGTCCGCCACGCCAGTCTATCCCAAGGGTAGGATCACTTTGGAAACCCGAGTCGGCGGAGCCTCCGTGTTGGCCGACTTCCTGGTCGTGGACGCCCCTTCTCCCTACAACGTCATCTTGGGCAGAACGTGGCTCCACAAGTTGGAGGCAGTCCCTTCTTCCCTCCACCAGAAGCTGAAGTTCGTCCTCGAGAACAAGGAGGGCAAAATGGAAGTGGTCACGGTAGAGGGAGATCAGCAGCAGGCCAGGCAGTGCATGCTGGCCGCGGTCCCAGCAGTGAAAGAGCCAGAGCGCGTCAACCTCGCCGAATTCGAGAAAGGCCTAGATGAAATCGGCCGAGATCCCGAGAAGAAAAGCATTGAGGACCTGGCCGAGGTCAGGCTGAACTCGGCAGACCCAGATAGGTTCTTCCTGATCGGCACCCAGCTGCCAGACGAAGAGAGAGACGAACTCTCAAGGTTCCTGATATAGAACGTCGATGTCTTTGCTTGGAGCCCGAGCGAAATGCCTGGGGTCGACCCCGAGGTCATGTGCCACAAGCTAAATGTGGACCCCAACCACAAACCAGTAGTGCAGAGGGCCCGAAGGACAGGGCTGCAGCAGACAGACGCGGTCTTCGAAGAGGTCGACAACCTGCTGAAGGCAGGAGCCATCCGGGAAGTCCAATACCCGGTCTGGCTGGCCAACACGGTGGTGGTAAAAAGAGAACTGGTAAATGGAGGGTGTGCGTGGAGGGTGTGCGTGGACTTCACAGATTTAAACAGGGCCTACCCTAAAGATAGTTTCCCCCTTCCAAAGATTGACCAACTGATCGACGCCACCGCTGGCCACGACCGAATGAGCTTCCTCGACGCCTACAAAGGCTACCACCAGATCCCACTATATGAGCCTGACGAGGAGAAAACGTCGTTCATAACCCCCCGCGGTACTTACTGCTACAAGGTGATGCCCTTCGGGCTAAAGAACGCGGGGGCGACCTATCAGCACCTCGTGACAAAGATGTTCCAGGCTCAGCTCGGCCGAACGGTTAGAGGTGTACATCGATGACATGGTCGTCAAATCAGTGCACTCCAGCGACCACCTGCAGATCTTGGCCAAGTTTTTCGACATCCTTCGCGCGTACAAGCTCAAGCTAAATGCCTCCAAGTGCGCCTTCGGCGTAGCCTCTGGCAAGTTCCTCGGCAGCTTGGTAACGCGGAGGGGGATAGAGGCTAATCCAGACCAGATCACCGCGATCCAGGGCATTCAGAGCCCCTCTACCACGAAAGAAGTCCAGAAGCTCACGGGAATGGCTGCAGCACTCAATCGCTTCATCAGCCGGTCATCAGATAAGTGCAGGCCTTTCTTTCAGCTTCTAAAGAAAAATTTAAAATTCCAGTGGACTCCCGAGTGCGACCAAGCATTGGCCGCGCTCAAAACCTATTTGATGTCACCACCCTTACTCTCCACCCCAACTCCGGGGGAGGTTTTGTATTTGTATCTCGTGGTCTCGGATCACGCAGTGAGCTCTGTCCTCATCAGGGAGGACGAGGGAATTCAAAAACCAATTTATTATACGAGCAAGACCCTGCTCGATGCCGAGACTAGGTAACTTTTATTGGAGAAGCTCGCGTTGGCTCTCGTCAGTGCCTCCTGCAAGCTCTCCCATTATTTCCAATCCAACACCATTGTGGTGATCACGGAGCATCCACTCCATTCAATATTCAAGAAGGCTGACTTTTCAGGGCGAATATCAAAGTGGGTAGTTGAACTGGGGCAGTATGATATACAGTACCGTCCCCGAACTGCGATCAAAGCCCAGATTTTGGCGGACTTCATCGTTGAGTTCGTTTCGTCCAATTCGGCTCTGACCCAGCCCGGCACGGCACTGGGGGACACAGGGCACGAGCCAGAAGTGACCGAGGTCGAACAGTCTCCCGCCCAGGCATGGAAGATCTTTGTCGACGGATCATCCACCTCCAAGAGAGCTGGCGCCGGCATAGTCCTCCAATCGCCAGAGGGTCTGGTCATAGAGCAGGCTCTCACCCTGGACCTCAAAGCGACGAACAATGAGGCAGAGTATGAAGCACTGATAGCAGGGTTGAACAGCGCCCAAATCTTCGGAGCCCAGCACCTGGTGATCTTCAGCGATTCTCAACTGGTAACTAGCCAGCTCGCTGGAGATTACCAGGCTAGGGACGACAGGATGGCGGCCTACTTAGCCCTTACGAAAAAACTGCCTGTCTCATTTCCAGAAAGCCGAAGTCAGGCCAAATATCTTGAGATACCAACACGCACGCAGATGCGCTTGCAAACCTGGCCTCTGCCGTCGAAGCAAGGAAGAAAAGGACCGTCGAAGTTGGTTCAATATCAAGGTCAAGCTTAGAACTCCATTCATCTAGGCTCTTGTCCTCTGTGCTGACCTCGGCCCAAACTGGATGGATCCAATCGTCGCCTTACTTGAAGGACGATCGGCTCCCTGAAGACAAGACTGAAGCCCCACCGGATCAGACTCAAGGCCTAGCTCGATTCTGGCTCTCTCCCGAAGGCAAACTCTACAGGAAATTCTTCACAGGTCCATACCTCCAATGCGTCCATCCGAGCAAAGTGGACACGACTTCCTGTTATGAGATCCACGAAGGAATCTGCGGCAAGTCACATAGGAGGTCGATCACTAGCCTACAGAGCAATAAGCCAGGGTTACTGGTGGCCCTACATGCAGAAGGACGCGCAGGTGTACGCCAGGAAATGTAAGAAGTGCCAGAAGTTCTCCCACTCTCTCCATCAGCCAGCGCAAGATCTGAGTCCCCTCTCTAGCCCATGGCCCTTCGCTCAATGGGGCCTGGACATTGTGGGGCCTCTTCACCGAGCTCCAGGGAACAAGAGATGGCTGATAGTCGCTACAGACTACTTCACAAAATGGATAGAAACTGAACCGTTGTCCTCAATCACGGATAGGGACTCCAGGAACTTCGTTTGGAAAAACATCCTAACGAGGTTCGGCATCCCCAGGACCCTGATTTCGGACAATGGGACTCAGTTCGACTCCAAGTCCTTCAGAGACTTATGCCAAGAACACGGTATCAGAAACCATTACTCCACTCCGGCATATCCGCAGAGTAATGGCCAGGCAGAAATCTCTAACAAAGTGATCCTGGACGGCCTGAAGAAGCGACTGGCCAAGGCAAAGGGAAGATGGACAGAAGAGATTCCGAGCGTGCTATGGGCATACAGAACAACTCCAAGGAGGTCCACCTCGGCGACACCTTTCTCTCTGGCCTAAGGGATGGAGGCGGTCATTCCTTTAGAAATCGGCCCTTCCTACCCTGAGGACAGAGCTGGTCGACCAAGGCCGAAATGAGACGAACCTGGCAATGGAGCTGGAGCTGGCAAATGAATGCCGAGAAGCAACAGTCCTGCGACTGACCGACTATCAGCAGCGGTTAGCCAGGGTATACAATCAAAATGTCAGAGAAAGAAGATTCTCCGTGGGAGAGCTGGTTCTGAAGAAGACCCTGCCAGCTGACAAAGAACCAAACGAAGGGAAGCTGGCTCCGAACTGGCATGGCCCGTTCAGGGTAGTCTCACTGGCAGGGAAATCAGCTACAGCTCGAAGACTTAGAGGGCAAGCCACTGCCGAGACCGTGGAATGCATCCACTTAAATAAATTCTATTTCTAAAGATGTAATGAATCTTGGAATCAATGAAAGCAGCTTTCGCCCTGTCATCAATCTGTCATCTCTCTTTGATTGACTCCGGCAGCTCAAGGGTCTACCGCCCTGGAAAAGGCCTCGAGTTCGAACACTCGGCCGATTCCTAAAGTCCGGGTTTTTACCCCACTCAAGGGTCCACCGCCTTGGAAAAGGCCTCGAGTTCGAACACTCGGCCGATTCCTAAAGTCCGGGTATTACCCCACTCAAGGGTCCACCGCCCTGGAAAAGGCCTCGAGTTCGAACACTCGGCCGATTCCTAAAGTCCGAGTTTTACCCCACTCAAGGGTCCACCGCCCTGGAAAAGGCCTCGAGTTCGAACACTCGGCCGATTCCTAAAGTCCGGGTTTTACCCCACTCAAGGGTCTACCGCCCTGGAAAAGGCCTCGAGTTCGAAAACTCGGCCGATTCCTAAAGTCCGGTTTTTACCCCACTCAAGGGTCTACCGCCCTGGAAAAGGCCTCGAGTTCGAACACTCGGCCGAAGTCACAGTAGCCTTGCTTCTTTTACTTCTCTTGGCCCTTTATATGTAATGCTTTTTTCAGCCCTGTAATATTCTCTGCTGTTAATGAAAGGCGGGCTTCTTTACTTGTGCATTTTTCTCTGCATTTTTCTCTCCTTCACTTCTGGATGTGATATTGAATGGTATTGAATGCCTTACTGTGACGCGTGACCCTCGAGGTAGAAAGAGTCGAACGGTCTTCATAGCTGTCTGTGCCGATTCTCCATATTCTGGAGATCATAAATAGCAGTAAGCATGGTGATACGGTCGATGAGGGAAAACGGGCGGACGTCTCCACGTGGTGCCATAGGAGTCGGTGGTCAACAGACAGGAAGACGTGTGTCCCATGTAACGCGTGGGAGACTTCGCCCTTTAACTTCCTTCGGAGACTGAGCCCTTCTTCTTCCTATAAGTAGAGGTAGTAGGCTCGCCATGGGAGAAGAAAAGAAACGGAATTAGGATAGTTTTAATTCACATAGTCGTAGGAGCCATGTCTGGTAGACATTTTGGAACCTTTGATCCAGGGGGAACCCCTGCGCCTATGGACGGCTTTCTCCAAGGGGGGAAGCCCGTCGTGGTCTGCGCGCTCTCTGAAGGAATTCCCCATGGACCATGCGCTCTCTGAACGCGGGTTCACAGCCAACCGTCACTGGTCCGGTTGCAGGGGAGTCTTCTGCAACTGTGGGATGGTGGCGCCCTCTGCGTCTGGCGATCCTGCAGGGTCCTGCGTGACATCGCGCTCCCCGTGAGCCCCCTTGTGCCGTGTCAGGATCGCCGAGTTAAGGGTGGGATTGAGGCCCCGCTGGACCTAGGGGTTCTTCAAACTTTGGTCTCACTGACCAGAGGGTGTTGAAGAGCTCAGCGAGGTCCAGGGCCTCCGAACTGGAGGGGATCCTGAATGCTTTGGTCTGACCAACCAAAGCGTATTATAGAGCTCTGTGAAATTCAGGATCCCTCAGAACCTCCAGGCAACGAACCGGCGTCTTCGAGCCTGCAGCCTGAAGAGTCGGTTGAAGATCAGACTCTCCCAGCTTTCACTTCATTTTCTGTTTTTAGAGGACTGCGATCCTCCTTTCTGTATTTTGTTTTCTGTTCTGTAACTTTTGTAATGAAGCCGTTGCAATGAATAAAAGGAAGAGCTTTGTGATTATTCAACCCTGTGTGCTTTTTTTACTTCCTGCACTGTTTTGGAACACTTGTGTTTTTGTTGATGAGGATGGGTGAAGCTGTTATTTTTTCCTTCTCATACGACCATTTAAGTACACTTTAGAATGGGTGGAGTCATTTTTATGAGTTCATAAAGCAACAAACAAAGGCTAGGGGATGATGATTGGTATTTTTGCCCTTGTGTCAAATGTCGCAATGCTGTTGTAGGAGGGAAGAAGACATTGAAAGATATTCGTACACATTTAAGAGTACTTTATCCCCTTCTTGGTGTGTAATCCTTTCACACCTGTTTAGGTGTGGAAATCTTGATATGAAAATGCCCTCAATTACGTGCATGGTTTAAAAAAAACAGCCGTTAGCGTTTCATAATGGCTGTTATGAAATTTTAACTCCCTCTGCCGTTACGTTATTTTCCATATAACGATCATAACAATCACGATATTAAACAAAGTGAGCAAATCGGTTTCATAACGATCCATAACGGCAGTTATTTTGAATATAATGGTCATAACAGTCATAATGGTCTATATTTTGAAAATATTGGTCAAATATCGGTTGGCAATTTTTTATTTTTTACCTTCCTTCCCTTCTCCTCTTTCCTCTAACCATCCGTGGAGCTTCTTGAGACTGTGCTAGAGCTCCCCAAGCCTCTTTTTGCACTAAAACTCAAGTGATTTGCAAGATTATGGTGGATTACATATGAGGGCTCCTTCCCTTCACACGCTGGTCGTTATAGGCAAGATGAAATCTTAGAAGAAAGCGGTGGTAGGATCCGGCGGTAGGAAAGCCTAACCGTACTGATTACTTATAGTTGAGTTCAGAAACGAATGCGAAGGCTAATAATTAAGATTAGACCGCCTCTTCTCCCAGATAAATAGAGTGGGGAGGACGGATTAAACAGAAGGGCTTGATGGCATTTCGTCTCAGCAGGGCATCATCCGCTCGAAAGGTTTAGTGTTCTACGAAAACCGAAGGAGATACCTTCGATGAATAAGCATAGGAAAGAAAAGATTCCATTTCATAAGCAATTGAAAGGAGAAAGTAATCTTCCCCAAAGTTTATATTACTCAGGCTAAAAGAGCAATCTGTGCCGTGGGCAAAGAGGAAGATAGGTTTAGTTAAGCGCCGAAGGCTTCCTAGTTGAGTCAATCCGAATAGCTTCTAGTTGAGTAAGGATGATAGCCGAAGTGTGTCAACCATTCTCGACTCAATCTGAAACTATCCCGTGGGATTCATCATTCAATCTGACCGCTTGAAAGCTGAAGTGGGAAAGTGAAGGTCAGATCCATCAATTCCCTTTCAACATACACTGGTCAGCGCTTCTAAACAATTACATATTATAGATAGAAAGGAAGTCGCCTTTTAGACTGCCTGCCACCCAACAGCCTGACTTAGCCTTAGCTTTTTCACCCTTGAATGAACTTCTAATATATAGAGCGGCAACCGCTGTTGCTGTTGTGGGAATACCCTCAATAAGTAGCTAAGCGAAGAGGGTTCAAAAGAAAGAGAGATTGGAAATCGATTCAAGGAGATGGGCTCGATCTCATCCGATTAGAACGACTCCTTCTTAGTTTCAGGTGAGCTAGCAGTGTTCGAGTGTTGAAAGCGGAATGAAAAAGATCGATGAGAAGGCGACATTCTAAGAGGATGGAATCCCTTGTTATGTTAGGATGGAGTTCAAGGCCAGTCTCGTATCTATCTCAATCCCAGGAGGTAGTGAGAGAAGAAGCTGTTGCAAGCAAAAACAAGTATCCGTATCCGTCTTGTAGCTCACTTCGGGCAATAGGAATAAAGAGAATATTTTCTATGAATAGGGATCCCAACCAGGCAGAAGAAGAAGAAGTAAAGGAAGAAGACCGCACCGAAGAAAAAGGCGGAGTGATGTAAGGGCATAATCCAGGCAGGGCGAAGTGCAGAGAAATTCCTATCAAATCAAAGCGAGCACTAGTCTATTTCTTATTATCAACGCTTGGTTGAACTGTACTATTTCTTAGGATCAAAGGTTGCTTCCTCTTCTAGTGAGGGTAGAAACCATAGAGTAGCAAGCACGGCTTAGGCGGAAGCAGAAGTTTATGCTTGCCTTGCTGACTCTTCCATTGATTAGTGAAGTGGACTACGGTAAGGTAGGGCATTAAGGTTGATAGATTGGTTCATTCAAGCCGAGAAAGAGAACAAAGTACACCCTGGTTGTTATAGGCAAGATGAAAGATTAAAAGAAAGCGGTGGTAGGATCCGGCGGTAGGAAAGCCTATCCGTACTGATTACTTATAGTTGAGTTCAGAAGCGAATGCGAAGGCTAATAATTAAGATTAGACCGCCTCTTCTCCCAGATGAATAGAGTGGGGAAGACGGATTGAACAGAAGGGTTTGATGGCATTTCGTCTCAGCAGAGCATCATCCGCTTGAAAGGTTTAGTGTTCTATGAAAACCGAAGGAGATACCTTCGACGAATAAGCATAGGAAAGAAAAGATTCCATTTCATACGCAATTGAAAGGAGAAAGTAATCTACCCCAAAGTTTATATTACTCAGGCTAGAAGAGCAATATGTGCCGTGGGCATAGAGGAAGATAGGTTTAGTCAAGCGCCGAAGCCTTCCTAGTTGAGTCAATCCGAATAGCTTCTAGTTGAGTAAGGATGATAGCCGAAGTGTGTCAACCATTCTTGACTCAATCTGAAATTGTCCCGTTGGATTCATCATTCAATCTGACCGCGTGAAAGCTGAAGTGGGAAAGTGAAGGTCAGATCCATCAAATCCCTTTCATCCTACACTGGTCAGCGCGCCTCTGAACAATTACATATTATAGATAGAAAGGAAGTCGCCTTTTAGACAGCCTGCCACCCAACAGCCTGACTTAGCCTTAGCTTTCGCCCTTGATTGAACTTCTAATAGATAGAGCGGCAACCGCTGTTGCTGTTGTGGGAATACCCTCAATAAGTAGCTAAGCGAAGAGGGTTCGAAGAAAGAGAGATTGGAAATCGATTCAAGGAGATGGGCTCGATCTCAGCCGATTAGAACGACTATTTCTTAGTTTCAGGTGAGCTAGCAGTGTTCGAGTGTTGAAAGCGGAATGGAAAAGATCGATGAGAAGGCGACGTTCTAAGTGGATGGAATCCCTTGTTATGTTAGGATGGAGTTCAGGGCCAGTCTCGTATCTATCTAATCCTAGGGCATTAAGGTTGATAGATTGGTTTTGTCAAGCCGAGAAAGAGCCAATCAAGTACACCCTGGTTGTTATAGGCAAGATGAAATCTTAGAAGAAAGCGGTGGTAGGATCCGGCGGAAGGAAAGCCTAACCGTACTGAATACTTATAGTTGAGTTCAGAAGCGAATGCGAAGGCTAATAATTAAGATTCGACCGCCTCTTCTCCTAGATAAATAGAGTGGGGAAGACCGATTGAACAGAAGGGTTTGATGGCATTTCGTCTCAGCAGGGCATCATCCGCTTGAAAGGTTTAGTGTTCTATGAAAACCGAAGGAGATACCTTCAATGAATAAGCATAAGAAAGAAAAGATTCCATTTCATAAGCAATTGAAAAGAGAAAGTAATCTTCCCCAAAGTTTATATTGCCCAGGCTAGAAGAGCAATCTGTGCCGTGGGCAAAGAGGAAGATAGGTTTAGTCAAGCGCCGAAGCCTTCCTAGTTGAGTCAATCCGAATAGCTTCTAGTTGAGTAAGGAAGATAGCCGAAGTGTGTCAACCATTCTCAATTCAATCTAAAATTGCCCCGTTGGATTCATCATTCAATCTGACTGCTTGAAAGCTGAAGTGGGAAAGCGAAGGTCAGATCCCTCAATTCCTTTTCATCCTACACTGGTCAGCGCGCCTCTGAACAATTACATATTATAGATAGAAAGGAAGTCGCCTTTTAGACTGCCTGCCACCCAACAGCCTGACTTAGCCATAGCTTTCGCCCTTGAATGAACTTCTAATAGATAGATCGGCAACCGCTGTTGCTGTTGTGGGAATACCCTCATTAAGTAGCTAAGCGAAGAGGGTTCAGAAGAAAGAGAGATTGGAAATCGATTCAAGGAGATGGGCTCGATCTCAGCCGATTAGAATGACTCTTTCTTAGTTTCAGGTGAGCTAGCAGTGTTCGAGTGTTGAAAGCGGAATGAAAAAGATCGATGAGAAGGCGACGTTCTAAGAGGATGGAATCCCTTGTTATGCTAGGATAGAGTTTAAGTCCAGTCTCGTATCTATCTCAATCCTAGGAGGTAGTCAGAGAAGAAGCTGTTGCAAGTATAAACAAGTATCCGTATCCGTCTTATAGCTCACTTCAGGTAAAGGAATAAAGAGAATATCTTCTATGAATAGGGTTCCAAACCAGGCAGAAGAAGAAGAAGTAAAGGAAGAAGACCGCACCGAAGAAAAAGGCGGAGTGAAGTTAGGGCATAATCCAGGCAGGGCGAAGTGCAGAGAAATTTCTATCAAATCAAAGCGAGCACTAATCTATTTCTTATTATCAACGCTTGCTTGAACTGTACTATTTTTCAGGATCAAAGGTTGCTTCCTCTTCTAGTGGGGGTAGAAATCATAGAGTAGCAAGCACGGCTTAGGCGGAAGCAGAAGTTTATGCTTGCCTTGCTGACTCTTCCATTGATTAGTGAAGTGGACTACGGAAAGGCAGGGCATTAAGGTTGATAGATTGGTTTTGTCAAGCCGAGAAAGAGCCAATCAAACACACCTGGTTGTT